>CAMZMU010000112.1:19723263-20172636 GCA_947311845.1 Poa pratensis
GAGGCGGGTAATAGGTCGGACGGAGGGGATCGGAGTCAGAGGAGTGTGACGATGAGTTGAGAGCCCTTGAGGCGACTGAAGGGACGGCGACGTCTGCTGCTCCTGCTCCTGGGGTTGGCTAGCTAGGCGCTGCTTGCTATAGTTAATCCAACCAGCCAGCCACCTGCTAAAACTCGGCGAACTTTTGTTGGATCGCCGATTAGATTAATCCATGGAGTTCTGATTAGATTAGTCGATGATTGTATATATTAGAGTGGTCGATCAAGCCGCGATTAGATTAGTCGATGGGGTGCTTATTAGATTAGCTGATCAAATTGTGATTAAACTAGCCGAGTCTCGTTCAGGCGCAGAGAGCTGCTGCGGTTGTTGAGTCGAGCAATTCGGGGGCTTGAGTGCCCGGTTTGAAACGGCCTTGTGATGCCATCAAAGGCCAGTGGCCACCTTGTCTCACTCAGATCAGAAAGTCAGAGATGTAACCTGGCAGCTGCACGCATGAATCGCCACAAGGTGCTCTGTATGAGGAGTGCACCCCTCCCGGCCGTCAGAGAACAAACCAGTAGAACAGTAGAACGTCCTGGCTGGGACTCTGTCTGCATATTCAATCCCCTACTGGAGATTTGTCCATGCCATTGTCTCATTGGCCTCCATGGAGCGCTGAAAGCCTCCGCTTTGATATATGTATAGATACAGCACACTTCTAACTTTACTTCCCTCACCACCGCCGAAACCTCAAAACAGATATGGCATACTCACAGTAACTTGTAATTTGTAAAGCCTGTCATGTTCCACTTTTTACTACCCTTTTTCATCCTTGAAACGTTTGCCAGGAGGTTTATTTGTCTTTTTACACTACAAGGCGGCTATGTAGCCCAGGACAGCAAAATCAAGCAGTACCTAAGACTCTGCTATATATCTTCTTCCCAGGGAAGGGAAGAAGCTATTCTTTTGAAAAACAAAAGCTACAGACAACACGGACCTAGCTACGACAGGACACCTACAACACTGCGCCGCCATGGTTCTCAGACTCTCAGACCCACCCTAGTGCCACCCTTGGGGGTCTTGGACAAGTCTGCTGCGGTGTGCACGGACGCAGGCTTCATTCGTTCGCTCATAGCCCCATGAGGTGGTCGAGGCCTGAGTGAGGGCCTCCTCCCCCCATGCTACCGTGAGAGCTCCCGCCACCCATGCCGGCGGGGCCTCCTCCCATGCCGCCGGCATGGGAGCTTCCACCACCCATCCCAGCGATCGTCATATTGTGAAGCAGCTGCTGGAGCCACCTCCTTGTCACATGATCGTCCTGCTGTCGTCACAAACAACCAAAAGTTCAGTACATAATCCAAAATCACGGAGCAAATGTTCGTGTGAAGCCTGTCTAGTCAGGAAAAACGTGAGCTGCAAAGCACCTGAAGGAAGGAGTTGAATGTGCCGTCTTTCAGAACGGTGGGGAGGCAGCTGTTGAGCGCAGCGCATGCCCTGTGTAACAAGATCAATGATATTTAGAACGGACAAATCTACACGTGAAAGGATTCACAGACTGTCATTTGTAAGGATGGCGGCACAAACCTCGCGTTCTCTGTCAGCCTCAGGTAGCACCGGATGATGTGCTTCAGCAGTCTTGCAGAAGGCTGTTCGGCTAGCGCCTGGACCATCTGTGCTAAAACAGTGGCCACAGCGAAGAAACGCTCCGCGGTCGCGCATATGTAGCGCAGCCCAATGTCATCGAGCAGGATCTTCTGAACAATAAAGGTGGCCACCTGCAAGTAATAGTGTATACCGACCATGAGTTAGTGTGAGACCGAAGCACTAGGTACAGATCTCACAGAGAAAAGATACCCAACAATCTACTAAAATCTATCCAATGCAGCTTTAGGTACATAATGGTTTAATAAGCAGATATCCACATCATCATTAGCTACCACTAAGGTAATCTAAATGGCAGACTTACAAAATAAAAAATTCCAAAGTTTAGATATGAAAATGAAGCAACCAACACAGGGGAACTACCACAGATTATCTGGGCAATGAGCACTGATAGCAACAATTGGTTGTGGCATGATTTCACTGTTGCAACATGCAAATTTCACACAGAAATAACTAACCATGCTAAATGAGCATGTTGAATGCATTGTCAAAGGCTACAGAAGAACCAGAAATAGACAATTATTATTAGATTTAGAGCATGGGTTGTGGTTCATACTGTTTTGGAGAGTTCACTGCCCATCTCCATAGTGCGCAGACATAGAGGAATTATTTCAGTTTGAAGCAGAAACCCAATAACTTCAGAATCATCAACCTGCATATATCACAAAACAAAGCAATGAAAAAATTATTATGATATGCAAAACTGATATCCGGTAAAAGAGAAAATAGGAGCTCTAACAAATCACTGGTCCACGTAATAGTTTCTGTCGGACCAAATCCAAACTAGTTCATTTGGTTAACATGACTGGATTACTGTAATGAGTATACAAAAAGAACCAACTTCCATTCTAAAAAAGAGGTAAAGAATATAGCCACTCGCCACCAATGTTTTCCCCTTCAGCTCACCCCTCCTACCACTATGAAGCAAATATCTATATGGAACCGTCCATTCCTAGTTTCCTTAAATATTTAGTTTTCAATACCTTCACAAGAGCACCAATGACACCCAAGCTGGTAAGCCTCAAGTACTCAAAAGGTCTTGTCTTGCTGGTAGTATTCAAGAACGGGTACAGGTACAGTGGGATGTGAGCTGCAAAGGAAAAGAAAGAAGACTCAATTATCGATCACTTGCTCATAAAGATTTACTTATTCTGTACAAGAGAAAAGTCATAACAGAAGAAGGAAGCTTTTTTAACAGTGCAAATTGTGGAGACATTTAAGACTGGTAGCGGTAGCGGTCAGTACCATTCAAGAAAGGTATCCTGGTGTCAGGATGTGAAGCAACACACTGCAATAAAAAACAAAACAAATATTAAATTTAGGAAGCACAGAAAAAAAATTGGGAGGCTATAGAGAGATACATGGCAAGCAATATGCTACGAAAATAGTAATATCTCAACCCACAAAAAGGCCCACCAGGAATGAGGGTTTCCTTTAGTTCTTATGTAAAAGCATACCTGGAGAAGTGCAAGTGCATTGCAGACACGGTTTGATGCAACTGGTGACAAAGTTGGAGGTGAAAGTGAAGGATAGATTGACACAATCTCCTGCATTTTCAGAAGAGCGAAATAAACTGAATAAGGAAAATGCACAGAAGCTTCAGCAAATTTCATATAAAGCAGAATCAGTATCACAACAGCCCTACCTTAAATGAAAAGGACCACACAAGTACATATGTACTCCTACCATCACATTCATGAACTAAATTTATAACTGCGCAAGAACTGTAACCTACCTGTAGTAGTGCAGCAATCGTGCCAAAGGAGTGCCATAGGAGTGGAGCCAGATCTTGAAAAATCTCTCGCTTCTGAAAAAAGGAATTTAAGAAACCGATTAGACAATGAATCTTCAACTCCTGCTTCCCAATAAATATCCAGGCATACGCACAGCTCATTAATAGTTCACAATGTTCTTTGCAAAAAACTGCACAATGAAGTCAGTTGCTGATCAGTGTATGTTATACCATCCGACTTTTGGTAATTTAGCAGATCAATTAATTTCAAAAAACAGGGAAAGCCTCGAGATTGCACCAATGACACACCCAAACACACAAAGGCACATGTGCACGCATCAAATTGCCGTATTCTATCAAGCACTGCAAGGAGTAGCATCATGAAGATCTTTAAAACTAGGAAGCTTAGCTCTGTGGCCATAACTCATAAATGAATGCCTGGCTGGTGATTTGCTACTTTTATTATCTCACATATGATAAGAGTGGATACGAATAATTCGCCCCCATCCCCCTCTAATGCCCCAACCAAATCTTAAGTGTATAAATTCAATTTGTGCAGCAACCCATTAAAACCTCTTCATGGGCCTCACAAGTTTAGTTGGGGCGCACTGCGTGTACATAGGTAAGGGCCATGTCAAAAGCTAGCAAGGAGAGTATTCCTGCAAGTGCCGCATCAGGTTTCGAAGGCGATGTCCATCGTTTCTACGTCACGGATCTGTACGCGACTAGGTGTAATTCGTTCATAACAGCTGCTGGCAGAACTTACTGGCAAATACGAACAAAAATGTGTTCTCGATGTGTGCTTAATTCGTAACATGCTCAATTGCTGATTTAACCAAGAAAAGAACTGTGCATCCTAGATTTTGTAGCCATACTAAGAATGTTAAAGTTAGAGAAGTAGTTTCATGTACCAACTACCAAGTGTCCAATTTGGGATATTATCTTTAAAAAGTTGATGTTTCACTAAGAAAAGAATGATGATGCGACAGGAAGTATTTTTGCAACTTTATCCCTTATCTAGATAATCTGCACATGTTGAGCATGCTGTTTTAACATATAAATGTCTACCTACATAACTCTTATACTGTCTAGGCACTTCTTATAATAGCTCCTATTCCCGGTGGTGCAGGGTATGTAAAATCCCCTGTCCTTGAACAGGATTTCTCCATCAAATGGTATAATTAAATATGAGTGCTGGATATAAACATATAGCCTGCTCAAACAGAAAAATATTCATTGAAATTTACTTTTACCAAAAATACACATTAAGAAGCAGAGGATATTAACAAAAATACAATGTGCTTCTGATATTCACTTCTAAGAGAATGTTTAAGATGAATGCAGCACTTTCCATTTTAATCAGGGGAACTGACAGAAGTGCACATATGTCTTGTCGTATTCGCTCCTAATAGCATGCATGAGATAACGGCGCTAATTTCCATTTTAATCAGAGCAAGCAGAACTAATATAGATAGCGTCATCCGACGCAGATATCGAAACCATCATACACATTCAAAAATCATGTAACGTTCCCGCGCGTGCCAAACCCTACTTGCTTTCGCCAAGTGACTGAAGGATTGCCTCAAATCCCTGAATTTTCATCATGTTCAAAATATGAGCAGGCAGAGTAGCACTAAATTACCCAGCACACACACATGGGATATCCCTCGGGAGATCGAGAGACTGATATTTCCGTACCAAGCATGGATCAACGATTAACAGAGAAAGATAGGCCTACCCTTATCCATACTCTAGATCCCTACGTGAGCCGATTTACCTACCACAATAAACTGCCATCAGGTCATCAGGGTCCCAAGCTACTTTCGCCTAAACACGGCATTACATCACCGAGGTCGCATAACTTTACGGACCACCGCACTACACCTACAGATCCCCTGATTCCCCGCCCGGAATCCGACCCTTGAACATCCACTACTGCTAAAAAGGCGAAATTTCCCGCGGAGGCGGCGGGGCGGCGGCGGGAGGGCGTGGGGAGGAGGGAGGGCGACCTTGGAGAGGTCGAGGAGGGCGTTCTCGCGCAGCTCCGGATCGCAGAGGTCGAGCACGAGCTGCTCCGCGGACACCATCTTCCGGTCCCTCCCTCCGGCGGCCGTCGCGGCGGCGGCGTTGGCGGCGGACGAGGACGGGGGGGCGGCGGGGGCGGGGAGGGCGCGCCGAAGGAGGACCCGACGGAGAGGGAGGGCGGCAGATTCGCCATTGGTGCGGGCTGGGAGGGGCAGTGGCGTGAGGGAGAAGAGGGACCGAGGAGGCAGAGGTTATATACTGCTGGAAGAGGTATACTACGAGGAGCAGGTGCAGCCGTGCAGGACAGGAACCGGCGGCTGTTTCTTTTTTTTTTGAAAACGTATCTGGATTATTAGATATTACATCGGATTACACTCGAAACATCCAGACACGGACAGCTGTCCCCTTTTGCAGAAAACACCCCAAAGAAAAAGAAAATAACGCACACGTCCTTGGGGAATTCCGCATCTCCATTTCCGCCCCGGCGGCTGTTTCCAAACTTTTGCTCGGTCGTGTCCTAAACTAGGTAAGATGGCGCGGCGGCAAGCCGCACCCGTGTGGTTTTATTGATGTAGTTTATTTTAATTTTCTGTAATTTTTGTAAGGATGGAAAATAATCATATACATTTGAATATTCTGTAGCTGGTAGAAGTGTGGAAATACTCATATACGTTTAAATTCTCCAAAAAATAAACACATTGTGAATTAGGGGAAAGTTTTGGCATTTTAAGTATGGTTAAAAGTTGTTTAATTTTGTTATGTCAAATAACCATGGGTAATTTTTCAGAGCATTCGTGAATTCGATATAAATAAGTAGGATTTATTTTTAAAAATATTTTGGTATGTTCAACATATTTTTCCCGTGGATAATGAATTAGTTATGAATTTATTGGAAATTAATATAAAATTCTACGGTATTACTATTATTTTTCGTTGGTGAATTAGTTTTCTGCAATTTGTGTAAGCATGGAAAATAGTCATATACATTTGAATGTTCTGTAGCTAGTAGAAGTGTGGAATATACTCATATACGTTTGAATTCTCTAAAAAAAATAAACACATTGTGAATTAGGGGGAAGTTTTGGCATTTTAAGTATGGTTAAGAGTTGTTTAATTTTGTTATGTCAAATAACCATGGTTAATTTTTCCGAGCATTCCTGAATTCGATATAAATAAGTAGCATTTATTTTTAAAAACATTTTGGTATGTTCAACATATTTTCCCCATGGACAATGAATTAGTTATGAATTTTTTGGAAATTAATCTAAAATTCTGCGGTATTACTATTATTTTTCGTTGGTGAATTTGTTCATATGGGAAATAAATTGAAAAAATAATATTGCCGTGGAATATGAATTATGTATGCTGCTAAAAATAATGTTAATAAAATTAGTTTTGGAAAAGTTATTTGGTGGTGATGTTACTGAAATTAGTTTGTAATATCTAGAGAACGCAAGGACCTTTGGTAAAAGAACCGCGTGTTTTTATTCTGGGAAGCCGATTTATAATTTTTGGAAAACGCGTGGTCTTTTCTGCAAAAAGTGGCGAGCGGGGACTTTTTTGCAGAAAGTTTTATTCCGAGGGCCGATTTATAATTATTGGAAAACGCGTGGGCTTTACTGCAAAAAATGTGTGGGAACTTTTATGCAAAAAGTTGTTCGGAAGGGTGATATGCATCTACTCGTGAAATGAAAATTCAAACGGATGACTGAGCGCAGTGAATTGGACAAAATTTGTCAAATGTTTGTGCGAATCTGGATCCGAAATTAAGGAGCTAGAGTCGACCAAACTCGAAATTGATCACGGGAATGGAAACTACACGTCGGCGCGCATATATTTCATGTATATAATTTTCGGAGAACGCGAAGTTTTTTTTTGGAAAAAAAGAACGACTACTGTACCGCCGCACTGTAGCGAAAAAACGCGCCGCACCGTAGCGCGCGTACTGTGCACGCTACAGTGCGACACTACAGTTTCACTCAGTACGAAACCAAGGTTCGTTGGGAGACCCCAAGAGGAAGGTATGAAGCAGTGTAGCAGCAGTTTCCCTCAGTATGAAACCAAGATTTAATCGACCAGTAGGAGCAAGAAATCACTTCTGAAGGTTGTTGGTGGCGCGTTTACTCGATCACCAAGTGGAATCTGCACACAACACAATCAAACTACTTTGCCCCAACGAAACAGTGAGGTTGTCAATCTCACCGGCTTGCTGAAAACAAAGGATTAAACGTATGGTGTGGAAAACAGTAGTAAATTGCAGAGAATGAAAAGGAACAATGTTTGCAGTTGGTTGTATTATCAGTGTAAAAGAATGGACCGGGGTCCACAGTTCACTAGTGGTGTCTCTCCATAAAAGATAACTAACATGCTGGGTGAACAAATTACAGCTGGGCAATTGACAAAATATTGAGCGCATGACAATGCATATATATGACATGATGATTACTATGATATTCATGTGGGCATTACGACAAAATACATAGACCGTTATCCAACAGCGTCTATGACTAATAATCCACCTCCAGGTTGTCATCCGAGTTCCCCGTTGGTATTAAGTTGCAAGCAACGGATAATCGCATTAAGTAATGTGCGTAATGTAAACAAATGCATTAGACCTAACGGCGCACCCTTAAGCTAAGCATCGGTTATTTTATCCCTAGTGGCAACAGCACATCCACAATCTTAGAAGTTGTTGTCACTCTCCCAGATTACCGGAGGCATGAACCCACTATCTAGCATAAATACTCACTCTTGGAGTTACAAGCATCTACTTGGCCAAAGCATCTACTAGTAACGGAAAGCATGCAAGATCATAAATAACATATAAGATAGATTGATAATCAACTTGACATAGTATTCAATATTCATCGGATCCCAGCAAACACAACATGTAGCATTACAATAAGATGATCTTGATCATGATAGGCAGCTCACAAGATCTAAACATGATAGCATAAAGTGGAGAGACAACCATCTAGCTACTGCTATGGACCCGTCCAAGGATGAACTACTCACGCATCACTCCGGAGGCAGGCATGGTGATGTAGAGCCCTCCGGTGATGATTCCCCTCTCCGGCAGGGTGCCGGGAAGAGCTTCTGAACCCTCCCGAGCTAGGGTTGACGGCGGCGGCGTCTCTGGAACTTTTCGTGGATAATGGCTCGGGTTTAGGGTTTTCCGTGAAATGAATAAATAGGCGAAAGGGCGGCGGCTGGAGACGCCCGTGGGGCCCACACCACCCCACGGCGCGGCAGGGGGGGCCGCGCCCCCATGGTGTGGCTGCTCGTGGCCCCCTCCGTCTCTCCTTTGGACTCCGTGTACGTGTTGGAAAAATAGGAGGTCTGTCCAAGTTTCGTCCAATTCCGAGAATATTTCCAGACTAGCTTTTCTGGAATACAAAAACAGCAGAAAACAGGAACTGGCACTGTGGCATCTTGTTAATAGGTTAGTCCCAGAAAATGCATAAAAATGCTATGAAGTGTATATAAAACATGTAACAATTGGTATAATATCAACATGGAACATCAGAAATTATAGATACGTTTGAGACGTATCAAGCATCCCCAAGCTTAGTTCTACTCGTCCTCGAGTAGGTAAAACGATAAAAACAAAATAATTTCTGAGGTGACATGCTACAATCATAATCTTGATCAAATAGTATTGTAAAGCACATGTTATGAATGAAGTGATCCAGGTCAATGGTCTATAGTTTGCTAGCAAGTAGATAATGAGCAAACAACTGAATCATATAAGCAAAAACTTTTCATGAATAGTACTTTCGAGACAAGCATCAAAGAGTTTTGCATAAGAGTTAACTCATAAAGCAATAGATTCTAAGTAAAAGGTATTTAACCAACACAAAGGAAGATTTAAGCTTCAGCAATTGCTTTCAACTTTCAACATATATATCTCATGGATATTTGTCAACACAAAGCAATATAATAAGTGCAATATACAAGCATATAAAAATTGTTGCACCAAAGTTGACACTAGTGTTTGCTTCTGAGATAGAAAGAAGTAGGAAAACTGACTCAACATAAAAGTAAAAGAAAGGCCCTTCGCAGAGGGAAGCAGGGATTAAATCATGTGCTAGAGCTTTTTAAGTTTTTGAAATCATAAGAGAGTAAAAATAAGTTTTGAGAGGTGTTTGTTAATTGTCAACGAATCAGAAAATGGAAAGTACAATATGACCCCTGCCAACCAGACTTTTAAGAGCGGCTCCCATGAAGGACGTTATTTCTACCAGCAAGGCAGATCATCCCTCTTCTCTTTTGTTTACACATGCAGATATTTCACTGTTTGTCATTGCTTGACTGATAAATCAGGGCAAAAATGTGAAGAGAATTAAGCGGTTAAAGTTGTAATTAATTGGGACTGGGCACCCCATTTGCCAGCTCTTTTTGCAAAATTAATGGATAAGCGGATGTATATGCCGCTAGTCCGGTGGTAAAGTCTGTTTGACAGTTGACATAAAGACATCCACCCCGTCCTCATGAGCTTGGTAAACATTGACACAAAATAGGAGTAATAATTTTTGAATAGTTTAAAGGTAGCACATGAAAAATTTACTTGGAATGGCAAGGAAATACCACATATAGGTAGTTATGGTGGACACAGATGGCATGGATTTTGGCTCAAGGTTTTGGATGCACGAGAAGCATTCCCTCTCAGTACAGAGTTTAGGCTAGCAAGGTTATTTGAAGCAAACACAGGATATCAACCGACACAGCAAGACTTATATGAAAACATATTGCAAGCATTATAAGACTCTACACTGTCTTCCTTGTTAACCAAACCCTTTTACTAGAAAATATCTAGACCTTAGAGATACCAATCATGCAAACCAAATTTCAACGAGCTTTACGGTAGTTCTTCATTAATAGGTTTTAACTACATGATACAAAAGCTTAAACATGAACTACTTGATAACTCAAAACAATTGACAAGTATCAAATTATCCAATACAGTGATCTACAAGAATATGTAAGCTTTTTCCATTATACCATCTACCACATGCAACATTTTCTGTTCCAACCAAACACCAATCAATTTATTTCAACATAAACTCTCCAAACAATTATAAGTGAAGCAAGAGAGTACTTTCTTTAAAAGAACTAACAGCTCTGAATAAGAGATGCATGCAAAACAGGAGCTAAAAGCATAGCAATAGCTAGATAAGAATACTCAACAAGTATAAGTGAAGAATAGGAGTATTCATATGAAAAAGCGGAGCGTGTCTCTCTCCCAATCAAGAATGCTGGGGTCCAATCAAGTTGACCATAAGAAAAATAAAATACTGAAAATAAAAGCACACAGACGCTCCAAGTAAAGCACATATGATGTGAAAGAATTAAAATATAGTTTCACTAGAGATGACCTGATAAGTTGCTGATGAAGAAGGGGATGCCTTGGGCATCCCCAAGCTTAGACGCTTGAGTCTTCTTGAAATATGCTGGGGTGATCCATGGGAGCATCCCCAAGCTTAAGCTCTTCACTCTTCTTGATCACATTATATCATCCTTCTCTCTTGACCCTTGAAAACTTCCGCCACACCAAACTCAGAGTAATTCTCATTAGAGGGTTAGTGCACAATCAAAAACTCACATGTTCTATAAGGACACAAACATGACCGTTACTTTTAACATTAACTACTGCCACTGATGTTATGTGAAGCTCTTCACCCTAAAAAAGAATTCCACTCAACACTAGTAAAAGAGAGAATGCGAAAAATAAAAGACAGAATCTGTCTAAACAGAACAGTCTGTAAAGACGAATTTTTTCGAGGCACTTACGTTGCTCAGATCGAAAAACGCAAAACTAACGAAAGATGCGTACATATCTGAGGATCACGCACAAAAATTTGCAGATTTAAATAATTTTTCTGTGATTTTACAGAAGTAAAACGGTGAACAGCAGAAATCTGTTCCTGCGCAGAAATCCAAATCTAGCATCATCTTCCTATTAGAGGCTCCACTTGGCACAACAATGCGATAAAATAAAGATACAAAGGAATTGTTACAGAAGTAAACAACTCCTTGACTCAAAAAGAAAAGAAAAATTGCAGAAATAAAAAATGGGTTGTCTCCCATAAGCGCTTTTCTTTAACGCCTTTTAGCTAGGCATAGTGATTTTTATGATGCTCACATAAAGATGAGAGTTGAAACATAAAAGAGAGCATCAAGAAGCATATATAAAACATGTTTAAATCTAACACTCTTCCTATGCATAGGAGCCTTGTAAGAAAACAAATCAATGTAGCACAAAGAGACTAGCGGAAACCAAAACAAGTGCAGCTTCAAAACTTTCAACATAAAGAGAGGAGACTTAATATTATTGAGATATATGAAACCGTGTCTCCCTCTCTCATAATGACCAGTAGGTCTTAAAGCAACCACATATAAAAGCAACACAGAGAAAGCTCAAAACTTTCATCATAAAGAGAGGAAATTTAATAACATGAAGATTTTTATAACCATATTTTCCTCTCTCAAAATAATTTTCAGTAGCATCATGAATAGACTCAACAATATAGCTATCACATAAAGCATTCTTATCATGATCCACATGCATAAAAGTATCATTACTCTCCACACAATATAGCATTATCATTAGTAATAGTGGGAGTAAAACTATCACCCATCATTGTATCATAAATTGAGGCAAAGTATCATCAAAGCGAATTTCCTCCTCCAAAGCTAGGGGACTAAAAATAATATTTTCATCAAAACCAGCTTCCCCAAGCTTAGAGCTTTCCATGGCATTAGCAATAATGGTGTTCAAAGAATGTATGCTAATAACATTGCTACTATCATGATTGTTATGCAAATAAAGTTCCATAGGCTTTTTAATTTTCTCTTCAAACACCTCATGTCCCAACTCAAGATAAATTTCATAAAGCTCTCTCATGTTGTTTTCAGCCATAGGACTAGTTTCAAGGAAAGTAACCATTGATAGCAAGTAAAGAGCTAGACATAATAACTCAGCAAGACAATAACAAAGTAATGAGATTGGAAGCGTGAGACTCCCCTTGCAGAAATCCTCTTGCTCCCCGGCAACGGCGCCAGAAAAAGTTGCTTGATGACGTGGATCGCACGTTCGTTAGGAGACCCCAAGAGGAAGGTATGAAGCAGTGTAGCAGCAGTTTCCCTCAGTATGAAACCAAGGTTTAATCGACCAGTAGGAGTAAGAAATCACTTCTGAAGGTTGTTGGTGGCGCCGTTTACTCGATCACCAACATGGAATCTGCACACAACACAATCAAACTACTTTGCCCCAACGAAACAGTGGGTTGTCAATCTCACCGGTTTGCTGAAAACAAAGGATTAAACGTATGGTGTGGAAAACAGTAGTAAATTGCAGAGAATGAAAAGGAACAATGTTTGCAGTTGGTTGTATTATCAGTGTAAAAGAATGGACCGGGGTCCACAGTTCACTAGTGGTGTCTCTCCATAAAAGATAACTAACATGCTGGGTGAACAAATTACAGCTGGGCAATTGACAAAATATTGAGCGCATGACAATGCATATATATGACATGATGATTACTATGATATTCATGTGGGCATTACGACAAAATACATAGACCGTTATCCAACAGCGTCTATGACTAATAATCCACCTCCAGGTTGTCATCCGAGTTCCCCGTTGGTATTAAGTTGCAAGCAACGGATAATCGCATTAAGTAATGTGCGTAATGTAAACAAATGCATTAGACCTAACGGCGTACCCTTAAGCTAAGCATCGGTTATTTTATCCCTAGTGGCAACAGCACATCCACAATCTTAGAAGTTGTTGTCACTCTCCAGATTACCGGAGGCATGAACCCACTATCTAGCATAAATACTCACTCTTGGAGTTACAAGCATCTACTTGGCCAAATCATCTACTAGTAACGGAAAGCATGCAAGATCATAAATAACATATAAGATAGATTGATAATCAACTTGACATAGTATTCAATATTCATCGGATCCCAGCAAACACAACATGTAGCATTACAATAAGATGATCTTGATCATGATAGGCAGCTCACAAGATCTAAACATGATAGCATAAAGTGGAGAGACAACCATCTAGCTACTGTTATGGACCCATAGTCCAAGGATGAACTGGCAGAAAACAGGAACAGGCACTGTGGCATCTTGTTAATAGGTTAGTCCCAGAAAATGCATAAAAATGCCATGAAGTGTATATAAAACATGTAACAATTGGTATAATATCAACATGGAACGTCAGAAATTATAGATACGTTTGAGAAGTATCAATATGTGCCTCCCTTCACTGGCCGGAGCCGATAGGGTAGATGGGGGGAGGGGTACATTTGAGTCGGCGTCGTTTGAAGCACGGAGAACAAGAGTCTCCTAGGGTATTGGCTCTAAAGAGCTCTAGAAAGCTTGGCCGATGGTGGGAAGAAAGGTCCGGAGGGGTGAAAATGTATAATACAAATACACATCTCCTCGCGCTAGTGGTAAAATCGCTAACTGGATGAGAGATCGTCCAGGATGGATGCACATCTTAAAGTTAGGGGAGGGGGTCGCTAGGACATTCATCATCGTGTGCTGATTATGGACGATTCAAGATTCGTTGGCACGTTATCTTCTTTACCGTCGGTGTTTTATTCCTCTTCTATATGAACCCTCTTCATCATGCGACTTTGTTTTACCTACATGATGATATGAGATAAATAAAGAGGTATCTCCATCAACGAGCCATAATGCGCTCAATGTATTTGGTTATACTCATCAACAACTTGATGATATCTTGTATTAACCAACGAATACAACAACAATCCAACAAATGTGAACCTACATATATTGCGGCAAATGTGGACGTCGAATGAGACCAGATAGATGATATATCAACATTGAGTATAGGTGTCTAGCAATTTTCATTGGTCGTGTGTCAAGGGTATAAGAAGATTAAGAACAATTTGATATTCGTGATTGATAAGATGGCCGATAAAAATGAAAACTCTAGTCCTTTGATTTACAACCAAATGTTTACATCAATGTCAATCTTCACAAACGATTCTCCATCTCGTCGCATAACACAATAATGTGTTGGTGTTGTCACATATTTTTCAAAAGTTTAGTCCTAATAAGAGTTTTAAGCTAATATCTTCTAAATTTTATTTTACGTCGTAATAATAAGAATTTTAAGCTAACCAGAAAGATTTCATTCACAAAAATCCATAAAACCCCTGGATAGCACCTAATGATTTGCCACCCTAGGTTTCACGAGCCATTTGTAACGTTCCTCGCGACAGCTGTTACTTAGCTTTTTTTTTCTCTCTGGCAAGCAAATGACGTGTGCTAATGAAGTAACGTCGCAGCATTTTATGGAAACAAGTAACGTACCAATTAAAGAGGCGCCAAAAATCCTAAAATACCCCCAGCGGTAATAACGAGGCTCGCCAATTTTAACGGGCCTAAACAAGGCGTCATGGAAAAAACGGCCCATCAAATTCGGCCCAAATGCGTCCCCAGATCGGTGGCCCATCTTCACCGAGAAACAAAAGCCACAGCCCGTCATCCTCAGCCCTCCTCTCCCTAAACCCCGACGACGAACCCTAGCCTCCCAGGAGCACCGAGTCCCGAAGAGGTTGGCGGCGCTGAGCTCTTCTCCGTATCTCCTCTCCTCTTCCTCCCAAGCTTCTGCTAAACCTCGGATCTCTCCTTCCTGTTTCAGATCTCCACGCCCTCGGTTCGGTTCAGTCTTCGGAAGCGCGAGAACATGGCGTAAGTTCCCATCGAATTCCTTAGGTTCTGTAGCCGTGTAATCCGGGTGCGGCGCCATGTGTTTCCTTGTGTGGCGAATTGTTAGCCTTTCAGTAGGCTGTGGATACGAGGCGTATGCGTATGGTTGTTGGTGCTAGTTATTGCCTTGCTTTGGAGGGATGTGCTGCTGTAATGGAGTAACGCTGTCTTTGCCATATCGAGTGATGATGTTATTGTGTGCGACATGGTCATGTGTGTTTGGTTCTTTCTAAGTGCCTAATTGCTTTAGGTCGATTGGCGTGTAGCTTAGTTTATGGAATTCAGAGGAATTTTGTGGATGTGTCACCTGCAATTTTTGTGGTGTTGTGCTATGCAAAGTACCTGATCTGGATTAAC
The DNA here is from genome assembly GCA_947311845.1 of Poa pratensis. Classification (NCBI taxonomy): domain Eukaryota; kingdom Viridiplantae; phylum Streptophyta; class Magnoliopsida; order Poales; family Poaceae; genus Poa; species Poa pratensis. The sequence goes on from CAMZMU010000112.1 coordinate 19,738,772, forward strand.
TGCTGACTGGGGTGTAGCATAATTTATGGACTATGGAGATTTTTATGTGAGCATATCACCAGGGAATTTGCATTAGTTGAAATGGTGTCCGTGACTTGGTGGTATGCCAAAGCTTTCAATTGAACTACCCTCTGCATGATTGCAGGCATGCAGATCATATGTACCATTGCAATGCAAGATCACATTTGATAGCTGTAGCATGACCTGTATTGTAGCCTTGTAGAACACAACTGGATATGAGAACTATTGTTTTCCTGAAGTGGTCATTTGGTGTTTATTTAATGCGTTACTGTGTAATGTAACATGCACGGTGGGTGTCATCAGGTGGTCATTTGGCAACTACATTTGGTGTTTATTTAATGCGTTACTGTGTAATGTAACATGCACTGTGGGTGTCATCAGGTGGTCATTTGGCAACTACATTTGGTGGTTATATCATACAGTGTCGTCAGGTGGTCATTAGACGCATTACTGTTGGAGCAGTATGCCATGTTTATTCTAGAAAGATAACTTTAGATAGAGGTATGATGTGATTGTAAAAAAAATGAGGTGGCAATTTGGACATTATCTGGTGGCTTGTTCTCTGAGAACTGTTCAAGTTCACTATGCAATACAAATGAATGTGATGGCTTGTTTGTCTACTGATTGAATTTTTCCTTTATGTTAATCAGGGAGGAGAATGCCCCAGTTGAGGTTGCCGCTCTGGCTCCAACTCCAACTCCGGTTCTTGGAGAGCCCATGGACTTGATGACTGCTCTGCAGCTTGTGATGAAGAAGTCAGGTGCTCATGATGGCCTTGTCAAGGGACTCCGTGAAGCTGCCAAGGCAATTGAGAAGCATGCTGCCCAGATTTGTGTGCTTGCTGAGGATTGTGACCAGCCTGATTACGTGAAGCTGGTCAAGGCACTCTGTGCTGAGCACAACGTTCACCTGGTCACTGTTCCTAGTGCCAAAACTCTTGGCGAGTGGGCTGGGGTTAGTACATACTATTTATACTTGTCCCAAATTTAGCCTCTTATTCATCTGCATATAAGTGTATTTAGTGAACAATGGTGGTTTGATGATTTAAATTTGCAAGCTAACCTTCTATGGAAGTTGTAACTGCTTGACTTCTAACAAACTTTCATGTGATATGTTTGATACAGCTTTGCAAGATTGACTCTGAGGGTAAGGCAAGAAAGGTGGTAGGCTGCTCGTGTGTCGTTGTTAAGGTAAGGATTCGATGCAGTTGTAGGGCAAGGAAGAATCTGGTTCCAGTTTAGTGCAAAGAAGAATCTAGTTCCAGTCTAACTTTGCCTCTTGTCCCCTCTTAACCAGGACTACGGCGAAGAATCGGAGGGCCTCAACATAGTGCAGGAATACGTCAAGTCGCACTAAGGAAAGCCTTCCAGTATCCGGATCCTTTCAAGATGCTATTAGCCTTTATCTAAAATCATGTTCAGTTCTGGAACTTGTTAGGTTATGAGAATTACAATGTGCGGTTTTGTCGACCGAGAGTTTTGTTTGTGGTGCTGGAACATCATGGCTTAATTGACAGAGATGCAAATCGATATAATTATTTTAGTCGGTGCTATCTAAGCATAATATGATTTCTGCTTACACTTGAAAGTAATGTGATGCCAAGTTTGCTGTTGTGTTTGTGTTGTTGTGTTCATTCTTCTCATGTTGCTGCCTCATGCGCTGAAAGATGTACTTTGTTCATATGGTGCTACACAAAAACAGATGGTTGATTTCTTCGGTTTGCAGGACTGAATTGTGGTTGCTACGTTGCTAATATGCTATGCTGAGTGAACATTACCCAGTTCTGGCAATTATATCCTGTCCGTTCCCATCCAGACCACTTCTCTGTGCTGATCCACTGCTTTGTTCTGTGCTTTGGATTTTCCTTGTGTGCGTTGATTTCTATCAAGAAAATATAAGGTGCGTTCAGGAGTTCACCTGGAAGCATGTCCAGCTTGCAAATGAAGAGTCATTTGTATGTGAAAGATATGCTTCCCAGATGCCTGGGGATGAAATGCTTCACAGATGCGTGACGGCTGATACCCACAAAAAACAGCGATAGTTGCATGTGAACCCACATGAAGCAGCATTACAGGAAAATTTACAATCATACTGACATATTCTCATTGTTGATGGACCCATACATGCACTCCATCCGTTCACAAAAAGATGTCTTAACCTAACTCAAATTTGCATGTATCTGTACATGCAAATTTGAGTTAGGTTGATACAAACTCAAATTTGCATGTATCTGTACATGCAAATTTGAGTTAGGTTGATACATCCTTTTGTGAATGGAGCGAGTAAGTAGCATTCCAGTTTAGTATAGCTCTAGAGATAAGCTGGAATTTCAGATTTGCAAAGCAACCATTTCGTTACAAAGGTTCTCCATCCACCCTCGGGAACCTCCAAACAACACAGCTTATTGAATTTAGGTTACAACAACCCTGCACTCTTGAACTCGAACACTGAAACCAGCTACAGTTGTTTGCAGTCACAGCACACCATCTCATCTCATATTAGTACACTGGAATTTGCATCTGTAGGCTTCAAATCACCAATCTAATCCTAAATTCCTCGAGGTAAAGAGATCTTCAATGTAGTGAATTACTGGTCCAGATGACCTGACGAAACTCTGCATTTGAGCCCTTGCTGAAGTCTCTGCAAGGTTAAGAGGCAGTGGGCAAAACCACCCGATGTCAGAACAAAGTCGTTCAAAACAAAACAAAAAACTACTCCCTCCGATCCGATTAAAGTGTCGGTATGTACTAGTTGTACGTGATCAGCTCAAATTTCACGACAAATTTTATGGATCGGAGGGAGTAAGATATCTTAATGTGCTTTTGATATATTAGATCCAGCGAATTATTTGTTTAGGCAGCCAGATTACTTATGCACATGCTAGAAAGTCTCATGGAAGCAAACAGCTACACAAATGAACAACAAAGTAATGCTTTCCTAGGGTGATCGTAAAGCAATATGACGTGATCATGTCAGCAAATGATCTCAGTTGATTGCATAACCAAGAGTTTGTAAACAACATAAGAGGTAAATCTGTATTCTGGAGATGAGGATACTCACCATCTTCATTGAGTTTCTTCAGGAGCTGCGACTTAGAAGGAAGGGCATACATTCCAGCACCGACTGCTTTCCTTATGGCCCAGCCATGGTGAGGAGCAAACACCTGAGCGTAAGCTTTTGATGCTGCGTCCTTCAGGGAGTTGCCCCTGAGAAGGAGACAATATGAACATTTCTCAACATAGGCATATAAGAGCAAAATGACAGCACAACATAAGCGATGCCACTATTCAGTTTGCAGCTTCCACTTACTCTGTAATCAATATCTGCTCGAAAAGAACTTTCACCATATCGATCCCACGCTTAACCCTGAGTAGATTCCGCGTGTGGCTGCCCGCCACTCTGACAGTGCCCTTCTGAATGTCTAACTCAACCATGGAGGGCAGTGTTGAGATCGACTTGGACGCCTCCAGTAAATCATTGACCTATAACCCAAAATTCGGAAAAGAGGAAACGATCATCAGAAAGGATCACCAAAAAATGCCTTGAAAAGGGGATGCTAGGATTAACCAGGTAATAAGGGGCACCAAGCCATGATCAAGATTTTGGTAATAACAGAACATGTGAACTGGCTGGAAGCTTTGTTTTCTAGCAGTAGTATAACTGTACACGCACAACTGCAGAAATGCGAATGATTTCCTATCACCATAAGCATACATTGGAACAAGCATAGAACTAGGTGGTCTGATTTTTTTTTTTTTTGCGAGAAAACGCTGGAGATTACAGCAAGTAGGCAGACAAGAACAGCACAAGGAAGAAGATTACACTCAGGTTCTTCTGCATCACGATGTCGCCGGCGAGGAGCAGGACGTGCCGATGGCGCGCCGCCGCTGCATCTTCCCTCAAACCTTGGATCGGAAGATGTCCCCCTGCGGACGGGAAGTCTTCGGGCCTCGAACTCCGGAGAGCCTCCATCCTCCTCCATCGGCAGCATCGGCTTGCTTCACCTCCAACGGCTTCAACTTCGTCAACTGGATCCGCCGCTTCAAGATCCAGAGGGGGAAAACCCGTACACGGCGGTCCGAGAGGAGCGCGAGCACGGGGACGGGAGCGCTCCACCGCAGACCTCCACAGAGATCCGCCGTCGAAGAGGACGAACGCCACCTGCAAAGACAACACCGGACGCGCCACCACCTCCATGACGCCGCCAGCTGGATCCCTAAAAGCTCCTACGCTATATACAGCAGGGAAACGAGGTTTCCCCACCCTCCCGCCGCCGGAGCGGCCGACGGAGGGAGGGGAAACCGGCGAATCTCCGGCGGTGAGGTGGATCTGCGGGGTGTGAAAAAAGTCGCCTCTACTGTAGCGGGTAGAGGAGAGCGTCCAAGGTCGCCTCTGAACTAGGTGGTCTGATACTGATGTGCACAGAATAATTACTGGCTTCATCCAACTGGGAATATGAGAATAATTTCGCCCCCTCCCTAGCCTTAAGCGACTAAAGCTTAGAGGATCTCCACAGTTATCTCACCACGCAGGTGCAGAGTTATGCAGTGTACCACACAAAATCAACTCACGCGGTGCTGTTGACTTGATCCAGTTGAGAATTTCAGATAATTTCCCACAGCTTTACACAACTAATGTGCGGGGAATCGCCTCGAATATCCTATCACATCGAAGCATGACGAAGTTGTATACAGAACAGCTAAACTCGCCCTAAGCAGCGGCGAGCTCCCCATCCGGGGAGGGAGGAATCGCGAAGAAGGGGAACCGGCAGCAAGCTAGCTAGAGCAGAGAGCGTGGGAGGGCTTGCCTTGGCGACGTAGTCCATCTCGGCGAACTTGAAGGCGATGCCGAGGCAGCCGAAAAGCACGGAGACGTGGGAGCAGGCGCGCGAGAAGTCCCCCGCCGCCATCGCCGCGGGCTGCGGCTGCTGCTTCGCGACGGTCGCCAGCTCCTCGAACGACGCGCCGATCCGCCGCAGCGGCTTGTCCGCCTCGTTCGACCCCATCGTTCGCTGCGGCGGCTCGCCGGCTTCGCGGTGGGCAAGTACGGTCGGGGAGGGTGCTTCGAGAGCGCTCTGGTGGCGGTGTCGTGGTCGGGCACACCACTCGGGCTTGATGCCTTGGTCCGGCTTTTGGTGGTTGTACGCGCCGTTGCGAAGGCCGAAGAGGGCGACGGCGTTGATGGCGAGGCTGGTCGGCTCTGTGATGGGCTGGGGAGTGGGAATGGTATCAGGTTCGGCCCATGGAATGGATAGACGTCGTTTTGGCGTTGCTTTCAGCAGGCTCGGCCCAGAAACGAAGCAGCGTCATTCGGCCTGTGGTTTCAGCTGGTTCGAGTTTTCCAGACATGGAGCTATCATATCTGAAATAAGAGCAAGAGCATCGAGTTTTCCAGACTGCAGATATGTCCATGACGGGATAGCTTCAAACTTTGAAGCTCACTATTTTTTTTTTTTTGCGAAAAGGCCAACCGATTTATTGATTATCAACAACGGAATAAAGAATTCTAAAAGTAATGAAAATTACAAATAAGTCTTCAGACCACCTAGCGATAACTACAAGCACTGAAGCGAGCCGAAGGCGCGCCACCGTCCTCACTGGAGTCGGACAAAGCTTGTCGTAGAAGAGCTTGGTTATAGTAGACAGACGGGAAGTCGTCGTGCTAAGTCCCTGAAGGACCAACGCAACAGAGCAACAACTATCGCCAATGATGACAACTGTAGATCAGAAAGGCCAGACCTACAATCACAAAAACGGACTAGATCCGAGAAGATCCGCCGGACACACAGCTTCACACGCCCTCCGTCGATACTAGACGCATCTCCGGAGCGAGGATAGGATGGGGAGGACCTTATTCTGCCTTTAGGATGTCGCCGCCGCCACATCATCCCGAAAAAGACACTCGAAAACCTAAAAAATGGAACGGAAACCTTCCCGCCAGCGAGGGATGCGGTCCGCCGCACCTCCGGGCCCAAGGGCCGTCAGAGGCAGGAGGGCCAGTAGCTTTGCCGACGGGAGGGAGAAAGACCAGATGCGATAAGTTTATTTAGCCAAACATATCCTTTTAAACACACCAACTTGGACATAAACCCAGCTTTAGTAGATTATTAAGAACTTGTAATACTTTCCTTGCAGGATGAGGTCACAGCTAATTTTCATAGTGATAAGGATTCCAAGGCACAAACAAGCAATCTAAGAACGCCGTGGGGCCGGCTCTTTCTCGACCCAGAAAAGGTGAATAACGAGAAGGAGCAGACCGCGCTGCCGTTGAAGCTAACAAAGCCGGAGGTGCACATGCGACGAGAAATTGGAAGCTTAAACAATCCCTCGAGTTGTCGATGAACATGTTGCAGTCGGCTGACATTGAGTCATCACTAGTAGAAACAGGGCCTTTAGTCTTAGAGTCGATTTTGGCTCTAGTCTTGGATGGCTTTTGAACCCGGACTAGAGGATGGAACTAGTCCCGGTTCAACAGCCACGAGGCCGCGCAGGACTAGTCCCGGTTCGTACGGGACCTCTAGTCCCGGTCCGTATTACGAACCGGTACTAAAGGGTGCGAGACCCCTCTAATCCCGGTCCGTATTACGAACCGGTACTAGAGGTCCTCTGCCTATATACTGCATCGCCCCTGCTCGTTTAATATGAAATAATTCATATCTTTAAATCCGTACATCGAAATTGAACAAATAAAATGTCTAAATCGATTAGAAAAATGAGAGGAATAGAAATTTAACAATTATATCATCTTTTGCATCACAAGAACTCATTTAAATAGGATAAATTACTATGCAAAATCAGCACAAACTCATTTAACTAGAAAAATTAGGTAGAAATCAAGAAAATTCCTAATAATTGAGGATTATTCATAAAATGTGGATTACTCTTTATGAAATTATATGGGTGCCATTTTGCACCATATCTTTTTTAGAGGTTTTTTTAATTTATTTGATTGTTTTCAAAAAGCGGTCAAAATGGGCACCATGACTCTGGTCTAGGATTTCACCGAAGCGGGGCTCCGGAGCGTTGGAAACCCCACCAAAATCTAGTTGGTTCCATACCATATGTATATAATTATTTTGGGTGTTGTAAATGTCCAATATCCTACTCCGGTGTGTGACCGGTTTCACCGGCTTCACTTTCTCTCTAGTAAGTTGGTGGACTTATAGCTGAAAATTCTCACTTCGGGCGAAACAGAGGGAATCTTTGCAAGAGTTGGGTGGATCTTGGTTTTGGATGTTCATATTTCCTAACCTAACACAACTAAGCAAAAAACTCCACTGTCCTACCCCCTTTTGACTCCGTTCAAAGGGCTATATGGGAAGTTTGACTTTTTTTCAGCGGGTTCAAGATTTCACCAAAGCGGGGCTCCGGAGCGTTGGAAACCCCACCAAAACATAGCAAGTTCCATACCATATGTATATAATTGTTTTGGGTGTTGTAAATGTCCAATATCCTACTCCGGTGTGTGACCGGCTTCACTTTCTCTCTAGTAAGTTGGTGGACTTATAGCTGAAAATTCCCACTTCGGGCGAAATAGAGGGAATCTTTGCAAGAGTTGTGTGGATCTTGGTTTTGGATGTTCATATTTCCTAACCTAACACAACTAAGAGAAAAAAATCCACTGTCCTACCACCTTTCGACTCCGTTCAAAGGGGTATATGGGAAGTTTGACTTTTTTCTGCGGGTTCAAGGTTTCACCAAAGCGGGGCTCCGGAGCGTTGGAAACCCCACCAAAACCTAGCTGGTTCCATACCATATGTATATAATTGTTTTGGGTGTTGTAAATGTCCAATATCCTACTCCGGTGTGTGACCGGCTTCACCGGCTTCTCTTTCTCTCTAGTAAGTTGGTGGACTTATAGCTGAAAATTCCCACTGCGGGCGAAACAGAGGGAATCTTTGCAAGAGTTGTGTGGATCTTGGTTTTGGATGTTCATATTTCCTAACCTAACACAACTAAGCAAAAAAAACTCCACTGTCCTACACCCTTTCGACTCCGTTCAAAGGGGTATATAGGAAGTTTGACTTTTTTTCAGCGGGTTCAAGGTTTCACCAAAGCGGGGCTCCGGAGCGTTGGAAACCCCACCAAAACCTAGCTGGTTCCATACCATATGTATATAATTGTTTTGGGGGTTGTAAATGTGCAATATCCTACTCCGGTGTGTGACCGGCTTCACCGGCTTCTCTTTCTCTCTAGTAAGTTGGTGGACGTATAGCTGAAAATTCCCACTTCGGGCGAAACAGAGGGAATCTTTGTAAAAGTTGTGTGGATCTTGGTTTTGGATGTTCATATTTCCTAACCTAACACAACCAAGCAAAAAACTCCACTGGCCTACCCCCTTTCAACTCCGTTCAAAGGGGTATATGGGAAGTTTGACTTTTTTTCCAGCGGGTCCAATGTTTCACCGAAGCGGGGCTCCGGAGCATCGGAAACCCCACCAAAACCTTGCTGGTTTCATACCATATGTATATAAGTGTGTTGGGTGTTGTACATGTGCAAGATCCTACTCCGGTGTGTGACCGGCTTCACCGGCTTCACTTTCTCTCTAGTAAGTTTGTGCACTTATAGCTGAAAATTCCCACTTCAGATGAAACGGAGGGAATCTTTGCAAGATTTGGATGGATCTTGGTTTTGGATGTTCCTATGTCCTAACCTAACACTACCATGCTAAAGGATACCTTTTTTTAGGGGATTTTCACTTTATTTGATTTTTGTTCAAAAAACGATCAAAATGGCCGCCATGACTATTCATCGAAAGAGGTCAAATTTTCTAACTATCGATATTTCTGTGATGCAAAAGATGATACGTATAGCATATTTGAATTCCTCGCATTTTTCTAATCAACTTAGACATTTTATTTGTCAAATTTCGATTTCCGAGTTTAAAGATATGAATTCTTCCATATTAAATGTAAAAACATAAAGTAAAATTCATTTTATTGTTATTTAGTCAAGATATACTATTACATAATCATTGTTACTTATTCAAACAAAGTTTAAAATTTAAACAATGAAAAGGTGTAACATCGTAACCGAGGGGTTAATATGATTGATAAGATACTAGTATCAGTAAGTTCTCATTTCTCATTTGGAAGCTAATTTGAAACGAACTCAAAAGCTAAGCGTGCTGGGACTAGTGCAGTCTGAGTATGGGTGACCCAATGGGAAGTTCGACCAGATTAATTACTTTGACCTAAGATTAAGTGTATAATTCGAGATTAAATGAGTGGCTAAGTGGAAAGTTTCGGAATAGAATTAAAATAACTCGAGACTATAAAAAAATAAATAAATAAATATATATATATATATATATATCTTCAGAATACCTTTAGTCCGGGTTGGTAACACGAACCGGGACTAAAGGTCCTCCGGCCCAGCAGCTCGACGACTACCACGTGAAGCACCTTTAGTACCGGGTCGTAACCCACCCGGGACTAGAGGGGGGGGCCTCTAGTCCCGATTCCGGCGTCCCGGGTGGGCAGCTGGGACAAGAGGTCCTTACCACCCGGGACTAAAAGTCCTGTTTCCACTAATGCGTGTGCCGATGGGCGGTGGCGGAGCACGACATTATCACGGTCGACGATGAAGGAACGAGTGACGATGGAGGCGGCACGGGCGTTGACAACGATGCCGATGGTGGAGAGATCGGCTAGTTTTCGATCGCTACTGCTAGAGTATAGTTTAGTTTTCAATTTCATTCAAATTTGTAAAATATATCAAAAATTCCAACGAAATTCACTAGTTTAGTTTAAATTCATGTTTCAAAATATTTTCGCCAAAAAAATATTGGGGGCGTCGCTAGGGAAAGCTGGTCCTAATAGGGCAGCAACGTGTGTTGGCGGTACCAATAGTACAAGTCTGACACAGTATTGAAATGCCAGTGGAGGGTTCTACGGCGTACGAAAATTTCTGCAATGTGAAGAGAAATTACAGACCGCCCAGATGTTTCAGAACTGACACTTACAACACAAACATACAGTGAAACATATAGTGGCGGGTTGTCATGCAAAGAAAAACAAGGATAAATCGTGGGATATAGTAGTCACACACTTCGTCCATGTGGATCTCGCCGAGGTTAAGAGGGTGTTTGGTTAGGCTTTCTAGTTGACCTTTGGTTTTGACTTATAAGCCACAAAATCACCTATGCTTTTGGCTTTTGACTTTTCGCTTGGTCGCTACTATGGTTAATCTAAGGGCATCTACAACAGGACGATTTAATCATTTAAACGTGCATGAACTGTATCCGATTTTATCCGTAGATCACGTCGTCCAGGCCAGTTTTTTTTCACTTATCATGATTTGGCCTATTTTCATCAAAACGAGATAGCAAATAAAATCTAGCATTTTTTCATAGTAGTATCTAAAGAATATTAAGTCATGCCAGCATATAACATTGTATGAAAAGAATGGCAAGACAGACAAATATCTTGTCGCATGTCGATCCATTGTCGGCTAGGTGGCGTTTATTCGAAAATAACAGGAGGATGCGAGTGAATCGTACCCAAACGTTTGCGTAGCCCACATGCTTTAAATTTTGTGCGCGTGTTCCATGTTACCTACCTCTATGGCAACTTTGTGTTCTTGGTTCGTATTTATAGCTATTTTTGTTTCTTTTTGCAGACTAGGTATATTTGTAAACAAACCGCCAAGCGCACACCCAGGCCTTGTTTACCTCCAATGTATTTTAGGGGATGAGAGGAGATTATCTCGGATCCCGGAAAATGCTCACTAGTCTGTTTACTTCTAGTGTATTTTAGGGGATGGAAGAGAATAATCCTCAAATATCCCCTACCAATCAACTCATTTTTGCCTAACACAAAAACTCTAGTCCATACTAGTGTATTGTAGAGGAAGATTATTTGTGCGGATTGGGTGTTCACCAAATCCCCTTCCATCTCCACTCTTCTCATCCCCTAAAAAAACCTTTGAGGTAAACAAGACCCAGGGAATTTCTAGTGGGTTATACGGAAAGTGCTTTTAGGGTGATACGCATATTCAATCTTATCTTCAACTACGTTCTTCTCAAAGCTTACGAAAAGATTGATCATAGTTGCTGCTATTTCTTAAGCAGAGCGACCAGTATACGTCGTGAGGCGACCACGACCAGTGCCAGTTACACTTAATCTGAATCCGGGCGATTGACTATTTCTGAATTCAACTCAGATAAGTTCATCGGGTCACACCCTGACGTCTGATTGTTTGCTTTGCTTCATTCTGGAGTTGATAAGATAGTGCTGATCATACATGACCTGATAAGAGTAAAATCCATCAAAGATCACTGACCTCATTACTCACCTTTATCACCGTAAACAGCTATACGCAAATTACGGTCACTGAATACGCGCGAGTGTGTCGTACATGGTCACCGGAGCATGTAGAGCATCGTATTTGCTGATGTGGCAGCGCGTTGACCAGTCTCCCGCAGTGGTATTTTTGCAACTAGGCTCCTCTCAATCCTGCTTTTCTATTCAAAGTCTACACACTCCTATAGGACTGACCGGTGGGGCCCGCTGTCCGGACTGACTGGTGGGGCCCGCTGTTCAGACTGACTGGTGCTTGTTCACCTGAGGGATCATGCACGAATTGAGCTGGAACTGTTTGTTTACTCTGAGTGTAAATTGGCCTCTATACTTTCTCGAGACAATCATGTCATCACGATTGTTTACACTTTGATGGAGCTAGACAGCTAGTTACAATTATTTTTCCCAAAAAATAACAAAGATATATGTGACAAAAAGAAGAAGGAAAAATAATAACAGGGCAAGAAAGATCAAGATCAAGAGGGGAAAGAATTAGCCGGAGATCAGAGGAAGAGAAGAGGAAGCTAATGATTTCTCAACGAGATTAGCTTTACTTAGCGTGTCTTCTCTCCGGACGCTGCTGCTTGTCCGCCGCTGTCCTGGTCAGAGTCGGAGCAGAATCCATCGCCGGCTTTGCCCGGGTGGATGAGGAAGTGGCCGAGCGAGGGGGTGCCGCTGCCGGCGACGCGGTTCTCGTCACAGAGGAACTCCCTGCTTAGCACCTGCTCCAGCTCGAAGTTGTAGTCATGGACGAGCACCTCGGTGGGGCCCTTGGCCGCCGTGGCCCCCGAGCGCGCGAGGACAGCGGCGGTGAAGATGGAGGGCATGCGGCCGGGGGAGTTGGTGTTCCAGCCGGAGGGCCCATCGATGAGCACCACGTCCGAGGCCTGGCCTCGTCGTAGAGCACCACCTCCACAGGGAATACGGACCGATGGGCCGCGCAGTTCATGGTGCCCGCCTCCCCGCGGATGCTGACCTGCACCTCATGGAGGACCAGGACCAGTTCATGGGTGCCCGCCTCCCCACCGCCGTCCACCAAATCGAGGCCAACATCGCCGCCCCCATCCCGTCCCTCCCCAACCCGGCCTCTTCCGTCCGTACCGCCGCCACCAGCGAACCAACCACCGCCATGCCCCGCCGCCGGAGCGGGCTTCTGGCGCTGCCCCTGCTGCAAATCCGTGCACGGTGTCCCAGCGCGCGACACCTCCACACGAGCTAGGCAGCGGGGCCGCGCTGTTCAGCCAAGTCGCGGCAACGGCAAGATCTGGCGGCGACTCGACGCTATCTCTTGAGGAGATCGACGCGGCGGCGGCGACTCGACGCTATCTCTTGAGAAGGAGATCGGCGCGGCAGCCACCGGAGGCGGGGAAGACGCCATTGTTCTCACCTTCATTTTTTCAGTTTAGTCCTTTTCTTTTTCATTATTCGAAAATTGTCCATGTGGACAGCTGCTGGGCCTGACATGTGGGTCGACACTGTGCCACATCAGCAAATACGACGCTCTACACGCTCTGGTGACCATGTACGACGCACTCACGCGTATTCAGTGACTGTAATTTGCGTATAGCTGTGTACAGTGATGAAGGTGAGTAATGAGGTCAAATACAGTGACCTTTGATGGATTTTACTCACATGATAAACGTAGTAACAACTATTGAATCCACAGTAACAATACAAAAATCATAAACCAAACAAATCGCACTACACAATATCAGAACGCAGTGAATATTCCGTGGATGAAAGCACAATATGGATAGAAGGTTTTATGTGCAGAGTCAGATTAGATAACTGTGTCAATCAGCACAGGTCCGGCGAACCAGATCCTAAGACTGGGGCGACAAATATGAAGTCATCATCCTCGCAACAAGTTTGGAGAAGACAAAATATCGAATTGATCTTTCTACCAATCCAAGAACATACCGAAAAAATTCAAACAAAAAAGAACGATCATCGGAGGGGCGATTTCGTTTACCGCGGAGTCAGATTTAGATAACATGTCAATCAGCACAGGTCCGGCGAACCGGATCCTAAGACTGGGGCGACAAATTCCTATTCATCATGCTCACACGAAGTAGCAAAAGAAATTAGCCATCCAAAAAACACGCAGAAAGCGAAACGATCCTGGATCAGGAATCGAAAACAAGATCGAAACAAATCGAAAGATGCTTGTCAGCGGCGGCGCCACGACAAGCTCCTGCGTTTGTTCACTGGCAGGCTCTGCGGTTCTATTTAACCGTGGGAGAGAACTAGGGTTTGCTGGGATGGGCCGTTCATCATATGAGACGGGCCTACAATGGGCTGATAAATCTCGATGGGTTGCCAAGCTAATATGCTCCCACGAAATTTTTTATTTGCAATTAACATACGGAAATAGTAAGAGAACGAAAGTGGTTTTTTACTTGCAATTAACAGAATGTGTGTTATAAGAGTGCTACTAGCTTAGGGTCACCTGTGGGCACAGTCGAAATTCCGACAGCTCACATGTGCCTTATTTTGTCAGAACGAATGATAAGAAGGGGCCAAAGAGAGCGTCGTCGCCATCACCGTCTTGATCTTGCCCTCCGTCAGCACCGGCCGAACGCACTGCCGCGATGCCTTGCCCCCTGCCCTCCCCCGATCTCCCTCTGCACCGATCCATCGCTACCCCTTCCATCCCTCTAAACTCCGCCATCATGATGTTCGACTTGGCCTTGAGTTTCAGTTTTGTGATAAAGAGCATGGATCTGTATACACAATCACCAATTTCAGGTAGAGCTCTTGATAACCGTCTTCTCGGGCTAGAAAACAAAATGCTTTCTGGACACAAAGTTAAGGTAGAGACATAATGCATTAGAGATGTAGCACCCACTTCCTAGCTCCGTTGCCAAAGTGCACCAAATCACGATCCTCGTAAGGTAGTTTCAAGAGTTCGATAATGTTAAACCCGTGCAGCAACTATCAAAATAGACTTAGGGAACAAATATATCTACACTACTATTAATGTTGTACTAGCGTTAGGGACGATAGTAGATATTATTTCCCTCTCGAGTCATCCTCAATTCGACATTTCAGAGTTGCACTAGCGTTAGGGACGATAGAAGATATTTTTTAGTGTTGTCAAAGTTGATAATCATGATATCTCACTATATTTTATTTCATCTTAGAAACTTGAAAAGTTTGTTGGTTTGATTGAGGGTGCCTGCATCATTCAAGGGGTCTACTGGGTCTAGCGGACATCCGCTTTATGTTTCATGTCCGTACCGTATTGGGTACATATCTGTTTGATAATATTTATTTTCGTATTTGTTTTCGGGGTTTATGTATTCGTCTTCGCTTTCGCAAAAAGAATATGAAAACTGTTATTTTTGTGTCAAATATGTGTATAGGCTACAGTTGGATTTGGGTAAGGTTAGTGTTGGAGTCGAACACTTGTAACCTGAGCCTGATATATAAAGGCACCGGTGGTAGCCAAAATAGACGTGAGACGAAAAGCTAGGTTAGACATAAGATCTATTGGAGGACGGACGGCGCCCGTGGCAAGGGCGGCCGTACCGGCGTGGCGTGTGTGATCTGATGTGTCTGTACACCGTGGCGGGCTTGTCGTCGACGGTACTATGTTGATTAGTACATGAGGAGGAGCGCCTGTAAGCATGCCCCGCAGATGTAGCCAATGTTGCCGAACTGCATTACCAAACGTCGTTGATGCATGTAAAATGCATACATGAACTTTGCAGTATATCACACATATTCCAATCATATTTGCATCATATAAGGGTTATATTACTGTTATTTAATGATTTTAGGAAATAAATCAATTGTTTCCTATTTTTATGGAATTAACCCTGCGCAGGCAGAAAACCCTATTTCTTTCCTTTTATGTTTCAGGGACCCAAACGTCGTCATAAAATTCTGGAAAAATACAGAAGTCGTTATTTTGGAAGGAAGAAGACGTAGGAGCGAAGGAATCAAGCAAACGGAGCCCGCAAGGCAGAAAGGGGGTGGCCCACGCGGCCAGGTACTGTGGCCGCGTGGGGCCCACTCGTTTGGGCCTCGTGGCTCCGCTTCCATCGATCTTTCGTCCACCGACTCCGTCTTGACCTAAAAACGCCTATAAAAAAGGTCCCCTGTCGTTTCGCGAATGGAGCGCCGCACAAACACAGAAACACCGAAACGGAGATCAGGAGCTGCAGATTGGAGGGGGAAAACTCCGGCGGGGCGCTGCCGGGATGGTCTCCATCTTCTCCATCGACATCTCCACCGTCTCCATGATGAAGAGGGAGTAGTCCACCTCTGGACTATGGGTTTGTGGAAGTAACTTATGTATATCTCCTCTCTTGAGCTTCACTAATTAGTACCGTATGAGCTGCTGAACATGATTACGGTCATATTTGTAATACCTATGTGGTGGATCTTTCTATGAGTTAATATATGTTTGAGATTGCAATGTTTGTTTCAGTTATGAGTATAGATGCATATTATGTACCCCGTTCTTGTCTACTTGTTATGATCAAGCATGTTTATGAGAGCGTGTGTGGGGTGATGTGTGCATTAGTTGGAGTAACGGGGAGTGGTGAGTGCGGTAAGCTGACAACTTAATATCGCGATCCACTTGGGTGTTTACCTTACTTTGTTACCTCACTAGGGATAAACTAAAATACCATGCTGCAAGGGTTGAGGGTGACCAAGCTTCTTCCTGTGACTAGATCCAGCATGTTCTTATTTTCACTTCATGTCATGAAACTTATTGCTATACTCTGAGTCATCTTAATTACTCAGATGTTATGATTTGATTCGCATCTTGGTGGAGTATAAGAGAGACTAATAACCAAAATGTCTCTATGTTAGGACGTGATGCCCATTGTGGCGCCCCGACCCGACTGCTATACAGTGATACTGTGTCCCCGGTTATCCGATACCACCGAACACACTATCAAAACATAATAGAGAGATCAAGACTTGTGGAACAACTGGCACATCACAGACTCTACGACACAAATCATTATAGTTCAACTCTTATAATAGAGAAAGATAGCAAATGACAACCAGAGGTCACAGACCCAACATTACAACAAGCGGAAGCAAATTAGGTTGTTCTAAACAACAAGAACCAAATTATGGCCTAAGAGGCCTACAGATAAACATCCAGCGCCAGCTGTTCCGGGATGTCCCAAGCTGCCACCTGGGAACCCCAGACTACTCGTCGACGTCCACAAAGAACCCACCTTCGAGGTCGGTGAAGTCCTCCTCTGAAACAAAACCAACGACGTTGAGTTCGACGAACTCGCAAGATTATATAGAGCTTTAGCTCGATGAGGCTTTCAAAGTTATATGGCTGTTTTGCATAAAGCTGATTTTATTTATGAAAACATAACTCAAAGGCATCGACTATTCAGAGTATTTTCAAAAAGGGGTAAGAAGTAACTTTTTTCTCTTGATCACCCTTTTTCATCATCAACCACCATCATCAATGTACCGGTTCTACAAAGGTACCTCCCCGAATCACCCTCGAGAAAGTCGACCTTGCAATCCTGAGTGGTACCTCTAGTACCCAGTTTTTAATCATTCCGTTAAAGTTATTCTATGATCCTACCTTCACTTCGCAAGTCGTCCATAACCGCGGACACGGCTTTTCGAAAAGATTTACCCTGCAGGGGTGTACAATGTTTGCCACGCGTACCGTCCGTCCCATTACCTGTACAATTAGCTCTCTTCCTTGGAAAGCCGGCTGGGTGGGAGCGGTGTCGACTTCTCCCTCGTTAAGGACTTTCCAGGATCATCAGTGGCGGCAGGACAGCCAGTGCCTTCAACACCCGCCCCACGGCCACTCATTTTCCTAACACCACCATCCTCATCTCAGTTCATCCCACCATCATCACGCACGCGCAAATGGAAGCCCGAACTAGAGGACCCTGGCTAGCCCCGCCCGAGTTATTTAGTCTATGAGGGTTCCTGCAATTGCATAGGGCTCACGCATGGTTGCACGCTCAGTCTTGGTTCAAGAGGTATAGAACTCGCACCTAGGCGGCGAGAACGAGACAAAGCACCACAACCACAGTGGCCTCTCATCCCCACCTTTAAGCATTTAATTACCTGTCACCACAATTTCTCCACCATCATCTGTACATCTCATCACCTGTTTCCAACCATGGAACATCCACCGGACTGCTAAGCATTTACTAAGCATGGCTAAGCATCAACATAACATAGTAAGTATCTCGGCCAACAATACAATCCTATGGATAATAGGAGAGAAACAGGTAAAAGGCATCGGGAACTTAATGCAACTATAGGATACTCTAATCCAATCAAATTGACATTTGGAACCGCATGCAATATTATAGTGGAGAAAATATTTGCGGAAAATTGGATAAGACATGCTCAGAGGGGGGATTACGCTTGCCTTGTTCAACGGAGTAGTCAAACTGCTCGTCGGGTAATGATGCTCAACTCCGAACTCGTGATCTATCGGAGAGCAAACAACACCGGAAAGCAAAAACAACAATCAACACATGGCAATTGTGCAATGCATACAGAAATGATGATATGACATTTTAATGCAACTAAGGGATCCTAGACGGATTCATCAAGTTAAATGGGGGTCCCGAAGTATAATTAGGAGTTATTCGGTTAACCACCCATATTTATCTTAATGTCCAACATGTTGTTCTAGTTATGACCAGTATCACCAAATGATCGTACATGCATGAGAATGATGTTTTCTGTTAGCTATTTTCTTCCTAATCATTTTGATATTTTGCTTGCAATTTTCTGAGCATTTATGAATATTTGGTGATTATTCCAAATTGCTATTTGGATCTGCTATTTTAGGGAAGTGCAACTTAGTAATGATATTAGAAGTTCATTATTGTGTAGAACTGCTTGGAAACAATTTGTAAATGTTTCAAAGAACATTTTGTGGTATTACACATAAATTTTGGAATTATTTGAATTAATTATGAATTTCCTTTTAGATATGCTCCTTTTATCATTTAAATTAAACAACCATAAAACTTATTTATACCATTTTGAAAGAAACAAAGTGAGAAGAAATTGAATTTGTACTGGTCATCTTCGGATTTTCCGAATTTATGCAAAATCGGAATATCCGATCGAACCACAGGTCTGAAATCGGCTAAGGAATAAAATTTGCTAGCACTGGTGTATATCGGATAGTCCGAATTTTCACTGGCTCGGAATATCCGATGGCAGAAAAGGGAGAGCACGGCGATGAACTCCAGCGGCACACGGGCTACGGCGGCTCGACGAGCAAGACGGGGAGGGAGAGGATGGAGGGTGTCCAGGCGGACCGCAGCTCACCCTAAGCTCGTAATGGAAGACGGCGAGGTTGGGGACGCAGCGACGGCGGCGAACTCGTCTGCAACGACGGCGACCGGAGGCGGAAGGGGCGAGCTCGATTCTGGCGGCTCCGTGTGTCCCGGCATGCGTAACTCCGCGGAGAGGACGAGGATGACTCGGCGAAGCTTGTGGCGGGCTCGGCTCGTCTCGGGGAAGCCTACAGCAGCGGCGCGAAGCTCGGCGGAGCTCGGCCGTGCTCGGAGAAGATGATGACGGCGGCGGCGATTCGTGACGCCCCGGCTCAATTCCTCTGGTGGAGAGGAAGAAGACGGCGCGGCGGAGCGAGTGGTGGTCGTCGATGTACTCGGAGTAGCCTCAAGCGTCGGCGACGCGGCGTCAACGGTGAGCTCGGGTGCGGCTCCGTGGAGAGAGGAAGGGGACACGAGGGAGCAGGTGAGAAAGGAGGGAGGGGGAGCAGGGCAAGTGGGGCTCGCGTGGGGCTTCTCTTCCTTGCAGGGGAGAGGGCAGAGGGGGCCCTTCGCGGCGTCGACGCGGAAGGAGCACGGCATGGCGCCAGAGCGTCTAGTGGCTACAGGAAGAGGAAAGCACTTTTGCGAAAAACCCCCTAGAGAAACTTTCCCCCTCACAGATAGATCCTTTTTTATTTTCCTTTTAAAAACCAGTAGTACTTTATGTAATTAATTGAGGCACTAAAACATTTTATTAAAATCTGGAAAAATTTGTGTTGCCTCCCCACATTAAGAAGAAGCTCCACAAAATTCGGGGTCTCAAAATAAAATGTTTTGAATAGCTTTTGTTTAGAGAGTTTGGATATGGCATTTTTGGTATTCTCAAGATTTAAAATACTTAGCCATTTATTTGTCTTTGAGAAAAGTATATTTTGAAGTCTTGAACATTGTTGACACATATAAAACTAAAAGTGAAAATTGGTGGTCAACAATTACTTCAAAACTTGAAAGCAAAGCAATAGGCATTTGAGGCTTTTCTCTTTATAAGAATTATTTGAACATAATTTATTTTCCCAAGGTCACCAAGGAAAAGAGTGGAGGCTCCCAACATCATGGTGAAGCAATCCATGCCTTCGGTTTTGAAAGTGTAAAGGGTTTTGAAAGGGTTTGAATTCAATTTGGATCAAGCCAAATTGAATGTCCTTCCTTTTATAAAACATTTGGCATTTTCCTATAGCTCCAGCATTATTTAATTAACTCGAGGAACTTCCTTGACAAATATGAGATGTCAAAGTATTTTTGTTTTACATGTTTGAGTGCCTTCATTAATTTGAAATTGGTTGAAACAAGTTTGGCATTTGGTTTTTGAATGTTGCCACATCCACCACAATTCCCTAGCAATCGACACAATTCCCTAGCAACAATTCCCTAGCAACAACATGATGCATGAATGCCATGATGCAAGGAACACAAAAGCGGAAAAATTACACGGGTTTTTAGGTTCTCAACTTTGGGCTGTTACAATTCTACCCCCTTACAGGAATCTCGTCCCGAGATTCTTAGAGTAGGAAAGAGGGAAAAGGGTTACGAGGTACTACACGATCTTCTTGCTTCAGGTGGCTTCTTTCTCGAAGAGGTTGATCGAGTGCACCATGAAGATCTTCATCGGTTTCACTTCGAGGTCACTATCAACGTATACCATAGTAACGAAGGAAACTTTTCCGAAAGGGTGGATCTTGGGGAATCTACCACGATCTGGTACCTCCTAGTAGAATTTAGGATGAGACTTCAAGCATCCCTTGATTTGACAGTTAGGAGACACATGCGTTTGACGGGAGATGGATAAGGAGTTTCCGGTTGGTAGACCACTGTTTCTCAAAGACTCAGAATATGAACTTTGCACAAGGCCTTAAGACTCCGAGGAAAGATGTTAAAACAAGATTCCAACAGAATGGGTAGGTGAGTTCTACCAAACAGCTTGAGTAGAACTTTCCTCACGGAGGAGCATTTCGGATCACCTGAGAAGGGTCGGAAGATAGACCGAGAGAACTTTAGAAACTCCGAGAAGTTAGTATCGGAAAAACTTCTTAATGTTATAGACATCGAGGTCAAGCTTCTTGAGGATCACCAACTATCGTTTCTGATTGAGATTTAGATCTGGTCAGGTGTAGAGATACTCCAGACTTCACATGGATGGATAGGAAGTCCTTGCACGGGATATCAACGGATTACTTTTGCTAGAACCCCAAGAGCTGGACT
Organism: Poa pratensis; assembly: GCA_947311845.1. Lineage (NCBI taxonomy): Eukaryota > Viridiplantae > Streptophyta > Magnoliopsida > Poales > Poaceae > Poa > Poa pratensis. The sequence goes on from CAMZMU010000112.1 coordinate 19,759,595, forward strand.
ACAACGTCTAACTCCAAAGGAGGAACGAGATTGCGGAACTCTCGTATTAGCAACTTGTCCGAAGACAGCGACCCTACTTGATTTACTTGCACGAGACACGTTTTAGTCCTTGTGGGGAAACACCAAAGAAGACGAAGTTCTCAGACTTCCTCTCTTTCTGGAACAATTCAATCAGTGACTTGGATGCATAGATGAAATTCTCATCGAATGGAGGTAACAACATACCATTCTAGGAATCTTCCGCATATGCAAGATTGACTGGAGATGATTCCAAGGGAACTAGACAATTTACTCAGATTCACGGCGACATCTTTCAGCAATTGCACGTGAACCAGGGAAAGTCACTTCTAACTTCAGAACACATACCTTGTGTAGACACAAAGTTAGTTCCAACAATTTTCCAATGCTAACGCCCGATATCCAATATGAATCTCCTCAACATGGAGAAGATAAGAAGGTAGTTGATGGGCTCAACAACAAACTTATCCAGACACTCCAAGACGCTAGACTCATATTTCACCAGAACGGGGCATGAGTATTGGTCAGACTAACACATTCAGGTCGGTCGGTCTGAGTTTGATTTGACGATAGCCAAATTCAAATCAAAGATTCATAGGTTAGCATTTCCACAGAGGAGATACCTCCTAGCTTCAACACGAATAGACTAGACATCCCTTTGAGAAGGAACTATATTCGGGATAGAGCTCTTGTCTTTCAACTCTCCAAGTTGTTTAAGCTCAACCGAATAATTCAGGACATCCAGCACGATTTTCTTGGAGAAAGGTGTTGTTCAGAGAACCAGCTTACTCATAAGCTCAATATCACGGTCAGGTGACAACCTGGCGATACTTCTGGAAAGACCTCCAGAATATCACGATCCACATATAGGATATCACGACATACCGGTGGATCTTGAGTTCAAGAGAGGATCATGCCTTTCAAGGCACAACGAGGTGGTCTTGGGAGCTTCGGCACGAACCTAGCTCTTTGACCGAGGGAGTGCATCAGAGCCAACTGACTTGGTAGCACTGTCAAACTCAACTTATTGATTGGCTAACCAATCATGCTAAGGAGGGCAATAAATGTCCTTGGATTTTTGCGCAGTAAGAACTGCTGAGAATATCCGATAGTTACATTATTACTCACGTCTCATCACTCCGGAGTAATAAGTCACTCGGAGATCGGAGAGTAACAAAGTGTAAGAGCATCACTTCATCAAGAGGATCATGATACTTAGCTCGATACCCTGATATCAAAGAGTGTGACACTCTAAGGTGGAGCAGAACCAAAAGCTAGACAATCCCCTTATTCCGCAGATTTAATTACTTTGACCGGGTCCGAGAAGTGGACAAGGTAGGGGAGTTTGTTTCTCCTAACAAGATGAAGTGGAAAATCTTGACGGATCACGAGAGTGACTTGCATCGGAACATACCAACGCACGATGAAGCTTTACTGTCAACTGACAGACAAAGGTTGGAAAGCAGATCAGAGTACGAAACATGCTCAGGAGAAATCCTAAGATGTTGAAGATGCACCGGTTATTACTCAATTGTGATAACCATGCCCAAAAGGAGAGATGCAGCAGAGTCACAAACATAGTTGGGAGACTCGCTAGGGAATCCTTGTCGTAACCCCGATGATTCCAAGACAGAACCTAAAGCAAGGCTAAGGGAGAGCTAGAGTTACATAGCCAGCTGAGGTGTGGTAAATTAAGGTTCAACCATTTACCACACAGACCACATGAAGGACTTGGGTTAAAGGTCAGCTTCATGTGCCGAGAATCATAAGTAGCATAACGATCACATGGGTAACAACCCACACAATTCAACATGCCAGAATCATAGCACAATCCGGGACCTTCGGTTCAAGACCTCGGGTAAAAATCCAACAAAGGAGCAAATGATTAGACTCGGTAGAAACATCTGAGTTGATTTGGATTGTAGCGCAGCGGGAGCAACTGGACACATAACACTAAAGGTCGAACCCACCCACGTTTCTAACCATTTTGAAGTAACAGATGAGAAGTAAAACCTTTAACTCAAATCGAGGTAAGATTGCTCCGAGATTAGAGGGTAACCAGGTAAGGAGTAAAAAGAATCCTAAGATGGTTTTCACAACTCATTTTTAGGTTAAAATATTTTCACAAATACTAGACTCAACGTCGACCAGTAGAAGGGTTTCCTACAGGCAGTACTACTCTGATACCAACTTGTGGCGCCCCGACCCAACTGCTATACAGTGATACTGTGTCCCCGGTTATCCGAAACCACCGAACACACTATCAAAGCATAATAGAGAGATCAAGACTTGTGGAACAACTGGCACATCACAGACTCTACGACACAAATCATTATAGTTCAACTCTTATAATAGAGAAAGATAGCAAATGACAACCAGAGGTCACAGACCCAACATTACAACAAGCGGAAGCAAATTAGGTTGTTCTAAACAACAAGAACCAAATTATGGCCTAAGAGGCCTACAAATAAACAGCCAGCGCCAGCAGTTCTGGGATGTCCCAAGCTGCCACCTGGGAACCCCAGACTACTCGTCGACGTCCACAAAGAACCCACCTTCGAGGTCGGTGAAGTCCTCCTCTGAAACAAAACAAACGACGTTGAGTTCGACGAACTCGCAAGATTATATAGAGCTTTAGCTCGATGAGGCTTTCAAAGTTATATGGCTGTTTTGCATAAAGCTGATTTTATTTATGAAAACATAACTCAAAGGCATCGACTATTCAGAGTATTTTCAAAAAGGGGTAAGAAGTAACTCTTTTCTCTTGATCACCCTTTTTCATCATCAACCACCATCATCAATGTACCGGTTCTACAAAGGTACCTCCCCGAATCACCCTCGAGGAAGTCGACCTTGCAATCCTGAGTGGTACCTCTAGTACCCAGTTTTTAATCATTCCGTTAAAGTTATTCTATGATCCTACCTTCACTTTCCAAGTCGTCCATAACCGCGGACACGGCTTTTCGAAAAGATTTACCCTGCAGGGGTGTACAATGTTTGCCACGCGTAACGTCTGGCCCATTACCTGTACAATTAGCTCTCTGCCTTGGAAAGCCGGCTGGGTGGGAGCGGTGTCGACTTCTCCCTCGTTAAGGACTTTCCAGGATCATCAGTGGCGGCAGGACAGCCAGTGCCTTCAACACCCGCCCCACGGCCACTCATTTTCCTAACACCACCATCCTCATCTCAGTTCATCCCACCATCATCATGCACGCGCAAATGGAAGCCCGAACTAGAGGACCCTGGCTAGCCCCGCCCGAGTTATTTAGTCTATGAGGGTTCCTGCAATTGCATAGGCCTCACGCATGGTTGCACGCTCAGTCTTGGTTCAAGAGGTATAGAACTCGCACCTAGGCGGCGAGAACGAGACAAAGCACCACAACCACAGTGGCCTCTCATCCCCACCTTTAAGCATTTTATTACCTGTCACCACAATTTCTCCACCATCATCTGTACATCTCATCACCTGTTTCCAACCATGGAACATCCACCGGACTGCTAAGTGATACGTCCAAAACGTATCTATAATTTTTGATTGTTTCATGCCATTTTTATGCTTTTAGCATTTGTTTTTATATTAAGTTTATTATTTATTTGGACTAACCTACTAATAGTTGCAAAAGTGCACAATGTTCTTGTTTTACTATTTGATGTGTAGAAATTATCAAGAATACAAGAGGAAACCTTGTTGGAGTCGAATTGGGACTTTCCTGAAATCTGTCTGAGAACTTTTTACGAAGTTTGCCAGTTTGACCCTCGAAGATGACGTCAATGGAGACCTGGCCGAAAACAAAGTTGTCACAATTTTCCATACGAAGATTTTAAGCCCGAGATCAGCCCAATCGGAGTTCGGACGCGGCCTGGAGGCCCGTTTTGGTGGAACCCTAAAAGGGGGTGACGGAAATCCGAGAAGATATATAAAGGGAGGAAACCTAATCGTGGAGGACTCCTCCACCCACGAATTTCCAGCCACCAAAGCCACGTTTTTGCCTCCCCCATGGATCCCATCTCCATGGGGGAGGGCTCCCTTGAAGCCATGAAGGAAGGGGGCTAAGGGGCGGTGCTCCCCCATGGAACCGGCGGCGCAGGAGGAGCCCCCTGCGCCACCGCCGGTGCCGGCGCCGCCCTGCGCCTCTCGCTGCCCTCTCCGCCGTCTTCACCGCCATCTCCATCACCAACTCCTCCTTGTATTCAGTGGTTCATCCTCCCACAAACCTCTGTACCGTCCTATGTAAACATGGTGTTTGATGCTATAATATTTATCCTATGATCTATGTCATGTTTATGTAGTTTATTTGTCTTTCGATTGCTTTGTTGAATGTCTATGGTTCATTAGAGTTGTATGTTGATATGGTACTGTCCTTTGGTGTCCATTATACTTGTGCGCGCATGGATCAACACCATAGGGTTAGTAGTATGTGCAAAGGAAGGGGCGTAGTTCTGCCGGAGTGACAGAAACCTGAGGACTCAAACCGGTTAGTTGCATGTATGGGAGTAAGAGGACCATAAACTTAAGGCTATGGTTGGGGAAACCTTAATGCATTGTTAGTATTTACGGATGTTTGCTAACAATCCAATCATATAGTACTTGTAATCCCAAGTAGTGGAGTGCATGTATATTTAGCCTCTCCCACATTGAAAACTGCATCAAAGACAATGAACTAATGTCTTCACTAATTAATCTTGGACAAAGCCACCACAATTACCACCACTTTTCCACACTCATGGTACTGTTAGTATATGGTTACTTAGTGTACTTTATTGCTGCAGCACTAACATTTACTTTCATGTATTTATTATCTTGCAAAGCTATCTCTCATACCCGTATTGCTACCGTAGTTTTATTTCCTAGATAATGCAAACGTTTAGTGCGCGTAGAGTTGTATCAGTGGTTGATAGAACTTGAGAGAATACTTATCCTACCTTTAGCTCCTCGTTGGGTTCGACACTCTTACTTATCGAAAAGGCTACACACGATCCCCTATACTTGTGGGACAAGACCTTTTCTGGCGCCGTTGCCGGGGAGCCATAGCGTAGGTTAATGTTCTTGTGTGCACTTGTTTGCTTTATCTCTAAGTAGTTTTTATTTTCAGTACAAGTTGTTCTTTATCTTACTATGGATAGGGAATGCGAATTACAAAAAAAATTAGGTGTAGTTGTTATCTAAAAACGTTTTCAAAAAGAAAAGTGATTGGAAAGATGAGTAATGGTTAAATGGGGGTCGACCTTGAACACTTGTGTTCATGCCTATGAAACCAAAACAAATCTTTCCATGGAAGCTTTTCATTAAAAACATGTAAATATTGTAAATATTGTGTATATACCTCTGTACATAAAAATAAAATGCTAATTATAGTCTTTAGTTAATTGAAAGTTGATAGTTTTACTTTGCTGTCCAGAAACAGATTTTCTGTGCTCCACCGTATTAAATGTTTAAAATCACCAGAACGTGATCTTGATCTGAAATTTCTTGAGTGCAAAGTGATGCTTATTAGCTTTCTTTCATTAGACTAACTTTTTCTGATTTAAGGTACGTAGATAGGTCGAAAAATTCGATCTTTACTGACTGTTCTGTTTAGACAGATTTTGTGCTTCTCTGTAAATAAAATCGTGATAAATCTCAGAATAGTATTTTGACTTGAAAATTTTTGTGCATAAACCTGAGATTATTATCTTTCTTTCATTAGACTAAAGTTTTTCGATTTGAGCTACTTAACTATCTCGTTGAATGCCATCTTTACGGACTGTTCAGTTTTGACAGATTTCTTTGTTTATTCAATATTGTACTTGGTGTTGTTAGTTTCATTAGTTTTTCGACGGACAACGGAAATCATGAACACCTTAGTATATACAGTGGCTAATGTTGAGTAAAAATTATAAAACTTGTCAATGCTTGAACATGAGTGGATTTTATTTAATGAGTACTAACCCTACTAATGAGTTTTGTGAAGTTTTATGTGGATGTAGCTTATAAGATCTAATCAATATGGTGATATGAGATGAATAAGAAGACGCAAGAGCTCAAGCTTGGGGATGTGTAGGTGCATCCCAAGAACATATTCAAGAAGATACAATCATCTAAGCTTGGGGATGCCCGAGTCATCCCCCTATTCATCAACTAACATGAGGTTGTCTCGTTCATACTCTATATTACCCGTCCACATGATATGTATTGTCTTAACTTGTATTATAATTGTTTTTATATGTCTTGGTTTTACCTTCTTTAGTTTTATTAGCTCTTATTTGGTTTTATTGCTTCTTTACTTTCACTTATAAATTCAAAACAACAAAAATATTTTCTTTTGTTTTGCTTCTTTGTTTGGTTCTTTATTTTATTTTATTTGGGTTTTACTTTTGATTTTTTTTAGAGTTTTCCTTGCTGTAGCTAGCATGTTTAGGTCTTGCTTAGCCTCTGGTTTTTAGTTTATCAAAAATAAAGTACCAAGTTTTATCCATTTAGCTTAGTTGATACATATGTAAAAAGTGATTTTCTGTTTTCGGTATCTACTGCTTATTGCGCGATTTTTCATATTTTACTGGAAGCTCTAAAAATCACGAAAAAATTACTGATGTTGTAGCACCTAATCCTCTGCATGTACAAAAATTGGCTAAAATTTCGGGCATGTTTAAGTGCACCTAAAAATTGCGTTTTCCAGCTGCTGTTTTTCTGGACAGATTCTGACTTTTGTTGCAAGAGTGGCCTCTTTTCGTTTTCATTTGATTTTTAATGGTTCTTACCTTTCATTTATAAGTTGGCCATTTAAGCAACCTTTCTGTAACTTAAAAACAAAATTTTATTTGGTTTAATAGCAGCACTTGGGAAATATTATCTATTGTACTAATGTCTAACCGCAGAAAAGAATGGGAAAGTTTTTGTGTTGAAGTTTTTTCACAGAGAATGAAGGAACACCAAACTGTGAAATTTGAAGAACGGCCAAAGTCATAAGCTTGGGGATGTCCCCGCATCCCTCTTCATCAATAACCCCACGGTTTGCAAACCTTTAAACTTTGTTTTTTGAGCAACATAGGAACTTAACTAAACTTGAAGCGGCTGTATTTTATTATCTATTTATCTTAGCATCAAACACCAGTTACATTAATAAGTGGATCGTCACATATTTTATTTATCCTCTGTTTTCAATGTTTATTTGGTTAATGGATTACTTGTTGAAACTTAAAAATGATGTGTGAATAATACTGTTTAGTAGTTTATGTTTTCTTATGGTTAGTCTCAACTAGCTAATAGTGCATATTATGTTATTTTGATATCAACATGCATTGTCCTGCTCATAAGATGGTATGGTATTGTGGTATCCTCCTCTGAATAATTCATTCGAATTGACTTGGCACATGCTCATGCATGCGTATGACTGAAAAACAAAAGTCAATTAAGCCTTGATGATTTATTTTGACTCAGAGTTCTTGTATCACTTTTATGTCTCAATTAATTTTATTTTGTCGCAAGCATGATTATGACGGTTATTGCTCTCTTGATTGTCGCTTCCCAGTCTATTGCTAGCCTTCACTTGTACTGAGCGGGAATGCTGCTCGTGCTTCCAAAACCATGAAAACCAAGTTATTCCAAAGTGTCCACCATAAATACCTATGCATGGCATTTCGAACCATTCAAGTAAATTTTCATGTGCTACCTTTAAAACCTTCAAAGTACTTCTCAATTTGTGTCAATGTTTTATAGCTCATGAGGAAGTATGTGGTGTTTTATCTTTCAATCTTGTCATTCAGACTTTCACCAATGGACTAGTGGCATATACATCCGCTTATCCAATAATTTTGCAAAAAGAGCTGGCAACGGGGTGCCCAGCCCCAATTAATTACAACTTTCATTAATAATTCTCTTCACATGTTTTGCCCTGATTTATCAGTAAGCAACTTAATTTGCAATAGACACTCCTCCATGGTATGTGAATGTTGGAAGGCACCCGAGGATTCGGTTAGCCATGGCTTGTGTAAGCAAAGGTTGGGAGGAGTGTCATCATAATGAAACTAAAATACATGTGTAAACAAAAGAGAAGAGGGATGATCTACCTTGCTGGTAGAAATAACGTCCTTCATGGGAGCCGCTCTTGAAAGTCTGGTTGACAAGGGGGTTAGAGTGCCCACTACCATTCGTTGACAACAACAAACACTTCCCAAAACAATTTTGCTTCTGTTTTAAAAATGAAAAGCTCTAGCACATGATAATCCCTGCTTCCCTCTGCGAAGGGCCAATCTTTTACTTTCATGTTGAGTCACCATCCTTTCTTTGAGCACTTTCTCGAGAGCATAGTTGTCATTCTTAGTGTAATGTGCTTGTCCCAGAATGTGGTTAACTGTGATATAACTTTGATGCTTTTATCTTTGATATCTTTGATTCTAGTCTTCCCATGAACTTCAGAGGTGCCTGGGCATTTATGTTTTGCTGTACAAAAACGGGCAAGCGAGATACCATCTTATCATATCTATTATGAGCATTACAATCTTGTTGATGTTTATAAATTTCATGTTATAAGCTCTTAGTTCGTTGATACTTTTCATTAGGTAACATGATTGCTAAGTTTTATTATCCATACATCATGCAATTGTTAAAGACCTGATCATAGCATTTACAATCAAAAATTATTTTGTTATCATTTACCTACTCGAGGACGAGCAGGAATTAAGCTTGGGGATGTTGATACGTCCAAAACGTATCTATAATTTTTGATTGTTTCATGCCATTTTTATGCTTTTAGCACTTGTTTTTATATTAAGTTTATTATTTATTTGGACTAACCTACTAATAGTTGCAAAAGTGCACAATGTTCTTGTTTTACTCTTTGATGTGTAGAAATTATCAAGAATACAAGAGGAAACCTTGTTGGAGTCGAATTGGGACTTTCCTGAAATCTGTCTGAGAACTTTTTACGAAGTTTGCCAGTTTGACCCTCGAAGATGACGTCAATGGAGACCTGGCCGAAAACAAAGTTGTCACAATTTTCCATACGAAGATTTTAAGCCCGAGATCAGCCCAATCGGAGTTCGGACGCGGCCTGGAGGCCCGTTTTGGTGGAACCCTAAAAGGGGGTGACGGAAATCCGAGAAGATATATAAAGGGAGGAAACCTAATCGTGGAGGACTCCTCCACCCACGAATTTCCAGCCACCAAAGCCACGTTTTTGCCTCCCCCATGGATCCCATCTCCATGGGGGAGGGCTCCCTTGAAGCCATGAAGGAAGGGGGCTAAGGGGCGGTGCTCCCCCATGGAACCGGCGGCGCAGGAGGAGCCCCCTGCGCCACCGCCGGTGCCGGCGCCGCCCTGCGCCTCTCGCTGCCCTCTCCGCCGTCTTCACCGCCATCTCCATCACCAACTCCTCCTTGTATTCAGTGGTTCATCCTCCCACAAACCTCTGTACCGTCCTATGTAAACATGGTGTTTGATGCTATAATATTTATCCTATGATCTATGTCATGTTTATGTAGTTTATTTGTCTTTCGATTGCTTTGTTGAATGTCTATGGTTCATTAGAGTTGTATGTTGATATGGTACTGTCCTTTGGTGTCCATTATACTTGTGCGCGCATGGATCAACACCATAGGGTTAGTAGTATGTGCAAAGGAAGGGGGTAGTCTGCCGGAGTGACAGAAACCTGAGGGCTCAAACCGGTTAGTTGCATGTATGGGAGTAAGAGGACCATAAACTTAAGGCTATGGTTGGGGAAACCTTAATGCATTGTTAGTATTTACGGATGTTTGCTAACAATCCAATCATATAGTACTTGTAATCCCAAGTAGTGGAGTGCATGTATATTTAGCCTCTCCCACATTGAAAACTGCATCAAAGACAATGAACTAATGTCTTCACTAATTAATCTTGGACAAAGCCACCACAATTACCACCACTTTTCCACACTCATGGTACTGTTAGTATATGGTTACTTAGTGTACTTTATTGCTGCAGCACTAACATTTACTTTCATGTATTTATTATCTTGCAAAGCTATCTCTCATACCCGTATTGCTACCGTAGTTTTATTTCCTAGATAATGCAAACGTTTAGTGCGCGTAGAGTTGTATCAGTGGTTGATAGAACTTGAGAGAATACTTATCCTACCTTTAGCTCCTCGTTGGGTTCGACACTCTTACTTATCGAAAAGGCTACACACAATCCCCTATACTTGTAGGACATCACTAAGCATTTACTAAGCATGGCTAAGCATCAACATAACATAGTAAGTATCTCGGCCAACAATACAATCCTATGGATAATAGGAGGAAAACAGGTAAAAGGCATCGGGAACTTAATGCAACTATAGGATACTCTAATCCAATCAAATTGACATTTGGAACCGCATGCAATATTATAGTGGAGAAAATATTTGCGGAAAATAGGATAAGACATGCTCAGAGGGGGGATTACGCTTGCCTTGTTCAACGGAGTAGTCAAACTGCTCGTCGGGGTAATGATGCTCAACTCCGAACTCGTGATCTATCGGAGAGCAAACAACACCGGAAAGCAAAAACAACAATCAACACATGGCAATTGTGCAATGCATACAGAAATGATGATATGACATTTTAATGCAACTAAGGGATCCTAGACGGATTCATCAAGTTAAATGGGAGTCCCGAAGTATAATTAGGAGTTATTCGGTTAACCACCCATATTTATCTTAATGTCCAACATGTTGTTCTAGTTATGACCAGTATCACCAAATGACCGTACATGCATGAGAATGATGTTTTCTGTTAGCTATTTTCTTCCTAATCATTTATATATTTTGCTTGCAATTTTCTGAGCATTTATGAATATTTGGTGATTATTCCAAATTGCTATTTGGATCTGCTATTTTAGGGAAGTGCAACTTAGTAATGATATTAGAAGTTCATTATTGTGTAGAACTGCTTGGAAACAATTTGTAAATGTTTCTAAGAACATTTTGTGGTATTACACATAAATTTTGGAATTATTTGAATTAATTATGAATTTCCTTTTAGATATGCTCCTTTTATCATTTAAATTAAACAACCATAAAACTTATTTATACCATTTTGAAAGAAACAAAGTGAGAAGAAATTGAATTTGTACTGGTCATCTTCGGATTTTCCGAATTTATGCAAAATCGGAATATCCGATCGAACCACAGGTCTGAAATCGGCTAAGGAATAAAATTTGCTAGCACTGGTGTATATCGGATAGTCCGAATTTTCACTGGCTCGGAATATCCGATGGCAGAAAAGGGAGAGCACGACGATGAACTCCAGCGGCGCACGGGCTACGGCGGCTCGACGAGCAAGATGGGGAGGGAGAGGATGGAGGGTGTCCAGGCGGACCGCAGCTCACCCTGAGCTCGTAATGGAAGACGGCGAGGTTGGGGACGCAGCGACGGCGGCGAACTCGTCCGCAACGACGGCGACCGGAGGCGGAAGGGGCGAGCTCGATTCCGGCGGCTCCGTGTGTCCCGGCATGCGTAACTCCGCGGAGAGGACGAGGATGACTCGGCGAAGCTTGTGGCGGGCTCGGCTCGTCTCGGGGAAGCCTACAGCGGCGGCGCGAAGCTCGGCGGAGCTCGGCCGTGCTCGGAGAAGATGATGACGGCGGCGGCGATTCGTGACGCCCCGGCTCAATTCCTCTGGTGGAGAGGAAGAAGACGGCGCGGCGGAGCGAGTGGTGGTCGTCGATGTACTCGGAGTGGCCTCAGGCGTCGGCGACGCGGCGTCAACGGTGAGCTCGGGTGCGGCTCCGTGGAGAGAGGAAGGGGACACGAGGGAGCAGGTGAGAAAGGAGGGAGGGGGAGCAGGGCAAGTGGGGCTCGCGTGGGGCTTCTCTTCCTTGCAGGGGAGAGGGCAGAGGGGCCCTGCGCGGCGTCGACGCGGAAGGAGCACGGCATGGCGCCAGAGCGTCTCGTGGCTACAGGAAGAGGAAAGCACTGTTGCGAAAAACCCCCTAGAGAAACTTTCCCCCTCACAGATAGATCCTTTTTTATTTTCCTTTTAAAAACCAGTAGTACTTTATGTAATTAATTGAGGCACTAAAACATTTTATTAAAATCTGGAAAAATTTGTGTTGCCTCCCCACATTAAGAAGAAGCTCCACAAAATTCGGGGTCTCAAAATAAAATGTTTTGAATAGCTTTTGTTTAGAGAGTTTGGATATGGCATTTTTGGTATTCTCAAGATTTAAAATACTTAGCCATTTATTTGTCTTTGAGAAAAGTATATTTTGAAGTCTTGAACATTGTTGACACATATAAAACTAAAAGTGAAAATTGGTGGTCAACAATTACTTCAAAACTTGAAAGCAAAGCAATAGGCATTTGGGGCTTTTCTCTTTATAAGAATTATTTGAACATAATTTATTTTCCCAAGGTCACCAAGGAAAAGAGTGGAGGCTCCCAACATCATGGTGAAGCAATCCATGCCTTCGGTTTTGAAAGTGTAAAGGGTTTTGAAAGGGTTTGAATTCAATTTGGATCAAGCCAAATTGAATGTCCTTCCTTTTATAAAACGTTTGGCATTTTCCTATAGCTCCAGCATTATTTAATTAACTCGAGGAACTTCCTTGACAAATATGAGATGTCAAAGTATTTTTGTTTTACAAGTTTGAGTGCCTTCATTAATTTGAAATTGGTTGAAACAAGTTTGGCATTTGGTTTTTGAATGTTGCCACATCCACCACAATTCCCTAGCAATCGACACAATTCCCTAGCAACAATTCCCTAGCAACAACATGATGCATGAATGCCATGATGCAAGGAACACAAAAGCGGAAAAATTACACGGGTTTTTAGGTTCTCAACTTTGGGCTGTTACACCCATATATCTAAGTAACCTGTTATCAAACTTTGTGTTGCAATCTCATATGTTAACTCTCTGTGTGTTCCATTGTCTGCCACTTTATAAAGAGAGAGTGCATTTGTGAAACCATGAACCCCGGTCCATTTTTAATCATAAGAAACACCTTTCCAACACCATATACCACTTTTCCATTTTCAGCCATCATTAAATCCGAAAATACAAAAATACTTTTCATCTTGCATACATCATTAAAAAACCCAAAAATATCATTTACCATTGCATCCACCACCATTGCATATTTATTTCCTGTTTGCGTTGCATAACTATCTTGATATCATTCTTACACCTTGTGCTTGACAACCACAGGTGAGGTTGAGGACCAAAACATTTAACTTTGTTTTGTAGGTAACCAAAAGAAGGATAAGAAGATATATCTTCACTAGTGATTCCCCGAGAGTTCGATATTAAACCCTCGAGTCACCCTCGTGGGGAAAACACGTCTTCCACTACTACACACTCTGCACTTGGAGTCTCAACCTAACCCATTTACTTTTGACGCAGGTAACTACGCACCGGAGATCAAGCAAAGTGTTTTCTGGCGTCGTAGATCAACCTCTTCAAGGGCCATCAGTCGTCTCTCCCTCTACTTTCTTCAATGATCTACTGCGTTTATTTACAACAAGTGGTATTAGAGCTAAGGTTTGTAGGTTTGGATCATGGTGCGTATGATTTAGAGAAAGACGTGGTGATGGTTGTTCTTGAGGGGAGGCGGGCTTCTGGAGGAGCGGAGTGGAGCGAAGCTCGGTCCCGAAGCGTAAGCGAGGGTCGAGCGCAGCTCGCACCGAGCGAGCAGAACGAAGCGACGATGAAGCTCGCACCGAACGAAGCGGAACGAAGCGGGTACGCGTTGTTGACGGTGAAGGAACAACATCAAGGAGAAGCGGCATGGATCGTGGGTGCGACAGCGCAAGGCGGGCAGCTGTGAAGAAGCAGATCAGATCTACTTGCATCGTCGGTTGGATTAGCTTGGCGCGCAAGTTGGGGGAGATCGTACCGACTATTGCGGCGCAACGGGTTCGAGCGGTCAGACCGGCCGGTTCAACCGGAGAGGCCGGCTCAACGTGAAGGGACCAGGTGCAAGCGTGGTGGTCTCTGATGCACGTAATGTGCGCGTGTGGCTCTAAGATTCGGATGCATCTGGTGGAGTCATACGGGTTCGATTCGAGAATGGCGTGGACCAACTCAAATATTTTGTGTGCACACACGAGAACAAAGGAGGCCGAGTTGGAAGATGCAACGGTGACTTGGAGCTCAAGGATAGTCACGCGGGTTTGAATTGAAGGTGGAGATAGATCTGAACTATCTCGAATCAGCATATTTCCTGGTTGGTGTTCGAGTCCTACTCGGTTACGACTTCCGAGTCAATTGAGGGGTAGGCACCACGAGGTCAATAAAAGGAGGGGGCTGAGAGGGCAACAGATCAAAGAGCTCATAGTTGTCTAGTCCTAATTCGAGCACAGTAAGTTCGGAAGCAAGGCGACGCGTAAGGAAGCTTTGATGAACCGGAGAGGAAGCTCGGGCCGGATCGATCGTTCTGACCTACACGGTCTGATCGGCGACTGTTCGGAGGAAAGAGCTGCGGCGGACAGTCATGTCTGCGGGAACCAGGTTCGAGGTGACGAAGTTCGATGGTACGGGCAACTTCATGCTATGGCAGTCGAGAGTCAAGGACCTGCTGGGACAGCAGGGTTGCCTGAGGACAATCAAAGCTGATGCTACGAAGCCTGCCAAGATGGACGCTGAAGACTGGGAGGAGATGAAAATCAAGGCAGTTGGCACTATACGGTTGTCCCTTTCTGATCTGCTTCTGTATCATGTGATTGACGTGGATTCACCGAACGGAATCTGGGCGAAGTTGGAAGCACAATTCCTGGATAAGACTGCACCCAATAAGTTGTATATGAAGCAGGAGTTGTATGGCCTGAAGATGCAAGAAGGGACGGACCTTACAGAGAATGTAAACACCTTCAACCGTGTGATCTCGGACCTGGCACGTATCGAGGTCAAGGTGGAGGATGAGGACAGGGCTATTCTGATGCTGAGATTTTTACAACTTAACCGGCAAGTCATTCATGCACCATCTGGAGCAAGTGCGTCAAGATCTCGAAGGAAACTGCAATTTTATGCCAACCTCGTGAAGATACGAGCCTCACCTTGCAAGATTAATTGGTGAAATTACAAGGATACCACACTAACTTATCTTACCTAACTTTAGACTAACATCTGACCTAAGTCCTTGATAGTACCAACTAATCATCTAGGACTGCAAACCTTGACAAGAAACGAGGACATAAGGAGACTCATTTCAGATTGGCAACTAGAGGAATTCAAGGAGTGCATAAGAATTTCTACGAAGATTCAAGCTCAGAGATCGCCAGAAGGAGGAGCTACGACAAGAAGACATTGAAGCGAGATTCCTTAGGTTGGCAAAGAAGCAATATACCAGACTATCATTGAGTATTTGGAAACTCTTATATCAGAATCTATTTTTCTTAACCTCTCTAGAAATAATGTGATATCCCACTGTTCGTGTTATATAGAAGTAGTTTGGTAACAAGCCTCATGAACTTGTTAGCAATTCACTTTTGTATGCTCAAACAATGGAGCGTCATACACAAATAAACGGAACATCAGATAATTCAGTACATCTCAGCCTTTGGAATATGAAAAGTAGTTTGATGACAAGACTAGCTACCTTGTTAACAAATTCTTCTTGTATGACTAAGGCAATTCGATGTCATAAAAGACACCCACATTCTTATACAACTAACCAATAGAAGGCCTCGCAACATCGAGTTGTTAAGACCTCACATAGCGACCTTACTGAAAGAAGCAACGACCTCGGAAGAGTAGTCAACCCCAAAACCCGTGCCCTCGTACTCCCCTGTACCCCCGGACAAATCTCGAGGACGAGATTTATTTTAAGGGGGGAAGGATTTGTAACATCCCAAATTTATAATAAGAATAAATAAGACCCAAAATTCAGAACCAACAAAAACTTTTTGAATTACTTCACTAATGATTGTGTTTTCCTTTAAATGGTTCTGTTTAACCTTGTGTGACTTGAATGTTTAAGTTGTTTGACTAGTAAATGTCAACTCAAGAAATCAACCTAAGTAAAAATATATTCACAACTCTGGTGACCATGTTATGACAAGAATATATTCCATATATCTTTTCCATTCCTAGGTTGGCCAAAAGTCTATTTCAATAATGAATTGGTTTTAGCAACAAATAAAATATCCTTTAAATTGAGACAGTAAAAGTATTTCCAAAATTATGTGTTTCCAAGAATATGGAGATTCAGTTGATATCTCCTATCTATTCTTCAACCTTGATATTTTTACAATTCCTATTTTTAAAACTCCTAAGTTTCCACTCCAATTGAAAATAACACTAGTGGGAAATATATTACTCCACATATTTCTCTTTATCAAACCTTTTTGAAAACTATTAAGATATGAGGTGAGACATTTCCTACCCATCATCTTGTCATAATTAAGTGTGATCACTTTCAAGATAGTATTGTTAATTATGAAAAGTGTGGTATGATTACTTTGTATGATTTGATTTGTGTTATTGATATTGTAATATTGTGATTGTTATGATTGTTTGCTTGTGAGGATAATTCCCCAAGTTGTGCTCAATCCTAAAGTAAAACAAACTTGACCACCAATTTGTAATATGACTTGAAAACAAAACAAGACCTCTATAATTACTTACACCCTCAAATCAAATCTTGATTTCAAGAAATGATCTTATTGAAATTCCCTCTCTATCTATTCCTCTATTCCATGAAAACAATTATGTTTTCTTTATCGAAATTCTAGGAGTGAGATGAACTAATAATCATCCCCACTTCATATCACTCCCTCCTCAAGTAAACCTACTTGATGATTTAAAACAAACCCCTCCATTCTTTTATCAAAAAGGAAATGAAGGTCATGAGTTAAAAAATGATCTTCATAATTAAATTCCCTCCCAAATTCTCTATTTCCTCCAAACCAATTTTCCCTCTAGGAAAAGATAAATTATTTTGAAGCTACCTTATTGGCCAAGGAAGTTCCAAAAGTTCAACACAATATTTTATCACTGGTTTTAAAATATTAAAGGAGTATCAAAATATTATTTTCCAAAAATGCTTTATTTAAATCCTATGAACAAAAATGGAGCAAAACATTTTATTTTGTAAAACCAATTTTTGTGGAGCTTCCTCATGTATATGGGAGGCTACATGAATTTTCTCTGATTTTTGTAAAATGTTTAAGCACCTCATTTAAATTCCGGAAACCCTACTGATTTTTTTTTAAAAAAAGAGAAGAAATAAAAGAAAGAGACAAGGACCTATCTGTGAGTGGAAAAACAAGTTCAGGGGGCGTTTTGCAAAAACTTCGTTGACCTCTGTAGCAGCACGCTGCCCGGCACGGCGCCGTGCTCCCCACGCCGGCGTTGCCGTGGTCGCCGCTCGCCGTGCTCCTCTCCCTCGCGAAGCTGGCCTCTGACTGCTCTGCTCTCTCCCGTCACCTCCGCACTGCGCCCTGGACACCGTGACACCTCCCGCACGCTGCCGTGCTCCCCGTCGCCGTGTTCACCTCGCTGCCGTGCTCTCCTCATCGTCAATGCCGTGGCCCCATCCCTCCTTGCTGAGGAGGAGAAGATAAGAAGCACGCTCCCCTCTGCTCCCTCACCCCCTCACTCATTTCCTCCACTCTCTCCCTCTCTCATTTTCTTCCATGAACCCGAACCCCGGCCGAAGCCGCCGACGCGCCTCGCCGGCGATAGAGAGCTCCCCATCCAAATCCCAGACCACCAGCACCTTCGCCGTGCCCTACTCCCCCTCTCTGCGCGAGGAATCGTATAGGGAAGCCCGGGATCGCCGTCGCCGTCCCGATCCTCTTCTTCTCCGGCCGCCGCTTGTCGAGCAAGCTCGCGAGCAGCTCAGCCCACCATTCTTCTCCATTATTGCATCCATGTGATCCTCTCGTCACGCTCTCTCTCATGGACCTCATCTTTTCTTTTTAGGTCGTCGGAGCCGCCGTCGCCATCATCGCCGTGCTCCGGCAGTACCGCTTCCATCCCTGTCGAGAGGAGGAGGAAGAAGGCCCCGTACCCCTTCGCTCACTCGCGTGGGCCGCGAACTGGGCCTCTCCCCGTGTTGCTCAGCCCAAATCCAGCCAGATCCAGCCCATTCCTTTTCTTTTTATTAGACCTAATTTCCTGATTTATTTTCCCTGCTAGATCTAGTTTAGGATTTAAATCACCATTAAATCCATGTGCTATGAAATTGAGTGAAATAATTTTTTTTGTGTTCCTCTGTGTTTTCTTAATCATGTAGAGTTGGTTGCTTGTTAAAATCTATTTTTAATCGTTGTATAGATTAAATCTTGTAGAAAGTATATTATTCACTAAATCATTAATATCTAGAGTTTTATAACTCCAAATATTGCAAACTAAAATTCTATTGAAAGCTTGAAGTAATACCTTTCTAGATATATTGATCTTGTATGCAAATGAAGCCTAAAACAAAAGTTCTATTCAATCTTGTAAACACACCAGTAGCATTTTAGTGATTTTTGTAGATTTTTGTGAAATGATTTTTGGAGTAAATCCAATTGGGTTGTCTTCTATATGTGTAGGAGAACCTATACCTAGCTTGGTTTGAACTTATAAATCATTGATTGACTGTGGTGCTAATCATAAGATTTAGGGCTTTTCTGCCTATTTTTAGTTATCCTTTATTAATTGATGTGTTATACCTTCATGATGATAATTGTGTTTCCTAGCATGTGTGGGATGGTAAACCATTGTTGTGAAGTGCTCCCTTATTTGTACTAGCATGTTAGGGGAATTACTTGTGAGTTATGAAATTGTTAGGGTTTTATTCCCTATAAAGCTTTTCTCCTAGTAATTAGGAATTTCTAGGTTTGTCTATTAGTTACCTTCAATTAAATCTATGTTTGTGCTCTGTCCTGTTAGCACAAGTATGAAGTTAGTATTCTGTGGTTATGTTGGTGCTAATGTTATGTGTTGTCCTGCATAATTGGTAAATCACTGGTTAGTTAATTGTTAAGCTAGTGATGATTTATGTCTAGTGGTTTGGTTACTAAGCATGTGTTGTGTAATTAATATGGCTGCCTTACTTGATTAACCCTGGTTGTCTTAAGTTGAGGGTTAGTTTGAGTATCTAGTTAATGTCTCTACTTTAGCTTGGTGAGACGTGTTAAATTACAGAAAATTATTTGGTTATTTAATTTTTGTCTAAAGTATTTCCTGTCTAAGGAAATTGGTTTGTTAATTACCCTTAGGTGGAGTTGTTTAATACTTCATGTTCTTAGCTTGTGATTGGTGGTATACTCCTGTTAGTATATTGCCCTTGTGTTTATCACATGGTTAGTTGACTTGTTGGGTAGTTTAAGTACGAAGGTGTAGTTAGACCAGTGGTAATTATTGTGTAGAGTTGGGGTTTAAATCATAAAACTTATGCTTATACTTTATGATGATTAGTCTTTGGTTAGTATATAGAACTGGTGTAAGTAGCATGTGTTGTCTTGCTTGTTTGGATTGATTTCTGGTTTGCCTCTAGATAGATGTGATGATTGCTAAACTCGTTGTTAGATAATAATGTTCCCTCATGATTGTTGTTTGTTAGTATTTGCTTGATGTTGTTGCTTGATTGAATGAGTGCTATGTTTGTGGTATGATTCCTTGTTGGTGTCCCACTTGTGAGATGGTTTGCTTATTGGGTGTTGTTTTATTTTCATGTTGCGACGCTAGATATAAACGCTACCGGAGTGGTATTTGGAGAGGAGTTATCGAAGAAGGAAGGGAGTTATTTCTTTGATCAGTGGGAAGAATTCCAGGAGCATTTGGATGAAATCAGGCAAGCTACTTCACTGAGCTTGCATTTATATACATCTATTTTAGTCTCCAGAGTTATTCCAAGGAATCAATGATTTTAGAAAAATCCCTTTGCAAAATACCTAAAAACTATTTTTGCCACCTTATGTAGAAGTATAAAGTAGTTATTTAAAACTATAAGTTGGGAAAAACAATGTTTCTCAAAACTCCTTTGAAGGTACTTGGATGAAGGTGAAATACCGAAAGGTCGGTATTAAGTTGGAGAATGGTGGTGTTGTTTTGGAAAAGTGCACATTGTGTCCTAATACTATGGCGACCAACCAATAACCGGTGCGACCACATTTACCCACATATGGGCAAGGGCGTAGTCATATAATTTGCTCGTGTTAGTACTGGATGCCTCAACAACGAGGATGACCTCGTTCCATGAGGGGATGGTTTGGTGACCTACCCCCTGACCTGGGTCCTCTTCATTGAAGTCTACCGGAAGCCGGTATGAACATGTCGGAGGAAGAGGATTGAAGGACTCCCTTGGGTCCGCCGGACAGAACTACGAGTCCTCACACTTAGTTTCTGAGGATTTGAGTGTCGATGGAAAGTGTCGTAGAGGCAGGGTCCTATACTAGCATGAGCAAAGGACAGACTATGGCCGGGAACTCAACTTCGCATACCTCTGGTATGGCGGGACGTGGCTGACACGATGAGTGACCGGATGGGTGTGGGAAAAGCGTGCTACCTCTGCAGAGGGTAAAACTATTCGAATAGCCGAGTCCTCGGATATGGACAGTTGGGAGGCTGTCTTAAGACCATGTGCAAATTTTATAAAATATTGAGTTTTGAAAGGAAAATGAAGTAGAAAAAGGTTGCATACCTGTACCAATGAGTTGGTACGAGGTTGTGATGGGTTTGGGAACCATGATTGGAATGTGGTTGGATACCGGAGGAGTTTCGGGGAAACAGCTAAAATGATGTCTTCTTAAAGGATGGTTGTAAAAATTTCTTCTTACCCCTTTTCAGAAAAGGCTTTCTTTTAAGTTGTTTCAAAGCTAAGTAAAAGTTTACAAACTAAAACTAGTGCTTACTCTAGTTGGGGTAGTTTGCGAGTACAATCAAATGTACTCATATTGGTTTCGTCCCTGGCTATTGTCTTAGCCAGATTGTGGAAGAGGAACAGTTCGAAGGAGAGGAGTTCACTGGCGTCTTTGCGAACTAGGGCGCTTCCCAGTCAGCTGCCTGTAGGGTTAAGGCGAATGACTTGGGCTCCACGTTGTTTGGTGATTCCGCTGCAAGCACCTGATGAAGCTGATCACTTCCATCAAGTAAGTAAATAAATTCGGTATGTATGGATGTTCTTTGGTTACCAAGTTTAATTGTGCTTCAGCGACGCACTGATCATGGGATCGCTGATATGTAGGCACAAGGGTATTTCGGACAAGTTAGCCCGGGGTCCCCACAGACTTGGTATCAGAGCCATCCTGACTGTAACAGACCGTAGTTAGCATGGACGTGAATTAGGAAGAGAATATTTTGTTAAAAATATGTTAATACCAAAAATATATCTTTATCTAAGGAAGTCCAAAAATGACTTCCACTCTTCTCATCCTCTAAAATAATTTTCTGAGTCTTACCCTTCCATTTTAAGATTTACCAAGGATTTCTCTACTCCCTCTTACCCGTTCAAAATACTTGACGATGAACCCAAAGGAGACCTAATTAGCTAGCACCTACAAGAAGAAGCCTCCATCTTGAATATTCAACATTCAACATCAAGGTGATTGATCTACAAATGCCAAGATCATCGATATCAACAGAGCAAGAGACTTCCGAAGACCTTCGCTCAACGTCAACAATTCTACTCAAGTTGCAACCTCGACAATCTCAAGTATTCCAGCTGAAGCCTAAGGTGATGAAATGAAGACTTCATCAACCATGTATAACCAAGGCCCCTAGGAAAAACATATGATGGGAACTTTAGTTATAATTACCCGACTACCACGAGTATTAGGTGTCCATTGGTACTAAATGTACCTTGTGTGTTGCTTGTCTGTGAAGTTCCTTGCTTGTGTGTGCTCTGTTTGTGTGATGTTTTTCATGTGTGTTTCACAATCACGCCAAAAAAAAAAAAAAAAAGAAGTTTAGTTTCCCTTTTGCCACCTAAGTGCACCTTGTTACGGATGTAAACCCGCCAAGGAAAAGCTTTCTAAAATACTTTTATCTCTCATCTAAACCATCTCCCAAACAGAACTGACAGTTCCGCAAGATACAAAAGACCCCGATCTTTAACCAAATAGCCTGAGATTTTTACAACTTAACCGGCAAGTCATTCATGCACCATCTGGAGCAAGTGCGTCAAGATCTCGAAGGAAACTGCAATTTTATGCCAACCTCGTGAAGATACGAGCCTCACCTTGCAAGATTAATTGGTGAAATTACAAGGATACCACACTAACTTATCTTACCTAACTTTAGACTAACATCTGACCTAAGTCCTTGATAGTACCAACTAATCATCTAGGACTGCAAACCTTGACAAGAAACGAGGACATAAGGAGACTCATTTCAGATTGGCAACTAGAGGAATTCAAGGAGTGCATAAGAATTTCTACGAAGATTCAAGCTCAGAGATCGCCAGAAGGAGGAGCTACGACAAGAAGACATTGAAGCGAGATTCCTTAGGTTGGCAAAGAAGCAATATACCAGACTATCATTGAGTATTTGGAAACTCTTATATCAGAATCTATTTTTCTTAACCTCTCTAGAAATAATGTGATATCCCACTGTTCGTGTTATATAGAAGTAGTTTGGTAACAAGCCTCATGAACTTGTTAGCAATTCACTTTTGTATGCTCAAACAATGGAGCGTCATACACAAATAAACGGAACATCAGATAATTCAGTACATCTCAGCCTTTGGAATATGAAAAGTAGTTTGATGACAAGACTAGCTACCTTGTTAACAAATTCTTCTTGTATGACTAAGGCAATTCGATGTCATAAAAGACACCCACATTCTTATACAACTAACCAATAGAAGGCCTCGCAACATCGAGTTGTTAAGACCTCACATAGCGACCTTACTGAAAGAAGCAACGACCTCGGAAGAGTAGTCAACCCCAAAACCCGTGCCCTCGTACTCCCCTGTACCCCCGGACAAATCTCGAGGACGAGATTTATTTTAAGGGGGGGAAGGATTTGTAACATCCCAAATTTATAATAAGAATAAATAAGACCCAAAATTCAGAACCAACAAAAACTTTTTGAATTACTTCACTAATGATTGTGTTTTCCTTTAAATGGTTCTGTTTAACCTTGTGTGACTTGAATGTTTAAGTTGTTTGACTAGTAAATGTCAACTCAAGAAATCAACCTAAGTAAAAATATATTCACAACTCTGGTGACCATGTTATGACAAGAATATATTCCATATATCTTTTCCATTCCTAGGTTGGCCAAAAGTCTATTTCAATAATGAATTGGTTTTAGCAACAAATAAAATATCCTTTAAATTGAGACAGTAAAAGTATTTCCAAAATTATGTGTTTCCAAGAATATGGAGATTCAGTTGATATCTCCTATCTATTCTTCAACCTTGATATTTTTACAATTCCTATTTTTAAAACTCCTAAGTTTCCACTCCAATTGAAAATAACACTAGTGGGAAATATATTACTCCACATATTTCTCTTTATCAAACCTTTTTGAAAACTATTAAGATATGAGGTGAGACATTTCCTACCCATCATCTTGTCATAATTAAGTGTGATCACTTTCAAGATAGTATTGTTAATTATGAAAAGTGTGGTATGATTACTTTGTATGATTTGATTTGTGTTATTGATATTGTAATATTGTGATTGTTATGATTGTTTGCTTGTGAGGATAATTCCCCAAGTTGTGCTCAATCCTAAAGTAAAACAAACTTGACCACCAATTTGTAATATGACTTGAAAACAAAACAAGACCTCTATAATTACTTACACCCTCAAATCAAATCTTGATTTCAAGAAATGATCTTATTGAAATTCCCTCTCTATCTATTCCTCTATTCCATGAAAACAATTATGTTTTCTTTATCGAAATTCTAGGAGTGAGATGAACTAATAATCATCCCCACTTCATATCACTCCCTCCTCAAGTAAACCTACTTGATGATTTAAAACAAACCCCTCCATTCTTTTATCAAAAAGGAAATGAAGGTCATGAGTTAAAAAATGATCTTCATAATTAAATTCCCTCCCAAATTCTCTATTTCCTCCAAACCAATTTTCCCTCTAGGAAAAGATAAATTATTTTGAAGCTACCTTATTGGCCAAGGAAGTTCCAAAAGTTCAACACAATATTTTATCACTGGTTTTAAAATATTAAAGGAGTATCAAAATATTATTTTCCAAAAATGCTTTATTTAAATCCTATGAACAAAAATGGAGCAAAACATTTTATTTTGTAAAACCAATTTTTGTGGAGCTTCCTCATGTATATGGGAGGCTACATGAATTTTCTCTGATTTTTGTAAAATGTTTAAGCACCTCATTTAAATTCCGGAAACCCTACTGATTTTTTTTTTTAAAAAGAGAAGAAATAAAAGAAAGAGACAAGGACCTATCTGTGAGTGGAAAAACAAGTTCAGGGGGCGTTTTGCAAAAACTTCGTTGACCTCTGTAGCAGCACGCTGCCCGGCACGGCGCCGTGCTCCCCACGCCGGCGTTGCCGTGGTCGCCGCTCGCCGTGCTCCTCTCCCTCGCGAAGCTGGCCTCTGACTGCTCTGCTCTCTCCCGTCACCTCCGCACTGCGCCCTGGACACCGTGACACCTCCCGCACGCTGCCGTGCTCCCCGTCGCCGTGTTCACCTCGCTGCCGTGCTCTCCTCATCGTCAATGCCGTGGCCCCATCCCTCCTTGCTGAGGAGGAGAAGATAAGAAGCACGCTCCCCTCTGCTCCCTCACCCCCTCACTCATTTCCTCCACTCTCTCCCTCTCTCATTTTCTTCCATGAACCCGAACCCCGGCCGAAGCCGCCGACGCGCCTCGCCGGCGATAGAGAGCTCCCCATCCAAATCCCAGACCACCAGCACCTTCGCCGTGCCCTACTCCCCCTCTCTGCGCGAGGAATCGTATAGGGAAGCCCGGGATCGCCGTCGCCGTCCCGATCCTCTTCTTCTCCGGCCGCCGCTTGTCGAGCAAGCTCGCGAGCAGCTCAGACCACCATTCTTCTCCATTATTGCATCCATGTGATCCTCTCGTCACGCTCTCTCTCATGGACCTCATCTTTTCTTTTTAGGTCGTCGGAGCCGCCGTCGCCATCATCGCCGTGCTCCGGCAGTACCGCTTCCATCCCTGTCGAGAGGAGGAGGAAGAAGGCCCCATACCCCTTCGCTCACTCGCGTGGGCCGCGAACTGGGCCTCTCCCCGTGTTGCTCAGCCCAAATCCAGCCAGATCCAGCCCATTCCTTTTCTTTTTATTAGACCTAATTTCCTGATTTATTTTCCCTGCTAGATCTAGTTTAGGATTTAAATCACCATTAAATCCATGTGCTATGAAATTGAGTGAAATAAATTTTGTTGTGTTCCTCTGTGTTTTCTTAATCATGTAGAGTTGGTTGCTTGTTAAAATCTATTTTTAATCGTTGTATAGATTAAATCTTGTAGAAAGTATATTATTCACTAAATCATTAATATCTAGAGTTTTATAACTCCAAATATTGCAAACTAAAATTCTATTGAAAGCTTGAAGTAATACCTTTCTAGATATATTGATCTTGTATGCAAATGAAGCCTAAAACAAACGTTCTATTCAATCTTGTAAACACACCAGTAGCATTTTAGTGATTTTTGTAGATTTTTGTGAAATGATTTTTGGAGTAAATCCAATTGGGTTGTCTTCTATATGTGTAGGAGAACCTATACCTAGCTTGGTTTGAACTTATAAGTCATTGATTGACTGTGGTGCTAATTATAAGATTTAGGGCTTTTCTGCCTATTTTTAGTTATCCTTTATTAATTGATGTGTTATACCTTCATGATGATAATTGTGTTTCCTAGCATGTGTGGGATGGTAAACCATTGTTGTGAAGTGCTCCCTTATTTGTACTAGCATGTTAGGGGAATTACTTGTGAGTTATGAAATTGTTAGGGTTTTATTCCCTATAAAGCTTTTCTCCTAGTAATTAGGAATTTCTAGGTTTGTCTATTAGTTACCTTCAATTAAATCTATGTTTGTGCTCTGTCCTGTTAGCACAAGTATGAAGTTAGTATTCTGTGGTTATGTTGGTGCTAATGTTATGTGTTGTCCTGCATAATTGGTAAATCACTGGTTAGTTAATTGTTAAGCTAGTGATGATTTATGTCTAGTGGTTTGGTTACTAAGCATGTGTTGTGTAATTAATATGGCTGCCTTACTTGATTAACCCTGGTTGTCTTAAGTTGAGGGTTAGTTTGAGTATCTAGTTAATGTCTCTACTTTAGCTTGGTGAGACGTGTTAAATTACAGAAAATTATTTGGTTATTTAATTTTTGTCTAAAGTATTTCCTGTCTAAGGAAATTGGTTTGTTAATTACCCTTAGGTGGAGTTGTTTAATACTTCATGTTCTTAGCTTGTGATTGGTGGTATACTCCTGTTAGTATATTGCCCTTGTGTTTATCACATGGTTAGTTGACTTGTTGGGTAGTTTAAGTACGAAGGTGTAGTTAGACCAGTGGTAATTATTGTGTAGAGTTGGGGTTTAAATCATAAAACTTATGCTTATACTTTATGATGATTAGTCTTTGGTTAGTATATAGAACTGGTGTAAGTAGCATGTGTTGTCTTGCTTGTTTGGATTGATTTCTGGTTTGCCTCTAGATAGATGTGATGATTGCTAAACTCGTTGTTAGATAATAATGTTCCCTCATGATTGTTGTTTGTTAGTATTTGCTTGATGTTGTTGCTTGATTGAATGAGTGCTATGTTTGTGGTATGATTCCTTGTTGGTGTCCCACTTGTGAGATGGTTTGCTTATTGGGTGTTGTTTTATTTTCATGTTGCGACGCTAGATATAAACGCTACCGGAGTGGTATTTGGAGAGGAGTTATCGAAGAAGGAAGGGAGTTATTTCTTTGATCAGTGGGAAGAATTCCAGGAGCATTTGGATGAAATCAGGCAAGCTACTTCACTGAGCTTGCATTTATATACATCTATTTTAGTCTCCAGAGTTATTCCAAGGAATCAATGATTTTAGAAAAATCCCTTTGCAAAATACCTAAAAACTATTTTTGCCACCTTATGTAGAAGTATAAAGTAGTTATTTAAAACTATAAGTTGGGAAAAACAATGTTTCTCAAAACTCCTTTGAAGGTACTTGGATGAAGGTGAAATACCGAAAGGTCGGTATTAAGTTGGAGAATGGTGGTGTTGTTTTGGAAAAGTGCACATTGTGTCCTAATACTATGGCGACCAACCAATAACCGGTGCGACCACATTTACCCACATATGGGCAAGGGCGTAGTCATATAATTTGCTCGTGTTAGTACTGGATGCCTCAACAACGAGGATGACCTCGTTCCATGAGGGGATGGTTTGGTGACCTACCCCCTGACCTGGGTCCTCTTCATTGAAGTCTACCGGAAGCCGGTATGAACATGTCGGAGGAAGAGGATTGAAGGACTCCCTTGGGTCCGCCGGACAGAACTACGAGTCCTCACACTTAGTTTCTGAGGATTTGAGTGTCGATGGAAAGTGTCGTAGAGGCAGGGTCCTATACTAGCATGAGCAAAGGACAGACTATGGCCGGGAACTCAACTTCGCATACCTCTGGTATGGCGGGACGTGGCTGACACGATGAGTGACCGGATGGGTGTGGGAAAAGCGTGCTACCTCTGCAGAGGGTAAAACTATTCGAATAGCCGAGTCCTCGGATATGGACAGTTGGGAGGCTGTCTTAAGACCATGTGCAAATTTTATAAAATATTGAGTTTTGAAAGGAAAATGAAGTAGAAAAAGGTTGCATACCTGTACCAATGAGTTGGTACGAGGTTGTGATGGGTTTGGGAACCATGATTGGAATGTGGTTGGATACCGGAGGAGTTTCGGGGAAACAGCTAAAATGATGTCTTCTTAAAGGATGGTTGTAAAAATTTCTTCTTACCCCTTTTCAGAAAAGGCTTTCTTTTAAGTTGTTTCAAAGCTAAGTAAAAGTTTACAAACTAAAACTAGTGCTTACTCTAGTTGGGGTAGTTTGCGAGTACAATCAAATGTACTCATATTGGTTTCGTCCCTGGCTATTGCCTTAGCCAGATTGTGGAAGAGGAACAGTTCGAAGGAGAGGAGTTCACTGGCGTCTTTGCGAACTAGGGCGCTTCCCAGTCAGCTGCCTGTAGGGTTAAGGCGAATGACTTGGGCTCCACGTTGTTTGGTGATTCCGCTGCAAGCACCTGATGAAGCTGATCACTTCCATCAAGTAAGTAAATAAATTCGGTATGTATGGATGTTCTTTGGTTACCAAGTTTAATTGTGCTACAGCGACGCACTGATCATGGGATCGCTGATATGTAGGCACAAGGGTATTTCGGACAAGTTAGCCCGGGGTCCCCACAAAGGAGTGGGGTCATATCAGGAGGTTTTGTCCTACTTGGATGAAAATCAAGGCTAATGGATCCGCAAATGTTGCAGCTGCTGATAATGACAGCGAAACTCTTGTTCTAGAAAGCGAATAGTTCGATGAAGTGTGGTTGTTGGATTCTGGAAGTTCTTTTCATGTGAGGTCTAACAAGGAGTGGTTCTCTTCATACAAGTCTGGTGATTTTGGAGTGGTCTATCAAGCCGATGGTACGCCTCAACATATCATGGGCATGGGAGATATCAAGATCAAGACTGAAAAGGGTGCTGAAGTGGTGCTGCAAGATGTTAGATATATGCCGAGAGCTCGAAGGAATCTAATTTCACTCGGGAAACTTCATGGTAAGGGCTATCACTATTATGGTGAGAGGGACAAGTCAACCATGAGGGTCAAGGCGGACAAGAAGCTGGTGATGAAGGGCAAGAGGACCAGCAACAACTTGTACAAGGTGCACGTGTGCATTGTTCAAGATGGAGCTGGAGAGAAGCAAGACGCGGAGACATATATGGTCGAGGCAGCCGAGTCCAAGGAGTCGGGTGCTGGCTCATGCGAGTGAGCAAAGAAGGAAACCAAGTTCAACATACACATGTGTTTGCACGAAGATGACATATTTTCCAAGGTGGAGTGTTATTTTTGTGTCAAATATGTGTATAGGTTACAGTTGGACTTGGATTACGGTAAGGTTAGGTGTTGGAGTCGAACACTTGTAACCTGAGCCTGATATATAAAGGCACCGGTGGTAGCCAAAATAGACGTGAGACGAAAAGCTAGGTTAGACATAAGATCTATTGGAGGACGGACGACGCCCGTGGCAGGGGCGGCCGGACCGGCGTGGCGTGTGTGATCTGATTTGTCTGTACACCGTGGCGGGCATGTCGTCGACGGTACTATGTGATTAGTACATGGGGAGGAGCGCCCGTAAGCATGCCCCGCAGATGTAGCCAATGTTGTCGAACTGCGTTACCAAACGTCGTCTCTCCCTCTACTTTCTGCAATGATCTACTGCGTTTATTTACAACAAAAACAAATATGACATCACTCAGTTTCGTCCATATCCACTCTGTTTCCGCCCCGAATAGGCTGCATCCTTCCCCTACCCAACTAAACGCTATTCCCTCTCGCTCCGTGAGATGAACTGACGCATGACTCTCTTGAATAACCCTGGCCCTGCCTTGGCGAGCGTCTACATGTTTATGCTCTAGACGATCCATACACTTCAAACTTCTAACAAGATATTTGTTAAGCCATATGCTTCGATATCTCTATCAATAAACTTAATAACATTAAATAGAGAAGAATATTCACATCGTAATATACATGTACATATCATAATTCAACAACACTAAACTTTTTAAGGGGCAATGTTTCAGGAAGAAAAAGAAAGGCACAACTCACTCATATTCTTAGTGATATTTTCTATAACTATATAGCAAATAATGCAATAATTCATATTTAGTAAAATTATTATGTGGTTTAATAACGCTAACTAGATAATATACAACACTATTCATTAATAAAGCAATATGATAAAAATGTAAAAAAGTATAAATTTTTAGTATAATGAACTTTTGCCGAAAAGATGAGAGATTTGAGTAAAGAGAAAAGAATGACGAGAAACTGACTAAGATGAAACAAATAAATGAACAGAAAAGCGAGATGACTAAAATTGAGAGAAATAAGACTGAGAAAATAAAGACAAAATAATTGTGATGGTTAAATAATGAGATTGCAAAAATGAAGAATGAAAGAATGAAGAAACCACAAATCTGAGAATTAAGCCAACCGAGAACAGTAAGGATAACAACAAACAGTAATCTAAGAAGAATGGAAGACAAACAAAGACCGAGGCGCTGAAAGACAAACTAATTGAGATGTCTAAATAATGAGTTTACGAAAATGAAGAATGAAGAAAGAAGAAAATGAAGAATCAGAGAAATTAAGCCAATTGAGAAAACTAAGATAACAAGAAACAGATTAACTGAGAAGAATGAAGCAATGAGAAACTGAAAATAGAAAAAATTAAATTGGCTATAGACTTAAAAACGGATAAGATTTAATCTGAACTGGTGTTGTTGAAAAATCAAAGATTAGGTGAAAAGTAAATAATGAGGAGAATTAACATGGGGTTAAGGCAGGAGGATTCTGGTGATAGGATTGACACAGCTTTACCTAGCTTCATGCTCCACGACAATGGTGAAGCCCTACGTGCTGCTATAATTCACTAGATGGCAAATATGTGTATAGACTACAATGAGGTTGTGGATGAGAGCTTAACCCGAAGGTTTCCCTGAAGGTCGGGTTATAAAAGCGGCCAAACCTAGGGCTTACATGGAAGGCGAAACCGACTAAGTTATAAACCTAGACTAAAATTGTGGCCGTCACCGGCTTGTTCCTCAAGTTTTCTAGATGCAGGCCTCCGTCTTGTCCTCCAGAAGTCAAATCCTTCCTTCACCATGCGGTTCAGCCTACTAGGCCGCCCGGCAAAGCCTGCAGTGTTTCCACCCATGGGTCACCCTACCAGGCCGGCTTAAGACTACTCCGCGGGGATACCCTTTTGGTATATCCCCAACAGCTACGAGGGTAGCGAGTCTGTCGGAGCGGTTAACATAATCGTGAGGTCGGTCGGGCTGGCATGTCGGGGCGACGGCCCTATATCTTTTTGTGCAGCGTTCATGCTCTGCGTATGGTCATCATGTGTATCATGGGGCTACAAGGCGTCTAAACCGCGTGGCGTTGTGGCCCGCGTCCTAGTGGGCGAAGTTGGCGGCGGCTCTGGATACAGTTGCATGTGTTTTGTGCGACCATGGTCTGACTTGTGTAGATGCCTTTTGTTTTAGCGATTTTCCGACACAGTTTTCATAGTAAACATGGCCACTTTATATTGTTTTATTTGGTTTTAATCGATTTTTCTTATAAACTGGGTCATCAGTCGGTCATACTGAGCTTCTTCGATCATGACAGCTCTCCTGTGGTTATTCGACAGAGAAAAACAAGCGGCTTTGTTTTAGCAAATGGGATAAGAAAATTATAAGGTACTCCGTTCAGTCCAGTCGTAAGACAAATTTAGCGTGTCATGTCAACTGAACTTACTGTAATAACATACTGTAATACTTTGTTTTAGCAAATGTGATGAGAAAAGTATGAAGCTCCGCCGATCAAACTGAATGTGCTGTAAACATTCAATCCAGTAGTAAGACAAATCCAACCTTTCATGTCAACTGAACTTACGTAATGTCCATGACTTTATTTACATCCCCATGTCCTGTCAAATATTTTGGTCAATACACACGCCGCATTCGACTACTTACACATGCATGGCAATGCGAGAGTCACGAACCGTGGCGTCCAATCTCAGTGCTTATGTACGAGTACAAATCAGTAACGAAACCAAATGGCTATCGCCGTCTCCTCCGACTTCGCCGTGAGCCGTGGTCATGTACTCATGTTTGCAGTCGTGTCGGGTATCCGCGATCCCCGATCGATGCATGAGCACGGCGGACGGCGCGTTCGCTCAGCTGCCGTGCCCTTTCCATCCGCTCCTTGTCTCGAGCATCTCCCTGAATTCGTCGTCGGTGGCCTTGAGCATGTCCGGCAGCGGCAGCGGCAGCGCGACGCCGGCCTCGACGGCCGCGCGGTGGCGCGGCGCGATCCGCTTCTCGAGGCTGAAGGTGAAGTACTGCGGGAAGGCCTTGACGTCCTCCACGCCGCCGCCCATCTCCTCCACCAGGTACTCGAACTTGGGCCTGTAGTTCCGCTCCACGTTGAAGGTGAACAGCGCCGGGCACCGCAGCGCCATGGCCACCGCCTCGTCCCTGGACATGCCCAGCTCCGCCTGCAGGTACCCCAGCTTGGGCGCCATGGTGCGCTCCACGCTGGACACCAGGAGGATGGGGTCCTGGAACGCCAGCGCGCGGTTGTCCGGAAGCCCAGGCGGCGGAGGTAGATGAGCGCCGGCCGGAGCTGGTCGCGGACGCTGCAGGCGAGCAGGCGCGGGCACTTGACGACGACGCGGCGGTAGGCGTCCTCGGGCACGCCGAGGTCCTCGGCGAGGAAGGCGAAGACGGGGCGGAGGTCGGCGCGGACGCTGGCGGTGAGCACGGAGGGGCACATGCCGAAGACGCGGCCCAGGTCCTTGAAGTGGAGCCCCGGGAGCGGAGGAAGGTCACCACCGCGTGGATGGACTCCGGCGACGCGTCGCGGAGCGCCGGGTTCAGCGACAGCGCGCGCCCGTAGTCCACCCCCATCAGCT
Source organism: Poa pratensis (assembly GCA_947311845.1). Classification (NCBI taxonomy): domain Eukaryota; kingdom Viridiplantae; phylum Streptophyta; class Magnoliopsida; order Poales; family Poaceae; genus Poa; species Poa pratensis. The sequence goes on from CAMZMU010000112.1 coordinate 19,792,145, forward strand.
CCAGGCTCAGGATCTTGTCCCGCATCTCCGCGGGCAGCTCCGGCAGGTGCAGCGACAGCGCCTCCGCCGCCGCTGGGGCCGTGGTCGCGGCCATCGTTGGCGCCGTTGTCGCCAACACCGCCACCGCCGGGGCCGTCGTCGTTGGCTGCACGGTGGTGATCGCGGCCGCGGCAGTGGACGGCAGCCTGGCGGAGGAGGGCAAGGAGTGGGGCTTGGCGATCGGGAGGGAGGTGGAGGCGTAGAAGCTGCAGAGCGGCATTGTCACTCTGGCGGACGGACCTTCTCTCCCGAGCTTGTTGAATTTTGGAGGTTTTGAGAATTGGACTAGGGGAAGGACCCGAGGAGGAAGACGATGATGGGGTGCAGTGCAGTGGAGCGAAGTGGCATCTCATCCACGAAAATCCACTTCTCTATCTGATGACCTGGCACTCTCGGAGCTCCGCATTGGGTGGTCAGATTTTGAACCAGAAAGTGACCGCTGGCTGGCTAGTCAGCAATTGCGCAAACAGAAACAATAAACAGAAAACTAGAAGTGGAAAGTCTGAGATATTTTCCTCACTGGAAGAGAATTATGGAACTCTGAATTTGTACCCAACTCTACCCAAATTTACTACAAAGCTCTGAATCGAAAATGGAGGGAATTCTTTATTCTCAATGTTAAGTTTGACTCGCACTAAAATATATTTTCCTTTGAATTATGTTCCAGGCCTTCCCCAAGAATATAGAGACTGGCTTACAGGTTTAACCTGGGGGTGAAAAATGAACAATTCACTTGCAAATTGTGCAAATGTTCCTTTCGAATGGGGCATTGACACGTTGAATATACTCCTCTTCCGGGATATATAAATACAAAGACACAGCGCATTGCCAGATTCTGTGCAAACACTGGTGACAGCAATTCTACAGACTAGCTGAACTGGATTATTAACTCTGGTTTTCTTCCTCCGACGCCAAACCTAATTTAGGAAGGGTACATCAGGCAGCAGCACTACATGTAAATAAGACCCAGACGCGCAACCTGGAACTTGGCCGGATGCTATTCATGTTTGAGACGCAGGTGAAACTAGCTGGCTGGGTATGAACGAGCTTCGCTCAACATTTCCCATGGCTTTTGCTCACTGAAGACCTTCTCGCCAGCTTGCGGTTAGAAGCTACTTGATCATCCTGTACCACACGAAGAGAGAGTTCCTTAAGTACAAGGGAACATATTATTTGAGCAGTTGAACTCTGTATGGCGCACTGATAGGTACAACTCAGGACCATCTAGATATCAGAGCTAACGCAGATCACTAACTCCAGGTTTTCAAATGTGGAACACGGCTACCAACTTTCATTGACTCGTGTTGAATTCCAAAGAGACGCAAAGAAGAAGAAATGAAGATGAGCATGACAAAAAATACCATATTTAGCGAGGCTGCAGATTCAGACTCCATTGTTTGGATTTGAGATTGACCAAGAGATTGGAATGTATCGAGCGCATCTACTGTTAGCTGCCAACCAGAAAGTTCTGAACTGCCTGAGCTGGAACTAGTATCGTAACAGCAAGCTGCTGCAACAGTTCCATTTACCCATGGACAGTAACTGTTGTGATGCTTTATAGGATCAAAATCTGGAAGACCTGGTTCATAATCGTTTTCTCCATTTATTGCTCCTGAGAAAAAAATACTCCCTCCGACCCGAATTAATGGGCGCGGTGGCGTTTTTGCAAACAAATCCCTGCAGTTTTTCACCTGAAAGTCAAAGGTCCTCCCACCACCGTACCGCGCCGCCTCCCGGCCGTCTGCTCCGCCCCTCCCGGCCCCGACCACCACCACCAGCCGCTCCGCCGAATAGTCTGCACCGCCCCAACCACCGCCCCCCAGATCCGGGACCTTCCTTCTCAAATCGGAGAGGCCGGCCACGTGCGGCCTCAAATTCCCCCTCCCCCTCCCCCGGCAGCCACGATGCAGGCTCGGGTGGCGTGAGCAGCGGCGCCGCGGACGACATCGCGCGCGTTGTATCCCGTCGAGGTGAACCCGCGTGAGCAGCAGCCCTTGCTCGGCGTCGCTAGACCCCGCGTAGGTCGACGGGAGGAGGGGCCACCGTGGGAGGGAGCGGAAGAATCGTCCTCGCCGCCGACGAGTGTCTCCGCCTCCGCGGCGGGCGACGAAGGGGTGGAGCAGCGGGGACTGGGTGTCGATTTGGCTCTGGCGCACGGAGGAGGCAGCGGCATGGACGGGGTGGAAGTGCGCGGTGGCGGCGGCTGCGGGCTCGATGTCGTAGGCGAGCTCGCGGACCTGGCCGATCCAGCTCTTCGTCTGGACGTCGGGGTCGTCGACGGCCTCGCAGCGGATGACCGCGGCGTGCCCAGCTCGGCCTGAAAGAACTTGACGTCCTCGCGGACGCCGGAGAGCAGCGCGTACAGCGATCTGCAGCAGCTCCGCAAGCTTTCCTGGCAGCGCGTCCACCATGCCTGAGAGCGCGCCCACAGCGATCTGCATCTCGCCGGTCGAGGACGGCCTTCTCTTGATCTGGATTTGTGGGTGTCGCCGGCGGCGAGGATGGGCGTGGACTGGCAGCTAAGTCTTCGTCGCTGGGTGGTGCTCTGCTCTGCTCTGTTGCGTGGCTGCGGGTTGGAATTGGAAACTGACGGGGGGGTTTTTGTAAAAAAAATTAAAACGGTGGTGCGCCCATTAATTCGGGTCGGAGGGAGTAGAGTATTGACATGAGCAAAGAACATATCATTGAGCAGAACAATAATAGAATAAGCGCATTAGAAACAAAGGGTAAGAAATAATAAAAGCAAGTGTGGGCTGTGGGTGCAGTCGGTATAGGACGAATATGAATAAGGGTTGCTAAGGCTGGAAAGTCCTTTTTGATCTCGAGCACCAGTGCTCCCTCCCGTTTAAAAATTTTGAAAATCATATTTGTGAGTTTCTGAATTTTTTTTGATGTAGCCAATGGTGCAGCCACAAACGTGCAAAAGTTTAGTGTGAAATACTTTATATTATGGGCTACACAAAAATAACAAATCTGATAAAACTTAGAGATTTGAAAATATACATACTCAGATTACAAATTTGTCATTTTTGTGTAGCTCAAAATACAGAGTTTTTGAAGTTGATATTTTGCACGTTAGAGGGATATATCATTGGCTACACTCGGATTTTTTTCAGAATTTTTTGAAACATATAAATATGATTTTCGAATTTTTTAAACGGGAGGGATCACTGGTGCCCGGGAGCGAAAAATCTCCACTGAAGCTAAGGCCGAACTACCTATATGAGACCAATATCACCTATGCTGGAAAGTGAACTGAAAAGTTAGCTGGCTGCTCCTTGGTCACCAACAAATCATTTTGAATAACTTATAACTTTAAAGAAAGCATGCCAATCAAGTATCAGTGGTAGTCGAATAAACGCAGTTTAAAAGGAAAATGTAGAATGCAACTACAGAAAATAATGCAAAAAATACGGTCGAGATAAATATATAATTTAGTTTATGTGTAGCAGGAAGAAGGGTCGATGATAATTACCTAATTCATTATGCGGATCATAATCTAACCCCATTAATACATCATCTCTGGTCGGTACTCTGCCAGCCTGTGTCACTTCCTCTTTAGACGCATCAAATCCGTTATACATGACAGCATTGCAAGAAAGAGAAGGATGCATGCTACTTTCATAACCAATGGCATGTCCAATCTTTTTTCCACTCTCACCAGAATCAGCTTTATTAGAACCATAAATTTTTGATCCACTGTCAGCACGGCCTGCAGAACGGAACACTATATCTTGGCTGTCTCCATGAGGTTCTTCCCGGTCAACTTCTTCAGGTACAAACTCATCCATTAACCCAGGTCCTGGAACTGATTCACCAGTATGACCCATTGTCTCAGTAAGGTCAGTAATAGGTTCTGCATCACCTACAACACTCTCAGTTCTTTGCACAGAAACATCAATGCCATGAATTTCAGCCTCGTGACTAGGACCCATGCCAACACTCCCACCACTAATTCCTAAGCTAAGTTGATCTCTCGCAAAAGCAGAAGTTGTGCCTGCATTAAGAACTTCCTCCCCTTCATTTGTACTGCTTCCTCCTATTTCTCTTCCATCACTTCCAGCAGCAGGTTGTGCACAAGCACTTTGCTGTGCTTGGTTGCTATCGTTGAGATCGAAGGCATCATTCATTTCAATATTCCTGTGCCCACTAGATGAAGGCATATTAATATCAATACCAGCATCTGGATGGTACTCAACACTCTCCATTGAATCTTCATCACCACTGCAAATATTCATTGCAATAACAGAAGATGCCCTCATAGAATCTCTAGCAGATGGATGCTCAACAGGAGCTAGACCAACAGCTCTAGAGTGACCGAATATACTGGTATCTACATCAGAGTCAATGCAGAAGTTTCTACTAGGACCAGCTCCAGAAGAAGATGGGAGATTGGCATCAAAAAAGTTGAACCCACGGGATCTTTTATTCTGGATGTCTGAATCTTGCACGTCATCATCAACTTCTTCTCCATCACGATCAATGACAGTTCCTTCTATGCTGTCAGCATGTTGAACCCCGTCTGTGGCTTGTCAGCTGTGCTCCCACCCTCCTCAAGGTTGCGCTTCCTCGAGCTTGGACCCCGAGACTCATATGACGTTGCACGATCACCAACTTCGCTTCCAGTGGGCTGTGCAATCATCAGATCTCTTCCCATTCCTGCATTAAAGCACTCAGACGCAACAGGCACTGCAGAATGAATTGGCGGTAGTCCTCCAGCCATTGTTAGATTAAGGTCCACTCCAGCACTTGATAGTAATTTCCCCTCATAAGTTGCTGCTTCATCACGCCCTTCAGCTTGATCTCTTCCCACCCCATCATTAACCCATCCATTGATCCCACTGGCTGCACTAATTCCACGTGTCAGTGTTAGCTTTTTTCCTGTTTCTGGTACATCAATGTTATTTGGACTGAGACGACCAGGACGTGGCACAGTTCTGAAGTCCCAGATCCTAACTGTAGCCCCACACAGGCTACAATCTAATAAAGGTGAGCTCACACTGCATCCAGAATCTTTGAGGGGCCTTTTGCCTTTTCCTTTATCTTTCTTGGCTGATGCCGAGAATGAACTTTTCTGTTGTTCATCTGGTTCATCTGAGAGTGCATTTTTAGCCGAGCGGGTTGAATTTTCTTCACAGTCTTGAACATTTGGAAGCCACCTAGGCTCCCATCCACAAAGGCTTATAAGCTTCTGCGCCTAGAAAATAAACAATGTTTGAATTTAAGAAAGCTAAAAGATCAAATAATAATAATAATAATATAGCAGTGCCACACCCACAAATAAATAATAATACGAGAAGTAGAAAACATACTCGTGAGTAGGCACAAGAGGAACCTTGATGGATGTCAACTCCTGGTGTACTCTCAGCTTTGTAACCCAGCTCCCCAGATAAGAAGGTAATTGATTGGGTTAATAGGCGGCTAATCTGAGCGGCCCTAGTCAACCTCATATTCTCAATTGCAGATGAAGCAATTACAGGAAGCGAGAGAAATTGTAAAAGTCCATCACAGCGATCTTTAAAACCTCCAATAAGCGCTGACTGTGTAAGGTGGAGTTGAACCAAGCTATCAGCACAGCTACTGCCTCTCCAGGGACAACTATTCTTGTGTGATGCATCAAGCTGCTCCGCAAAGGTTTCTCCAGCATTTGCAACTAATACAGAATACACAAAGAAAGGTTTCACAGCTGGATAAAATTCAGTTTGCATAGGGGGATGTACCAATAATTTTTTTCCAGCCTAGCACAACAGTGAGACATGAGTAACATAAGTCAGACTTGCGAAAAGTTATGGCACTGGACATAGATGCTACCGTTCATAGTATGTAATGTTGTCACTTAGTTTATAAGATCAATGTCAGGTGTTAATCAGCCGGTAAATTAAAACATTAATTAGTTGCCAAGTGGAAGCATTGCCTTAAATATATTATTTTTTAATCATGAAGGAGCACAAACATACCATGATCCAACTCAAATTTTCAACTATCTTTGAAACCAAGTCAAACCTATTTACATAGACTGAAAGGTGGCAACTTTTAAATCTGCAAATGTACAGATCAGATAGATGGCACTATTGTCCCTCCACTCTGGAGGTTGTACCTCGAAACTATTCCTGTTCAATGAAATAAAACGCAAATTCTTTTGCATTTTCTCAAAAAAGAACATACCTTCAGCTGGGGACCAGGATGTCAGCACACTGAATATAAGATGTGCACCGCATGATTCACATTCAATTTTGTCCATATCAACATTCACCCAGCCTCTTTGAGCGCAAGCCAATGAACTAGCAGCCTACAAAAGTTAATTTCGGCTTAAATTATGATAACAGGAGTAGAAATTTGTCTTACATAGTCCATAATAACATTTTAAATTGAACCTAACAAAAAATGCCAATTACAACAAGCAAAGGAAGGAAGCCTTGATCAAACTCCGTATACCCAAGCTAGCAGTAAGCATCATAAGTGATACCATACAAAATGTCTGACTGTGCTTGTACATTTAGGTACCATGAGTCCATGAGTATTACACCGTAGGGGTTTCCCTACGGTAGCACGGTCCAAAAAAAAATGAGTCCATGAGTATACCTTATCACACATTTAAATATAAAATGCAAAACTAATACAGCCGCAGCATTCACAGTTGTATCTTGTTACTTTTAACAATGTTTCCCTATTGATAATAAGGAAATGAAACGACCTTCGGCTTAGAATCCCAAGTTGAAGGCTTAAATGTTGACAGTCGACGAAGTAAATCTCCACGCTCCCATGGTCGACAAGATGGTGCAGAATCCGGAGCAGTTCCAACAGCATCAAAGCTATGTGCAGGCCCATAGGCATGCGGTGCAACATGTGATGAGGAATCAACCCTGGAAGCTTGTTTGCTACCCAACCAATCTATGCTTACTATATTAATTTGCATAGCAGGTGATGAAGCTCCAGCAGAACTGAAAAAGCAAAAGAGGCGTCAACGCAAGCAATTCAAAATTACGAGTTTATGACAAGATTGTAAACAAGCATTCTCTAAATTGCAAAAGGGTGATACTGGAATCAGTTTTCCTCGAAACGAATAAAGCTTTAAGAATTCTAATAAGCAGAAAAATAGAAGCACTGCAGAGCCACATCACGAAACAAACGCTCCACGAAAAGGAGTAGCAACAAGCCATCACAAGCTCCAAGAACAGCATAAGGTTTTGCATCATCAAGTTTCCATGGCACGGTACAACAGCGTTTTCAACTTTACGGAGGCAATATACCATTTAGACAGCAAAAATCCTAGGTTCACAGCCAGGGACAGTACAGCTGATGCAGAAGGTGCTGGAATCAGTTTTCCTCGAAACGAATAAAGCTTTAAGAATTCTAATAAGCAGAAAAATAGAAGCACTGCAGAGCCACATCACGAAACAAACGCTCCACGAAAAGGAGTAGCAACAAGCCATCACAAGCTCCAAGAACAGCATAAGGTTTTGCATCATCAAGTTTCCATGGCACGGTACAACAGCGTTTTCAACTTTACGGAGGCAATATACCATTTAGACAGCAAAAATCCTAGGTTCACAGCCAGGGACAGTACAGCTGATGCAGAAGGTGCTGGAACTAGCTTCGTGATCAGGATGCTCAGGACTCTACTGAAACCCCTGTCACCATGGTGGTGGTACCTCTGTTGATGATTTAAGATGTGTGATATGGCTAGTTGTGTTGCTTGCCTTCTCTTCCTTCTGTTAGCCTATGTTCGGCTGGTGGTACTTTTCCTGTGTGGCTGTACGATAGCGCTGCCACCAGCCACCAGGAATTCGCCCAGTAGTTTGTAATCGAGAAAAACTGCAAAAAGCTGGGTTCCTGATAATGCGCTCAACTCAATTATCTCTATCCCCACTCCTTTATGAACTTGTTGGTCCAACATAATGTTGGATGTTACTTCCTCATTATAATGGAATGGGATAATCTCGGTTAAGAAGAAAAGAAAAGAAAAGAACACTAGAAAAATACAAAGCAAAAAAAAACCCTATTTTTTCACACATTAGATACCCGTCGCTGAATTGAGCCACCAATATCGTCCAGTTACAAATAAATATTATACAATATCCACTTATGAGAGTGACAACGTGATAGGCGTCTTGTAGATCATAACCCTTCTGCTCAATGGTTTAATCGAACATTTATGCACACTCTCTGCTACCCCGCGAACCCCCACCTAGAATCCTATCCTAGGTCTTCGTGGAATCGTGCCCAAAACAAATCCAGCATCCGTTTCGGTTCGCCCGACCAGTGCGCAGTGGCGAATCTACCGCCGGGAGGGGAGACCTGAGACCGTACCTGGCGACCGGGGTGGGCGGCGGCGACGACGACCGGACGACGGCGAACTGCGGCTCGGCCGCCGCCCCCGACGAGCTCCTGACCTCCTCCCGCATCTCCTCTCTCTCTCGCTCGCTCCCTCTCCTTGGCGAATTGGGGAACAGAATTCCGGGACGGCGACGCGCAGAGCGAATGGACGGTGGCTCCATCCGATCTCACGCCGTCAACTTCACGGCCGCTCAACCCAGAGCCCAAAACTGCATAGGCTGGATATGGGCCCGTCTCACGAGCCCATAGAAATTAATGGGCCTATTAGAGGCCCGTATCCTTCGTTGCCCTCTTCTCGTCTCTTCCACCTGCATTCTATTCTTCTTCTTCTCCGCGACCCCGATCCCCTGCGAAGCACGGACTCCGACGAGCGGACGGGACCTGTGCGGAGAGTTGGCGGGCGTGATGGACGAGGCGAGCACCTCGGCTTCCGGAACCTCCGCGGGGCGCGGCGGGCGCTCCTTCTCGCCGGCGAGATCGGGAGGTGAGCCGAGTTCTGACCACGCCGCTCGCTTCGATTCGGCAGCTGATGAGCATGCGTGGTACATCCGTATGCGTGAGTAGGCTGTTCCATGTGCTAGGATTGGTAGCTTTGTGCGATCCTGAGAAATTTTGGCGAAAGATCGCTCTTAGCTGCTATGGATTTACTTCGACAGTTCGACGTGTTAAGGCGGTCGCTTAAGTTCGTTAGTGTTATCTCTAGCTGTTTGGTAGTTCAAACGTGATCTGAGGTGTGGTAAGTTATGGGGTGTTTTGCATTCAGAGAGAAATTCGCTAGGAAAGAAATTGTGTGAGCACCTTCCATGGCATAGAGGGGACTAATCGAGTGGGGAAATATGGCGCCCATATCTAGATCGAGTGAAACGCAATGCTGATACACTGTCAGCTACCTTCGTTATGTCAAATTTACTGAAATTGATTAGAATACAATGAGACAACGAATGTCAGTTACGCGTTTACAGATTACAAGTTTCTTCCCTCCTGATGCCATCTAGGTTGATCATGTCGGTTTTGCAGTATTCTATAGATTCACCCAGCAGGATCTTCCAGCTTGGAAACCGGCAATGACACCAGGATGTGTAAGTTGGCACTGACCCTAACCATAGGTTTTTGTACCTTAGTAACTTATTTGGTAGTCCTTTCCTTGATTCAGGTGATAACCATTTTCTTGATTATTGGGATCACTTTTGTACCTGTTGGGCTAGTTTGTCTTCAGGCTTCAAACAGGGTAATTGCTTTATTTTCTGTCTGGTAAATGCTGATTTGCCATGAGTTTGGATATAATGCTGAATGAGCACCAGGGTGCTCCTTATTCTGAACGTGCAGGTTGCAGAAATCGTCCATCGTTATGATATTGATTGCGTACCTCCTGCTTACAGAAGTAATAAGCAGGCCTATATAAAAGACAGCTCGATTTCAAAGAAATGTATTCAGAAAGTGGAGGTACTTTGTTATCAGATCAAGTCAGACCTTATTTCTCCTATTTACTTGTTAGCTGACTACAGTCTAGGTTATTTTTTCTTTGTATGGCTGAAATTTCTGAGTTTAGTTTGGTACTTTGAGATTACGTCAGGCATATATTACAGTTTTGTTTGGTCCTATATTCCTAATATTGCTATTACTTATATTCGCAGGTTCAGTATCATATGAAAGCTCCAATTTATGTCTATTATGAACTCGACAACTTCTACCAGAATCATCGTAGGTAATGATACAACTGGTTAATTTACTGGTCAGTGTCGAAGAAGAAACTCTATGCCCTCTCTTTCTGAACAGAGAAACTTGTTCATTCTGAACAGGTATGTCAAAAGTAGAAGCGATAAGCAACTACGCCTTGGGCTGAAACACACTGAAAGCTCATGCAGTCCGATAGAACAGAACAATGGCCTTCCAATAGTTCCCTGTGGATTGATTGCCTGGAGCTTGTTCAACGATACTTATGATTTTAACCGTGGATCCATGGAAATACTGGTTGATAGGAAAAATATTTCATGGAGAAGTGATCGGGAACATAAGTTTGGCAAGGATGTCTATCCTTTCAACTTTCAGAATGGTTCCTTGATCGGAGGAGGAAAACTTGACCCTGGTGTACCAGTGAGTTTCTGTCTCTCAAGGATTGTTGGTTGCTCATTCAATAATTAAAATCTACATTGTTCCATAAGAACAGAAGTTACTGAAGCGCTAGTTTTCTTTCATGTTAGCTAATCAACTGTGTTCTTTTGCCAGCTGAGCAATCAGGAAGATCTTATTGTGTGGATGCGCACAGCTGCTCTTCCCCGATTTCGAAAGCTGTATGGTGTCATTGAAGAGGATCTACAAGCTGGTGAAACCATCATCATGCACATAAAAAATAATTACAATACCTACACTTTTGGCGGGAAGAAAAGCCTAGTTCTTACAACAACAACCTGGCTAGGTGGCAAGAATGACTTTCTTGGATATGCATATCTTATCACGGGTTCCTTGAGCATTTTCTTGTCCATTCTCTTTGCTCTGATTCATGTGAAAGTTCCAAGGTAATCAATAAGGTGAATGTTTTGAGTTATCCTGTATGGCCCTTTTGCTCTGATCCATATCTCTCTTAGAGCCTGAAGGCAATACTAGCCTGTGATTTTTTTCTGATGACAACCTAACACTGCACATAACAGTAAACAAGAACTCTGTTTGATTGTTTAACTACAGGCGTATTCACATATATATGCTATACACTTTAGTTTTTGGATGACTAGATTTTTTTCTCATAGTTGGATGAATATGCAGGCCACATGGTGACGCTGCTTACATATCTTGGAGCAGGAAAAATAGCATAGCTAAGCAGCTAAGCTTCCGGTGTAATTGTATGTCTAAGGTACACACTCGATTGGCACTAGCCCCTCGTAAAACCAAACATATTATTCTTCCTCTTTCCTGTAGCAATATACAGTAGACATAATGTTTCAAGTACTTGGTCATGCGCCTGGCAGGGTACCTGAGCGGAAGGGTTTCTCACCGCATTTTTCTCTAAGAACGCACCCAGCTCGTGCTTCTTAGTTGGAGAATGAAATGCTTGATGCCTTGATGGATGTTGAATGTAGATGGGCGTGATGTTCGTGCAACTTAGGCTACGGCTGTGATGCTTCCTTGAAGAAAACTAGAAGTTTGATATATATATATATGTAGAGCGGCATACCGTGTATTCATGATGTTGTATGAATATATATCTACATTTTCACACTTGAAACGTAGCATGTATTATTACCTCCGTGCCAAAAATCATGTGGGTTAGGATGTTGGCACGGTCTTGATGCATTTTTACCATCGATTTTACTCGAAAGATACTAAAAGGTCAAATAACTATGAAAGTATATCCCGTGCATGATTGGTCAGGCAGTGCCAAGCTGATGCTATCATTACAAATTTACAATAACTTGTACTGATAGTCAAATGTGCTAACACACATGATCTGAAAGGACAGGTATCCTGACATGTGGTATGGCATTGAATATTCTGACAGACATAACCGAAGCTTGGAAATCACATGTCGAGTCGGCGATGACAGACACCAACGGCTCGTCCGGCACAATCAATTCAGCCCGATCGATAGTCTCCGGCTGCTTGCCTCAGGTGACGTGAACAGATGCAGTACGTAGCAAGCACCAGGCCCGTCGCTTCCTTCCTTGAATCGGACGTGACACTCGACGACTATGGCTTGCTTGGCCGTGATGTATACGATCGATCTGGAGGCTCACATCACAAGTGCTCCATCAGTCAGCACCGTCCTTCTCAGTTCTCAGCCAGCTGCTGGCCGATTAAGGCTTAACTAGGACTAGGACAGCAACTGATCACTTCATTTGTGTCCACCATACATGCCTACCCATTCCATCCATATATGATTTGGCCTCGTCTAGTCGTCTCCACTTATATCACTTTGTCTTCGATCCCATCATCGATCCACTCGATCTGCTGCTGGCTGGCTGGCTGGCCATCATTTGTTTCAGACCAGAAGAAAGGAATTATCATTACCTGATAAATGGATCAGTACTGCGTTAATTCCAAGGAAAAAGAAACAGCTAGCTAGTACTCCCTCCGTTCCAAATTAATTGATCTTCATTTGTCCACATGTAGATGTATCTTACGCGTATAGATACATCTACATGTGGACAAATGAAAATCAATTAATTTGGAACGGAGGGAGTACAATTGATGTGCAGTGTGCTGCCCATTCAGGCATGGCTGCTGTATTTAGTGTTCAGGACGCAGAAAGCGGAGTCTTGTTCAGAGAATCGATACACTGCACTGCATCCATCGATCGGCACAGTGTCGATCAGGGGAAGATAGATGCTTTTTTTTTGAACAAAGAGGGGCCTGGAAGACCCCAGGAGCTGCTTTAGATTATAAAAAGCGGTGGGTACAAATTACACAAAGGACCCTGGAAGAAAAATATTACAAACTGGTCCTCGGATTTTAACAAATAAGACCCTGCAAGAAAAACAGAAAAGCAATCAAGTTCAGAGTCTTCTCCACCGGCGTCGATGTCGTCGGAGTCTCGCCTCCGGCCTCCTGCAACCAGCAACAGAAGAAAGGAATCATCATTGGCTCTTCACCTGATAAATGGATCAGTACTGCGTTAATTCCAAGGAAAAAGAAACAGCTAGCTAGTACAATTGATGTGCAGTGTCGATCAGGGGAAGATAGATGCAGATGCGAGATCGATGTAGCCATGTCTCGATCTGGACGTACGCTCGCGGGCAGGGCAGGGTTTGGCACTGTTCGGCCACCTTGTCATGCATATGCATGCTAGGCTGCTGCTGTTTCTGTGTGCTGATGTTTGGTGCAGTTCCGGCGAAGCACACTGCGTATAGGGTGGTGGTGGATGCCCCATAAACGTGGCGCAGCGTACGGCTGCATGCGATCTGCAGAATCTCTCTTTTTTTTAGCCTGCAGAATTAATGTTGCAAGATTGCGAGTTGTCATGCCGCCATGTGACAACCTGCCTGTGGTAGGGCGGTTAACGGTGATATTTTAGAGTACAAGAAAACATTTTAAGTGACAACCTTAAACTGTACGTGTAATAGTTAAGCTACAAGAAAACATTTTAGAGCAAAAATCTGTATATTTGGCAAAAAAAAGCCCGACATGTGTCCAACGGCAGCCAATGGCGACATGATAATTAAGTGGCATGGAGCTCGGCCAATCAGCAGATGCTATTCCGAATTTGGTACACACTACACATAGCCAAATTAGTACGCGACGCCAAGCCAAATCTCGATCGGAGCCTCGAAGTAGGAGTAGATTGTGATCTGATCCTGCCTATCATGGCCGTGCAGATAAAGTTTGTTGGAGACCCTCTTTGCAAGAGAATGTGGTGCCGTGCGCCATATGCCCATATGCATGGCAACCAGCGTCAAGAGCTCCTTTACAAATCTGGGCGTCGTCGGCAGGGAAACAGGCATGATCTCTACAGATTCATCACTCTCACCGCCGGGTGCAGTTCGGTAATTTGGTGCTCAATCATGCGTGCCAATGTCAAGTTACCTGAATTATTCTTGTGAAAGAAAATGTACGGCTAGCTACACTAAATGTTACAAAACCTTCTTTGACGGAGGATGATAATAAATAAAAACCATAACTAGCCTTCTAAGGGCATCTCTAATTGCTGGCACGAAACCTTCCCCGTTATTTTCTTTTTTTGATGGGGCCCAAAACCTCACGCGAACATTGCACTACTCAGAGATCCCCCATTTGCTTTTGCCTCTATTTGTTGTCTTTTTTCTCAGATGTTCACCACATTTGGGGAGATGTTTAGTGGCTTTCCCAACTATTCGCTATGTGTTGTGGACCTTGCCTTGAATGTCTCTCCGCTCATCTCTCGACGTAGCCGAGCTATCTGTCTCTTTCTTTCTCGTGTGTCTCTCCCGTGGTACGCCGATGCCAGCTCCAAAATTCGGGCCATCCCCAGCGGTCCCGCTTGTCCCGCCGACCATGGACGCCTCGCGGTAGCCCCACATATGTTCTCGGACTTCTCCGCTCCTCCCGCCGACCATAGAAAAATTGGGCATGAATTAATTATGTTTGATCATTTTGCTACTTCACTTTTATTTTGTCATGAGCTGTATATGAATTTATGCTGAGAATGCCATTTGAAAATTTGTAGAATCAGATGGAGGCAACGATTAGAATTGCTCAAACGACATGGTAATTCAAACAGCGAATGATTCGAACCGAATTTCCCTCCGAAAGGTCAGTAGAAAGAAAGATCACGCGTGGAGACGCATATTGCCCATACCATACTGCGTGGCACAACCGCTCAGCAGCATTCTGCAGCCTGCAAGCATCAAATCAAATAAATGCAGGAGGGGGGGGGGGGGGGGGGGGGGGGGGGGCCTCTGCCTGCCTACCTGAAACAACAACATGTGCACGCAGTTTCACTTCATGACTGCCGCTGCCATTGGCACCTTGTAGCTTTAACCTTTCCCCTCCCTCGTCACAGAGGCAGGCTTCAGTTCTGTGATGGCGCAGCAGCAATAATTGGGATCTTTCGCTCGCCGGCTCCGAAAAGGAAAAGTCGTTGCCGAGATGGCCTTTATTAATTGGGCGCCGCTCGGTCGGGGCGTAAAACCAGAAACAGTCACATCCACTGATAGATGGGCCTACCAGCTGCTTATGGTTGGTTATCGCCTGGTGGTACTGTGGACGACGTACGCTTGCATGGAAGTGACACATACGTTGCGTTACCTACGTCCAATTACTTGACTTTACCGACTTGCTTCCACGTCATCACCTACAGTGCGGCCAGGAAAGATGCGACGGTAAGTAGATGCACATACTGACTACGCTGAGAAATATGTAGAGGGAGCAGTGGAGCTCGGGAGGCACAAGTGTTTTCCGCATACTTTACTGACTACGCTGAGAAATATGTGCAGGGAGTTTACTGTTGAGGTGGTGCGACACATTGACCACTAGTGACTACTCCAAAAACTTTCGACCGGATCTGAGCTAATCGAGTGTCAGGATGGTGTTTTCACCATCCAAACTTACACAAAAAATGTCATTTGAAATAAGATGCTCCATTCGATCCATAATAAATTTCGCAGTTTTGAACTATAAACTTAGCTTAAAACTGCGACACTTATTATAAATCAGAGTGAGTATCTCGAATGATGACTAATCTGTTTCTGTCGAGATTCTATACCAGAAACGTGGCAAGAATCTTCAAATCTCCGAGAATTCCATAACGCCAACGTGGGTGGTGACTTTATTCAAAAGACTTGCCCATTTTGCCACTTAGCAGCTCTGAAAACGCCAATGTGGATGGCTTTTTTGTGCATTGAAAGAATCTAGTTGAACGGCGTTTTGATGAGGGTCCAGATCCGGGTAAGAGTTTTCCGAGAGCCATTCGTTGCCGAAAGTTTGTCAAATGGCCATTTAGGACAAATTAAACCGTACATGCATGCTTTACCGCCTAGACTAAGAAAATCCGCAGAGGCACACTGTTGAGGTGGTGAGCAGCGGCACGTTCTCCGCTTGGGAGGAGTACTATTTAGAGGCCAGCATGCATCTAGGTAGCTAGGTAGCCACCTTGTGTCTCAGACAAGGGGCGGACGTACGCACGATCGATCAAGGAGGGCGCGGGGCATCTCCTTGCATTTACGCACCGATCAATCCTCCACGTAGTTCATCTTTTCTGCCTCCCCGCCACCGCAGCTTCTAGCTTTCCTTGCCGATCGATCGATCGGCGTAAAAACGTGCTGCTCGATCTGTGGTCGGCCAAGAACGTACGCGGAGCCTGGGTTTTTTCTGTCATCCGCGACCCACCATTCACCAGCCGGGACCGTCGGCAAGAAATATTTGTGATGTATCCAATTGTTCTAACTCCGCCGCACGACAAATATTGGACATTTGTGCCGGCAGTTCGTAAACTAGATCGTTACTCAGATTGTGTTTCATACGGTTTGATGTTTGTGCTCGGAAATTAGGTTAAGTTCAAAAATAATCATGATAAAAGAAACTAACTCTTTGAAACAAGTTTTTACCCCGCTTTATAGATAAGCCTAACATGTGCACTGACACAGATTGATAAGTAAACCATCTTATAAAGCAGGTATAATAACAGGGCATCCAAGGGATAGCAAGAACGCCACCAACTCAAAGTCGGAAAAAAAAACAAAGTACGCCTAACATGAGGCAAACGAGACAACCGAGTAGGAAGAAAACCACGACTCATTTGGCACATGGACTCGGTCAAAAATGTTTGACAAGTCCAACAGACTCATTATGAGGCAAAACGAGTAGGTTGTCATTTATGAGTCCCATCATTATGTATACCACAATCCTTAATCCTTAGACATGATATTCTCGTATAATCCGAGTTGTGAGGAATCAACCAGGTTAGAGTCTATCAAACGTTGAGTGTAACATGCATGATAGTAATAAAGATAGATTTTGCGCCGACTCCAGAACCAATTTGAGTGATATAGTTTGATTGCCCCACTAAGAGAGATATTCTTTGGGACTACTCGGATGACTTGATTCCATAAGCATGGCCATAGGACTCCTAAGAGCTCGTCGAATAGGATTAAGAGTTAATCCGGTGAATCAATGTCGATCTTGCTTATTGATCCCTTATCTTTTATCTCAATACTAGGAATCGTGTATGGTTAACTATTCATCTCCTCATTCCATCAATAAGTGACGTGAGGAAGACTGCACTATATAAGTTGGTCTCAGTGGCGGAGCCAGCACCTAAAACCTGTGATGTCATTTCAAATCTGTGGTGTCAAATACATATGCTTTTACTAGTTTTTTAAATTTTCTTTATGATTTGTAGTTGTATACAAACGATTTGGTCAAAACCTGTGTGGTCAATTGACCACACAAGTCTATACGTGGCTCCGCCACTGGTTGGTCTCACTCTCGGCCCACTAGCAGACTTTGCCAAGCCTAAATTTGACAGTTTGATATGTGTTTGATTCTTGTCACACTTTGAAACTTCCACGGTTTATTATTCATATGTTCCACCTGTCATATAGACACTTTTGTAAAACTTTTGCCACACTATGTGGCACCCAATGTATCAGCCACATTTTTGTGGTTGCCACACTTGGCACAGTTAAGAGATGTTTGGTTGGTAGCCACAGTTTGTCAAGTCTAAGTTTGGTTGTGAATTATGTAATTGGTTCTTGGCACACTTTAGATCTGTCACACTTAGTACAGTCCATCTATCATGCATAGAGTATCTTTTTACCAAAATTTACCGCATTTCGTGGAGTTTAATTTGTCAGCCAAACTTATGTGGCTTCCACATTTTACCAAGAAAAAGTTTGTCGCGTTTCCAGGCGGAAAAGGTGACATGGTTATGTTAAGGATGCAGCTACAACACTGAGGGAGGCGAAGGACGAGAGTGGGCTTGATCCATGCCTGGTTGGTCAAAAACTTCTTGTCAAATGTGCATTGCCTTTTGGTCTTATATTCTAGCCAAACTGATATTTTTGACATGTGGGAAAATTTTACAATGCGACGACGGAAGGAGATGGATCCGTTTTTATATGTCCAGCTATTACAGACATGGACTGCATAAAGTTTTTGTATCTAAAGACACTTGAGTCATAGGATCTATCATGTCCATCTTGAGGATCATATCACACCGGCTATGTGCCTGTTCTTTCTGGTCATCGTGTTTGTCCATCCAAAAAAATTACTTACTAACTTAAGCTCTATCATAAAGTTGAATAGCGAGTGAAGTATTTTTTATCTTGCAGTTTATGTTGAGAGATGGATGGTTATCTTTGTATTCGAAATTGACAAACATTATGATGTAGTTAGGAGTTGATGGCAGTAGCTCAGCCTCGTGATCATTGTCTTGATGCATTTTTGCGGATGTCACGCAGTAAAATAAGCATTTTAACCAGACATGTCTATCTGAAGATTACTTTGGTATTCGTGATATGATATCAACATAGAAAGCTCATATGAAAACTGTTTGGATTCATATTGGTATGGTCTTCAGTAGAAGGTAAACTGTTAAACTGAAGTGCACGTCTGCTGCCACTGCTACATATAATGGTAGTATTAATAATGTGAGAATTTGAGTGTTTATAGAGATCTCGATACATAGTGGTGGGACAAATGGGTTAAGATTGCTTGCCTTAATGGATAACATCTAAGTCATGAGTAATTGTAGTGTAATAAGAAAATTATATGAGTGGATATATTAATTGATTAGCGAGACTTGCCTGCACGCGCATAACAACTATGCTAGCAGCTTATTGTAATTCCACTAATGAACTTCTATGTTAGTCTTTCTCTGGAACTTAGCAAAAATGGTGCAGACGTGAGGACGCCATGTTGTCCATCCTTCTTGTTGTTTTGATACGGCAAAGGTATGTAGATCACACTCTATCTCTACAGTTTAACAACAACTTCTGCTTACTTTTGCAAATGCCACTTCATTTTCTCATAATAGCAGTTCTTAACTGATTTTATTGGTACAAAAACTATTGCTTAACTTTTATCAAGTGACATTTCCATGTGTAATGGTATAAACTTGCATGTGTACGTGTATGGAGAATGGTGATGAACCTTTTAAATGATCGCTTTTTCCGACAAGCAGATTGTATGATTCTATAATGATACAACTTGCAAATTTCAACAGATTGTACATTTGATCTAAACTACGATGGGCCGAAGCTCTCATGGAAACAGGAAATACAATTGTCTCGAGCTACATGCATTGGGATTTGGGAAAGTTTTCTTTTGGATATGATTATATTATTGATGCTACATATATGTATTTTAATTTGTGAAAATATTTGGAGTTACTTGTACGAGTCGAGAATTAGGGGTGTGACATTTCAAAATCGTTATCTTATATTTGGATTAACAAAAGTTATCATATTTTACTTGTTTGGCTAGACGTGCATGGCAAGTGCACGTTTACTAGTCCAAAAAAAAAAAAAAAGATGAACATCCGTACGTACGTGAGGCCATGAGTGTGGTCGCACCGAGTTCGATCGTGTCGTCCTCGTCGTGCGTCGACCGTAAAGCGACGCCGCCGAAAAGGCAAAAAGGAAAATCCCGTTGGTATCCGCCCTACCGGTTACGGCGCGCATAACGCCGTTGCAGTGGCGGAACTAGGGGGTGGCGAGCAGGGGCCTTGGCCCCCTATGCCATGATAATCCAAGGAAAATTTTATGCATAAGCCAAGATTAGAGACGATTTTTAGAGAAAATAACCATGGTTGGACCCCTCCAATGAATGATTATCATGTTTGGCCACCCCTCATCAATATTCCTGGTTCCGCCCCTGCCACCGATGGCCGTGCCGTCGCAGCGGCATAGACAGGTGTGCGCAGCCGCAGCGGAAGCAGTAGGAGTACTGCTGCTGACGCTGACGCTGCCGCCGTAGCTAGCTTGGCTGCAGATCTGACAGACACCGCCGCAGCCCGGGTCCCGCCGTGCTTAAAGCCTGCGCGCCGCCGCCCCTACCACTGCAATCGCGAGCACCACGGCGTGTGGCAGCTTCTGGCCGCCGGGCGAGCTGAGCTGAGCTGCATCGGGGCAGAGGAAACAGGGCGGCACGAGCGATTAGGCAGGAGTGGTAGGGTTAAGATCGTAACTAAAACGCGCGCCGGGCCGGTTGGGCGGCGCTGCCGGACGACAACAAAGGCCCAGCCAGCCGTTGCCGTTGCCACTCCTCTGACACACACACACGCAGACCGAGCAGAACCAGAAACGGCCGCTGCTGCTCCCCGAGCGCAATAAAAGGGGCCACGCACTGTGAGCTGTCGCCATAGTAGAGCGTAGCTTATGCACGGCGCGTGCGTCGGCGAGGGATGGAGGACGACGCAGCGGGAGCGGCTGGCGGGCGGGGCTCGTCGGCCAAGCGCGGGCGCACCGCCGTGACGGAGATGGTGCCGTGGGGCCAGCCGCCGCAGCCGGGGCAGAGGCAGCAGGGGGCGGCGTCGCGGATCTGCCGCGTCAAGGCGTCCGGGGGCAAGGACCGGCACAGCAAGGTGTACACATCCAAGGGCATCCGGGACCGGCGGGTGCGCCTCTCGGTGCCCACCGCCATCCAGTTCTACGACCTGCAGGACCGCCTCGGCTTCGACCAGCCAGCAAGGCCGTCGAGTGGCTCATCAACGCCGCCTCCGCCGCCATCGACGAGCTCCCGCCGCTCGACCCCGCCGCCTTCGCCGCCATGCCGCCCGACCAGCAGCAGGCCGGGCCCCGCGCCGCCACCCAGCAGCCGCAGGGCAGCAGGTCCTGGTGCAGCAGCACGTCGGAGACCAGCAAGGGGTCCGAGCTCTCTCTCTCGCGCTCCGACGGCCGCGCCGGCGCCTCCCGGGACAAGGAGGTCACCGTCGCCAGCGCTTCCCCGGCGCAGGCCGCCGCGTCCTTCACCGAGCTGCTCACCGGAGCCGGGGCCGCCGACCAAAGGCAGTCCTCCTGGCAGCAGCAGCAGCCCGTGTCCGCGGTCGGCGCGCACCGGTGAAAGCCGGCGCGCAGGTGGTGCCGGCGTACCCCGGCTTCAGATTTGGCAATGCGCCCCGGTCGGCATGGTGCCGGCGCAGCCCTTCAATTTCAACTTCGCCACCACCCCCGCCCAGATGGCGCACTTCTCGCTCGTCCAGAGCGCGCTGGCGCCGGCCCCGGATCCCGCTCCGGCGGGAGACTACAGCCTCGACTTCTCCATGTCCTCAGGTTTCCTGGGCGCCAACAGGGGGACCCTTCAGTCCAATTCGCAGTCGCATTTCTCCAGCCAGCAACAGCACCACCAGCTCCAGGAGCTGGACGACGGCCCGAGCCCTCCGTTCCTGTATGATCAAAACGCCGCCGCCGCCGCCGCGCCGGACCGCCACCACCAGCTCACGGCGACCGCGGCGCTGCAGCTGTGGAACGGGTTCCGGCACTCCGCCATGAAGGAGAAGGCCAATAACTGATCTCTCGCACACCGAACATTCTCCAACGGTATGACACTGTCGAAATCTCGCTCCCGTATTACTACCCTTAATTTAAGACTAGATTCTGGCATAATTACAGTCTTTTTGGTAGCACTCGAGGTGGCCTCGAGCCCTTCAATCACACAAAAACGCAAAGCTTGTTTTGTTCCGGTTGACGGGTGTCGAAACCATAGCGGTAGCAAGACTGCATTTAGCTCAGCTTTGCATGTTCTTGGCCAAACAGGTGTCGATTGCTCCAGTTTGGTTATGCATCATAGGAGACCGGCCAACCACATGGGTTCTGGTTACCCACTTACCGGCATTGCACCTCTAATGTACTCCGTATAAGAATTGTTCTGACCCTAGCTGCCGTACCATTGCATGGAAAAAGACTGGGAATCCAATTGTTCATTCATGATGGATGAACATGAACGGGAAAGCTGAATATACAGCTAATACACTGCATTGGGTTACTATTCACATGCATGTAGGAGGAAAATTCAGTAACCTGATTCCTACCATTTCACTTCAGATTCTCGTACCAAAGGAAGTGCTTTGGCTTCTTGGTGAACACTAACTGTAAGTTTTTGCTTCTTGTTGCATTTTTCAATCACTAACTGGCACATTCGTTAATTATCAGCACAGAGTTTAGCTGGACTAGATACAGTCATGAAGTACTATGTTCCACACTAGTATAAGTATTACACAAGCGACATAATCGCAGTCACCTCGTTAGAGCTCCAGATATGCATTGCTTTGTGTGAATATAGTTT
This sequence comes from Poa pratensis, assembly GCA_947311845.1. Taxonomy (NCBI): domain Eukaryota; kingdom Viridiplantae; phylum Streptophyta; class Magnoliopsida; order Poales; family Poaceae; genus Poa; species Poa pratensis. Next base: position 19,814,210 of record CAMZMU010000112.1, read on the forward strand.
TTAGATGGCTCTGTGATGCAACCACATTTTAACAAGGGTTTACCAAAAGGTGTGATATATGGACTAAATGAGTATTCAGTGAAGTTTTCTGAGCTTCTAGGTTTGACCTGTTTATTGAGACATCTCTCTCTACTTTCAAGTGTCGTGATTGTGAGTTTTTAGTTACTTTCTGATAATGATACTATATTAGGTAGGATCTTGAATGTTCAATAGATTGAGGATATGAATGTGCACACAAAGCTTTAACAAACAGTTTCTCTGATATATAGCTGAATTCAAATGATTTGGACAGAGTCTCTACTGATACAATCACGATTTTTTTCAGATGTTTTGTTGTCGTTTAACTAAGAACATCTTAACTTGACATGATTCATTGACCTGTAGCCAAGTAAAATGTAACTAGTACTCGAATCAGTATGCGTTATATTGTTTTGAAAAACTTTGTGGTCAGATGAGAAGCTTACATCTCCTTAAAGCAATTATACCCGTATGAAATAAATTATTTCCTAGCATGTGTGTCAGTAAGATGATCATTCTATTACCATTCTCAAGGCCATAGTAGATTAGTAGTAACTTTTTGCAGACCATTCTAGAAGTATTTCCCGACTTCAGTTTGTTGTGAACCATAACATATATCTTTGCCATGGCACTGAACTCTCTACTAAGTCATACTACCGTTGCAAAATATCACTATATTTTTATTTAGTTGACACTATAGGTAGTATACACATATGTCATGTTTTCTCCATGAACTGTGCTATATAAAATGCGCTTGACAATCAGCCAGTCATGCATTATTGGTTTAGCGTAGAGTTCTTCAGATGTAGGCCAATTGCTAGCTTCCTGGTTTGTTGGGGACCAAGCCCGCATGTGCAAACTTGAGCATCATAAACCATCCTACCTACAAGAACCCCCGAGTCTCATGAACTTTTGCACCCCTCCATAAGTTTCCTACCTTGTTTAGACACCCGAATCATCCTCTTGCTTTTGATTTTCTAACCAATTCAACACTAGGCTGTGCATGAGTAGGTAGAAAAGCAGTATGTTTCAAACAAAGGTGCCAAGTATCAGATGTCATGTCACCATGTCAGTCTCTATCAAGATCCCGATCTCAGGACATAAAGCTGCTCCCCTAAAGGCTACTGTATCATATTTCGCTGGTCCCTAATGTTCTGCAACTGCTTGCTTACAGTTGACGACTGTATCTTTTAATTTTTGTATACCACATTTGTTGATGCCTGTATAGTTTTCATACGTTTGTTGATGTCTATGTGTTGTATAAACAAAATGTCGATGGCCGCAACTAACTAACGAAAACCTCTTGCAGGAATCGAAGACATCGATTTTTTTTAAAAAATTCTCGTGGATCGAGCTGCTGCGCGACGACTGCCCGTGTCCTTGGAGCCGGAACGTCCATCATTCGTCCCAGTCTAGCTACCCTGGTCGCCAATCCATGAACTCTGCTACCGTGTGTTTTCCAGGCAACCATGTGCTGCTTTTTTCCTTCTCCGAAGTTCTGTGGGAGACGAGAGTTTTACAAGACTTTAGCGAGGTGGTCTGCCGCCTGTAATCCTTCGTTTTTTGTATTTGTATGTTTTATAGACTCTGTCTTTTTTTTTTTTTGAAGGATTTACAGACTCTGACGATCGAGTTGGATTCCCATCTGGGCCGGTTAGATAGACTTTTTTTTTTCTGGAACAAGGACAGACTATTCTCAAAGGTTGGCACGAGAAAAATATCTTTGTATGATGGCGAATCCTATTTGCCGCGTAACGCGGTAGTAATTAGCTCCTGCGCGTACCTCCATGGGCCGGCTCAGTAGGTTGCTCCGTCTGGTCTTGGGAAGTTTATGAACTTTTGGCCACTTTGTTTTCGGATTTTACATGGGTTTTCTCGGTCTTTCAGATATTTTTTCTTTTCTTTCTTATCTTTTTATTATTTTTCTTTCTATTTCTATTTTAGTTTTGAATTTTCCTATTTATTTTCTGTTCTTTTTGGTTTCTTTTGTCTATTCAAATAAGATAAATCTGAGTACTTTTACTTAAATAATATAAATTCTCTAATTGAAAAATCATTCATACAACATAAATGTTTGAATTGAAAAATGTGCAAATTACATAAATGTTCAACTTTAAAAATTATTTAAAAACATAAATTTTCATATTTGTAATCGTTCAAATAAGATAAATATATTGTATTAGTTCTTATATATGTGAATATTTTATTTTTTAGAACAATCTACTATAGAAACAGAAAAGAAAAATGAAACATAATAAATAAAATAAGAAAATATTAAAGATAAAAAGTACCTGCTATTGGGCCACATTCGAAGTGGCCCATCAAGGGAACATTGTAGGCAAGAGTGAACAACTCCCGTGTAGGTCGGCAATTAGGAGCTCCCCTTGATAACGCCTACTCTGTAGTATCCTGCCGTGGCGTAGTTTAGAATTGGTGTGGAATGAGCTGCCGTGTCGTGGGCTCATGGCGTGTTTGGTTGCAAGGCTGTGTAATAGATATAATGCATTAAAAAGTAATACTTTAGTGTATATGTGTCCATTTTTTAGAACGAAGACCAGAAGGGCCCGGCTTTATTAGAAAGCCAACACACTGGTCCAGCCAGACATACAGAGTCTTATACAGGAAAGTAAAACAACAACAAACGCTGCTAACAACACACCACCACACCCGGATCGGACTGACCACACGAGAGCAAACTAAAAGGGCAACCAGAGGCTACAGACTCCTGCGAGGCTCCAGCAGCTGGAACCTTTTAGCCGCCGATTCCAGCCTGAGTGTCAGTTCATCCCAACGCCCCTTACGCTTTGCCGGCAGAAGGGCTTTCCACTGTGACAAAAAGGAAATGCATTTATAGATGTTAGAAAAAACAGAAGTAGATACTTTTCTATTGAAAACAACATCATTCCTCGTAGTCCAAATCGACCATGCCATAGCACTCATGACCGCCCAGCCAACATCATTCCCCACAGCCCCAGGTTTCCGCAAAGCCACCGCGAAAAATCCTCGAAATCTGTCGGAGGGTGATCCCAACCCAACGCCTCTTTCAAAAACCACCAACAAAAATGCGAAACAGGGCAGCCAAAGAGCAGATGTTTCACCGACTCTGCTTCCCCGCAAACACAACACCCCAACTCTCCAGGCCAGCCTTTAGCTTTCAGCTCCATCGTAACTTGAATCCTACCCTTACAACACATCAGGTGAAAATTTTAAATTTCATAGGGATTTTTGCTTTCCACAACTCCATGATCCTAGTGTCTTTCACACCAGGGTCTAAGATGAAATTGTACAAAGATTTTGCCAAATATTGTCCCGACTCCGAAAGAGCCCAGAAACCAATATCCACCTCGCTAGTCAACGAAATGCCTTGCATTTTTTCTCTCAAACCCGCCCACTCCTCAACTTCTCTTGGCCCAAACGACCTGACGAAATTGAGGTCAACACCACCCTGCCCCAACACATCTCTAACCTTGATTCTTTATTATCACAATGAGCGTAAAGCGTCGGAAAACAGATTTTTAAAGGAACTTTGTCACACCACACATCCTCCCAAAAACTCACCTTACACCCGTTTCCCACTCGATACTCCAAACCTCTCTTAACCCAGCCTTTAATTTTATGTAGCCCTTTCCAGAACTGCGAGGCCCCAGCCGGAGAGGAATCAAAGAAGCTACCTTCACCCAAGTACTTCTTCCGAAGGATCTGACAGCTCAGATCATTATCTCCCCTTTCTAGCTTAATTATCCATTTTGCCAGCAAGGAAATGTTCCTAGTCTTGCTATCTGTGAAGCCCATCCCCCAAATTCTTTTGGTCTAGCCAACAACTCCCAGCGTACCATGTGGTACTTGTGCTGCTCACTATTACCTTCCCAATAGTAATCCGCCTTCCATGTCCGCACCTTGATGGATCCCATCAGGAAGCATATAGATCCCCATCATATACGTAGGCACATTACTAAGGCAAGCATCAATCAACGTTTTCCTACCACCTGTGGACGCCGGTTGCCAAGCTCCCAACTTCTTCCGAATTTTTGTCAACACAAAATCCAGATCCGAAGCTAAAAGCTTTTTAGAAGAGACTGGAACGCCCAAATATTTCAACGGGAGCATGCCCACCTCACAATTAAACAGATTCGCAACCCGCCTCTGTTCATTTTCATCCCCTCCAATCACAAAGACCTCACTCTTCTCATAGTTTATCTTCAGCCCTGACATCGCCTTAAAGCAATACAAAATAAATTTCATCACAGCTATCGAATGATTATCATTTTCCAAAAAAAACACCGTATCGTCCGCATACTGAAGATGCGTGAGCCCTCCCTCGATCAGGTGAGGCACCAACCCTTTAATATGATTCTTATCTTTGGCTGCCGAAATCATTGCTCCCAAAGCATCTCCCACCACATTATAAAGAATGGGAGAGAGTGGATCCCCCTGCCTCAGGCCCCTAAACGTTCTAAAGAACTCCCCATTTTCCCCATTGATGTTGACACACACCTTTCCAGACTCAACAACCAAAATTATCCAGCTGATCCACTGCTCACAAAACCCTTTCTTTCTCAACACCTCTCTCAAAAACGCCCATTGTACCTTATCATAGGCCTTCTCGAAATCGAGTTTCAACACTATGCCTTGCGCATTCGTGCTGTGTAACTCATGGAGCACCTCAGATAACACTACCACTCCCTCCAAAATATGCCTACCCGGAATAAAAGCTGTTTGCGTTACGCTAATAATTTTATCAGCCACCTTAATAATTCTGCTCATCAACACCCTGGTTATAATTTTGAAAACTACATTCAGCAAACAGATCGGCCTGTACTGTTTAATAACCTTCGGCCCCTGCACTTTTGGTAACAAAGTAATAACACCATAATTCAGCCTCCCCAGATTTAAATTTCCCGCATGCAAGTCATCCAACATTTCTTTGATCACAAATCTCACTTCCCCCCAGAATTCTTTATAGAAAATCACCGGGAAGCCATCTGGACCAGGAGCTGTATTTGTCTTCATCTCCGACACCGCCTCCTCAATTTCATCTAGACTAAAACTCTTAGTCAGAGAAACACAATCTTCCTCACAAACCCTCCCTGACAACTTCCAAGTGTCCTCATGCAAACAAACTTTAGAAGCAGGTTCCTTACCGAACAGCTGCTTATAAAATTCAGTAATATACTGTTTTAATTGCTCTTTCTCCTCAATCTGAATTCCTCATCCTCAAGCGACAGGATCATAGTTTTCCTACGTCTTCCATTCGCCACCGAATGAAAGAACGCCGTATTATTATCCCCACTAAGGATCCACTCCCCCCCCCCTCCTCTGCCAATACATCTCTTCTTCAGTCAAAATCCTCAAAAGATCAACATCAACCGCATACCGGCGCCTCCAGTCTTCATCAGTAAGGAGACCAGCGTCACCCAACTCATCTAATCTCTGGATTTCATCCATACAATCCTTTTTCAAACGTCTAGTAACACCTTTAAGGTTGGCAGCCCAACCTTTCATGAAACGCCGAAGCCCACTCTGTTGTTCTTTCCAATAATCTAACACTCTACTATGTTTACGCACCGGCCATTTTCCTCTAACAACTGATTTAAAATCAGGGTTCACAAACCAGGATGGCTCCAAACGGAATGTTCTCAGCGCCAAAGGTAATCCAACTCCCAAATCAACACAAATCGGCGCATGATCAGACCCACTTCTCACCAAAGTGTGCGCAGTAGCTAAAGGAAAGATTGCCTCCCACGAGACCGAAAAAAGCACTCTATCAAGCACCTCCAACGTAGGGTCAACCTGATTATTCGACCACGTAAACCTCCCCCAGTATGGTGGAGCTCACGCAATTTCAACAAATTGATCATCACATGAAACTTATGCATCCACTGTTTATGAAGCACATATTTATTCTTTTCAAAATCATATCTAATCATGTTAAAATCCCCACCTATCACTACCGGATCACACACCCTTAACACCTTATCCGTAATCTCAGCAAGGAACGCATCTTTCTTGTCATATTGAACAGGGCCATAAACATTAATGACCTCCCAACATTGGCCATTAATTTTATGCTGCACTACCGAGCTAATAAAAAAATCCCCCTGATCCTGACTCAACACATCGAAAATATCCTCTCTGACCGCTAACACCAGAACCACCCGAATGACCATTAGCATCCTTCACATTCCAATTATATTGAAAATTACCACCAAGCTGTCTCATCGCCTTACGCGACAAGTTAGTTTTAATAGTCTCCTGCAAACAAATAATCTCCACTTTTTTGACAGAACTATATCTAACACTAACTGTTTCCTGCCTTTTGCCTCCACCCCTCTCATATTATAGAAGAGAATAGTCATCTTTTCTTTCTCCTCCCCCCTTCTTCTTTTTAGACCCATTCTTCCTCGACGAGCCCCCTCCACTACGAGGTGCTTTAATTTTGTCCTGGATATCAGGTGACAACTCACCTTCATCCAATTCACGGTCCAACTCTTCCTCCATACCCCTAAGAGGCGAAACCGGAGTACAATCCTCCTCAGCCGCCCCTTTCTTAATCTTACTCTTACCTTGCCTCTTCTCCCCCACCCTCTGATCTTGTCCTACCTCCACCTTTTCTTTGCCCTTTTCTTTTTCTAAAGCCACTTTGGCACGCGCTGCAGCCAGCACTGCCTCAGCCAGCTCTTTAGCCTTAAACACATTTAATTGATGATTGATTTCGTCCTCACTTCCCCCCAACACCACATTACTATCTACCGCAATTTGAGACAACACAGAGTTCGGAATAGAATTAAAAACATGAAAACCAGCCAAAGTACCTGAGATGTCATTATTTTTTGAAGCCCTCGCCTCCGCTCTCTTCTGAATAGGAAGCCCATCATCATTCATCATCAGGCGGCCACTGCATCTTTTTGCAAATACTGGCTCTTTCAGCTTCTTTTCCTTCTGCACCTCCTCAGCAACCACTTGCTTCTTCTTGTGGTGAGACACCAAGGTCCACTCAGTCTTCCCATCCCACTACTTGTGTCATCTGATTGGTTCTGCAATCGCCACCGGCGCCACATCCAGAGGTTCAGAGTCTTCCTCCGAGGCACACACATCAGGAATCTCAACCTTCTCTGCATAATAGGTCAGCATTTTCATTTTCTGCTCAGAATTCTGACTGTATAGAACATCCTCTGTAAGCCACTCATTCTTCTCCTCCTCCATACTTTTTTGTTCCTCATCACACCTCTGCTCTTTCCCATACCTTCCATAATTACTTCCAGCCGGATAGTGACTAGCACTGGACCCATCACCCCCCCCCCCTCATTGATATCTTTCTTCTTGCTTCCGGACTGATCCTTATCTTTTCCTTCCCCATCTTGTTTGCTCTCCCCACCTTTCCTGCTTTCAATATCATCATTGTCACCACCGTCGTGCTTCGGCGAAGACGGAGCCGAGGTTGAGATAGAATTTGCAATCACTTCCCATTCCAGCCTGAAACCCCTCCCATTGATGTAAACATTGTAGAATCTGTCCACCTGCTCCCTATCCTTGCAAGCAATCTTCACGCTCACTGGTTCGGTTGTGCTAAGAGCCAGAGTATCGATGTCCACCTTCCTTGGTTCCCCTGCCATGAAGGCCAGTTCCCAGACAGCCTGCTCAAATCTAGCCCAGTCAGGGATACCATACACACGAGCCCAAACTTCATCCAGAACCCCAAAGGCTTCGAATTCACGCATGGACTCCGTAACCTTCACCCTGATCCTATCATTTGACACGAAGTTGAAGCCATTAACAAACCTCGTAAGCTCCCGCCTACTAGCTTGATCAGGAAACTCTACCAGAAATTCACCAACTCCTAGAGGCTTGAGTCTCCACATCCAGTTGCTATCGAAAAGCAGCGCCAACTCCCTAAGCACATCCTCTGAAGTAATCTCCCCAGACAAAACCCTCAGAATCCCTGTCACAGAAGTAGGCTTTGTCACATGATCAGGCACTGCCAACCTAATGCTGAAAAACATCTTGTCTTCAGCACCACTCCCACAGATCCTGAGCTTCGGGGCCTGCTCCAAACATACCACAGCAACATACATGTCCAGATTTTTTACATGTAGCACGTCGGAGGCGCAGTGCAATCTTTCTGAACATGTCCTGATTGAGTACATTTGTGGCAATACAGAGCACTCTTCTTCTTACCCAACGGTTGCACAGAAGCTTCTCCCGCTTTTCCTTCCTTGGTTACTTCACTTGTTTTTGGTGTTATCTTCTCAGCCAATTTATCCTTCAGCAGTTTCTCACGATAGTCTTTCTCTTTTTGAATCTCTTGCGGAGTAGGATACCTTGGACCGGAATAGTTGTTCCGCCGAGGGCCAGCGCCCCCACAAAACCCCCAATCCTCCTCTCCGGATACGGCTCCGGGTACGCATCCCTTCTGCCATCATTCCCCTGCCCCTCATACTTCCTTTTGAAACGCCTATCTTCCTCAACAGGTCTCTTTCCCTCGTGGCCGCCACCCACGCGAAGACCTCCATGAAACGGACGAGGAGGAAACCTCCCATCGCCCGGTCCCTGATCCTGCCTGTACATCCCCGCCACAACTTGCGCAAACGATCTGCTATCCACCAGCCGCTCCGACGATCTAGTGATTCGCCGAGCACCGTCGCCGAATCGCCTCACCTCCTCCCTCGAAGCTAGGAACCCTAGAGTATCCTTGGAAACGCCTACAGCCTTCGGGACCCAGATCCACGCACCTCTAATATCTGACATAGTAGCCCATTCCTCAACTGTCTTAGGTACGCCGTCCCATTTAAGCCCATCGCCCCGGTCTTGCGGCCCAACAACTGCAGCAAGGGGCCCAACAGACCCTTGCTTAGCCTCCTTTTTTTTCCCAAAACCACCCCCGGACTCTGCAAACCCGCACCCAAAATCTCTTTCTCTGTCGCCCCTTCTTCCTCCGCCAGAACAACTGAAGAACCGGCCAGCACTCCATCCTTAATGCCAAACGATTCCCTCTGGATTCGTTGCAAAAAGGTTGAAGAAGCCTTCGACACCGTTCTTTTTTTCAACAGATTACCCTCACCAGCAATTCCCCCCATACTATCCGATATTCCCTCGTTGTTCAACTGAATGCAACCATTCGTTGCGATCACTTCCTGACGCACTGATCTTGCCGCGAAAGCAGAAACTGAAATAACACCAGGGCTCTTGTTATCCGCAGCCAAACCCACCATGAGTAGGAACGGCTAAATCAACCTAAGTATGAACGGCTAAATCAACTGTTTACGCTCACCAACCCACATGCATGCAACCAACGATTTTTCACCGTTTTTGATGATCCAACGCATGCCATTGCATGTATATGCATGAGCAAATAATGGTTGTCTGGGAAATGATGTCGAGGCGATGTAATAGATACAGATACAGTGCATTAGAAGAAAATCTTCCATATATGCAAAGGCTTTATGGCCATTACATCAGTGCGGAGCCCGAGTCGGAACGGCCAAATCATTCATATAACATAAATGTTTGTATTGAAAAATTGTGCAAATAACATAAATGTTCATCTTTGCTCAATTATTTAAAAACATAAATGTTCATATTTGTAAATTGTTCAAATAAAATAAATATATTGTATTAGTTCTTACATATGTAAATATTTTATTTTTTAGAACAAATTTGTGATTTATTTTTTTTACAATAAAAACAGGAAAAATTATAAAGATAAATAAAAAAAGAAAATATAAAAGATAAACATACAAATACAAAGTACCTGCTATTGGGCCACATTCAAAGAGGCCCATGAAGAGAAAGTTGTAGGCAAGAGCGAACCACTCCCGCTTAGGTCGTCAATTGGGAGCTCCCTTGATGGCCCCTACTCTGTAGTATCGCGTCATGGCTTAGTATGCAATTCGCATGGAACGAGCTGCCCGTGTCGTCAGCTCGTGATGTGTTTGGTTGCCCCGCTGTGTAATAGATATAATGCATTTGACGTAATCCATTACCGTATTTGTGTCCATTAAAGTAGCGCGATGAGTAAGAGCGGCTAAATCAATCTGAGTAGGAATGGCTAAGTCAACCGTTTACGTACACCAACCCCATCCATGCAACCGACCATAGTTTTCACCGTTGTCGGTGATCCAGCGCATGCGAGTGAGTGTATATGCATGAGCAAATCATCGTTGCTATTAGAAGGACATCAATTTGGACCCGGTGTCACGTGACACCAGGTGGTTTAACCTGGGATCTGCCCCTGAATTCTAACAATATCTGGGCTTTATTTGGCCCTAAAGTTTACTGCTCATATGGCTTTAGTTAATAGCACTATCGTAAAAAGAATCTAATATGTACACAAATTAGGTTCTACTTATATCTATGTACAACAATTGTGTAAGTGACACTTCTCTGCAAATGAGGATCCAAGTTATATGCATCTTGCACTCGCTAATCCATTGTTTCATTTATCTCAGACATTGGTTCCATCAGAGTTCTGGAGACTGCTTGCTCGTGTGCTAAAACCTTCATGAAGCATGTGATATTGCTTTGAGAATGTTCTTTCTTGAAAGTTGCACCATCCGTGGTGGAGATCTGCCTCATGGTGCGGGATCATTGGTGTGGCACGGAGAAATAACTTGCTCACAGCGAGGAAACATACGTGAAGTGGGAGCACTCTGCTCGTGATTTCAAGCACAGTAATTTAGCCAGGCTAACCATTGTACGGTTTCTACTTTGAGGGTAACTTCACAGGAACATCAGGCATGTCATGAAAGTTGCGGTGAACATTGAAGAAATATCTCTTCATGATAGGAAGGTGTGCAAGTTCTGCGCTGAAGAATTTGACGATTATGAGATTGAGGTATATCCATCAACAGATCCGGGGAGGAGCGAGGAAAAGGATTCTTTGAAGGGCCGGGAAGATTACGGAGGGGTTGACGATGGCTTCTCCCACCATGATTCAGTTGAGGTAAATACCGAATCATAACACGTATACACATATTTACATTAAGATTCAACGAAATAATAAATAGAATACATGATATTTGTGTATAATGCTTCGCACTATGATTGAAAAACGGCTACTTCCCACTGTGCACACACGATCTTACCATACACAGATCAGTATCCCTGGAATATTATAACACAAGAAAAATGCCCGCATCGGATCCACCGAAAACATTCTTTTCTTTATTTATTATTCGCAGGCGGAATGGCACGAGGCAACACGGCGCTGCCCCACCACAGACCAGCTTTGACACACACGAGAGAAAAAAAAAATGACACACGAGACAACGCTCACCCTCTCCCAACCACACGAACGGGCAACTCACTCTACTCCACGAACAAACCATGCAACGGGTGGCACGCACTGAGCCACGCCCATCCATCACTTTTTGCTTCCCCCTCCAACGCCGGCCGAAACCACCGCCGGCCGGCCTACTCGATGCCGTACTTCTTCTTGAGCACGCCGATGAACTCGTACACCTTATCCGGCGCATACAGGCTCTTAGCCACGCTCTCCCTCTTGGCCACCCTCTTGGCCCACTTCTCGATCCCGGGCGCCACCTCCGCCACCTTAAACCCGCCATACTTCTCGTAGCTCTCGAACCACGCCGTGAACGGCGCGAACGCCGCATCGACGAACCCAAACCCGTGCTCGCCGCCAAAGAACTCCTTGTCCCCGAGCTCGGCCTCGAGCGTCTGCAGGATCTGCAGCATCTCCGCCCGGGCCTCCGCCTGCGGCTCCCCCTTGAGCTTCCAGAGGCGGGAGCCGCAGTCGTAGACCTTCTTGTCGACGTAGTCGGCCCAGAACCGCGCCTGCGCGCGCGCGTAGGGGTCGCCGGGCGGGAGGAGCTGCGGGGTGGCCGGGAAGGCCTCGTCCAGGTACTGCAGGATGATGAGCGACTCGTTGAGGGGCTTGTCGTTGTGGAGCAGGACGGGTATCTTCTTGTGGACCGGGTTGGATCGCAGGAGCCGGTCGCTCTTGGCGGCGAGGTCCTCCTCGACGTAGGTGTAGGGCAGGTTCTTCTCGGCCAGCGCTATGCGGACTCGCTGCCCGAACGGGGAGACCCAGAAGTCCAGGAGGACTAGCTCGGTGCTCTTCTCCGACGCCATTGTTGGGTTGGTTGGAGAACGGGTTCTCTGTGTGTTTGTGTACTGGAGAATGAAGATGAAGATGGCTGTGCGGCTTGAGAAAATGAGAAGTGATGATGGTGTGAGGAACTGAGGATATGTATGCGTGCGCATTTATAGGGACGCAGATCCAGTGACATGCGGCTGGCGCATGTCACCGGGTGACATTCGGCCGAAATTCATATTTAAACATTTCGAAAAAATCTGAAAAAAATCATGCATGTTCACAGCACATATTTGCGTGACCCCATAAAATTTCAGATCAAAATTCGAAACATACATCGAGAAACAAAAAAGAGAAACTCAGATGTGAATAGTTCCCGAATTTGAATCTGAGTTCTCTGTAGACTATTCACATCTGAGTTTCTCTTTTTTGTTTCTCAATGTATGTTTCGAATTTTGATCTGAAATTTTATGTGGTCACGCAAATATGTGTTGTGAACATGCATGATTTTTTTCAGATTTTTTCGAAATGTTTAAATATGAATTTCGGCCGAATGTCACCCGGTGACATGCGCCAGCCGCATGTCACTGGATCTGCGTCCCATTTATAGGAGAGATAGATACGATGGGCTGCGTGTTTCTGGAATGGTCGACGACGTTTCGAATCGAGATGGCGAGTTCAAGTCGAACGGGTGGTGAGCACGGAGCGGAGAATTCCGGGTTTTCGTTTCCGGGCTGTCACCGCTTGCGTCACGTAGCTGAGGATCCTCGAGCGTGCGTGAGTACCTGGCAATGGCATATTGGCATGAACTATGCACAGGTCCGGCGCAGAGGATCGGGGACGAGGGTGAAGGTGATATGTGAGCTGACGCCGTCCAAAAGATTTCGGACAGGACAGGTAGGACCGCATGCATATTTGTTGTGGTAATGCGCAGGTCAGAAAAGGGTGAAGAGCACACTAGAATATTCAGTTGATCGCTCGATCCTGCTGGTACCGATTGGTATGGGTATGGTAGGGTCTTCTCCTCCGGGCAAATCGTTATTCCTGTACTTCTTTTTGACAACAATTATTCCTGTACTTTCTTGTGAGGCCGCCGAACCTAAGATCCAGCCTGTTCGGGAAAGTGCTGGAATTTTTTTTAGGTTGGCTCAGGCTGCTTCGCCTACTCTTGACTTGGTCGACATGCTCCATTAATTGCAGAATCCACTTTGGTTTGCTACGCCTACACTACACAAGACAAAAGTTGCTCTAATTTGCACTACGTAAGCATTGACGCACGTCGTCGGAGCCGAGTTCCCGCGCGTGGACGAGACTGGGAAACAAAATGAGACGGAGGCTTGCGGAGCCAAGTGTGCTGTGTGCCTTTGAGCGTGTGTCGCTAAGGATGACTCCAACCGGTCAATGCGTCGAGTCCGCGCGTCTCCGTTCCTGTCCGCGGGGACCAAAAACACGGTCCAACGGGGCGACGCAAACGGACCGTGGTCCGTTTTTTGATCCGTCGCGACGCATTCCTGGCCCAAATTTGAGTCACCGATGCGTCGGCCCCGGACGCGCGCGGAGCGCTCCTGCGTCCTCCCCGTGTCCGCCTTGGCCCCGCGTGTCATCGACCCCAACGGCTAGAGCGGCCACCTACCCACAATAAATGTGGGCGGTGGAGCTCTTTTAATGGAGCCGGCCGGGCAAACCCTAGAGCACAAACCCTAGAGCTCTCCTCCCCCCCCCACCACGGCGGCCACCACCTCCAACCACAGATCCACGCGCCGGAATGTCTGGAGAGCCGGCGCCGCAACATCTGCTGGACCAGGCGGAGCGCGCGCGACAAAGGGCGCGCGGGCGCCGGATTCCGCAGCCCGGCGGCCCCGGATGTCGCCCGACGAGAGAACGGCGGTGGAGGCCGCGTACTTCGACTGCATCGACAACGACGAAGAAGAGTACGTGTACGCCGCCGGAGTCGCGGCGGGCACCGCGCCGCCCGAGCCTCCCATCGGCGTGGGCGGCTGTGTCCACAGCACCGAGGAGGAGGCGGCGCAGGCAGCCCACATGCAGCTGAACGCGCAGAGGGCGGCCGCGTTGATGTCCGCAGCGTGCGCCTGCGCCGACGCGGCGGTGGAGGCCGAGTCTGCGAACTCGCGCAGAGCCATCGAGACCGCGAAGCGGGCGGCGCGCCGCAAACGGCACCGCGAGGCCGCGGCGGCGGCCGCCGATGGAGCAGTTATCGACTGATCCAAGTGGTGCGGTACCCCCGCCGGCGTGGCCGCCTCTGTGCGGCACATTTTCCACTAATGCCGGCGTTGCTACGTGTTTCGTAGCTACGAAATGATCAAAGAAGAGGAGCCAGCCAGTCCGCGGCTGGCCACGGCCGTGATGAAGGAAGAGCCAGCAAGTCCGTGGCAGAACGGGCATGCTGCGTGACATTCCTCAAGGCCGGAGCCCCTCTTTGATCTTCCCCCTTGCCGGCCGGTGGTCAGTTATTAATTTTCTTCAAGTTTAGGTTTAGGTTTTAGGATTTAATGTTAGGAGGAAGTCCTAGATTTACTAGGCTTTTATTATTATGTAACTTCAGTTTCTAAAAATGTAATCCTAGTATTAAAAAAAAGTTTGGGGAAAAAAGTGGCAAGCGGACTCAATGTGTCGGCCCCGTTGGGCGCAGTGGCCGGAAAGGGGTGGACCTGGGCCGGACGCGCGTTTTGGCGACGCAAACAGACCAAACACGGACCAAACGCGCGTCCGTTTGCGTCGCCCCGTTGGAGTCATCCTAACTTCGGTACCCGTCGACGAGTGAGCTTGGAGATTCCCATCCCCACATTCTAGATCTAGTTAGGTTGTCGACTCTGGCGAACCATAGCAGATGGATGCACCGGAGATATCGCTCAGCGAGGCGGGGAAGATGGTGAGGGGGTTCGGTGTGGGTAGCACAGAGGTAGGCGTCGCTGCAGCTGCAGCAAAACATTATGGCGCTCACGTGGAGGCAGTGTGTGTTAAATATAAAGCCTAGTCTTTCCCATCAGTTTGGACTTTTGGGATAATTGGCTAGTGCATCTGTTAATAGTGTGTGGTGAGCCCAAAAGCAAAATATGGATAGTGGGCCAAAACATGTTGGCCCATGTGGCCCGACCCAGGAACCCGTGGCTGAGTGGTTCCCACTCACACATCGATTAGTTTCATCGCCAACTCCCACTCTCCATACTTAAACCCTGGAGGCAAGGGCGATGGAGGAAGATTTAGGGGCAGAGACACACCTTGATCCTACAAGGACGTGTTGGTCAAAGTCGGTGCCGCAAGGCAAAGAGGACGTGTCGAGGATGAAGAAGAGGAAAAAGAACATAAGGAAGATGGCTGGCCGTGAAAGAGACATATCAAAAGCTGAAACAGAGAGAAGCGTAAGTGGCCCTCAAGAATAAACTAGGGAGGCCAGGCTCATGGACGTAGCGCGTGTGACGTGGTTAACCCATTCCGAACTTCACCGATTAAGGTTTTGTAGCAATGGAGATCAGGATCATGAACCATTGTATACAATAATATTACACTATCCATTTGTCGAGACCCCAACTGCAATATCCCAATACCAAAAACAGGGGCGAAGCTGGAGGTAAATATCATTGGGGTCAGCTCCACTAGATATGCTGTAATCTTTCGCTAGTAAGCCCAGTCAAAGAGTAAATTAGTGAGGTTTTGATGAATTTCGTTGGGTTCATGTGAACCCAACCCATTCCGCCACTGCCAAAAACGGCCCATAAGCCGGGCAAATAGAGTGACCGCCCAGCCCCGACAGTATGGAGCCCCAAATAGTAAAGTATTATCCTAATTATTATACTATTACCTATTATGTCCAAAAAAAATATTAAATGTCTATAAGAGGGTTAGTTGTTTGAAGGAGAGTAAGTCTGCACCATAGACCTTGTATCAAGTTGGAACAAAACCAACTGATCCGCGGTGGCAAGTTTAGCTATATCGTTAGTCTATGCCCAATGAAACCCCATTGGTTGTACTGAAAGACATGATAACTAAACTATCATTTTTAATACTGTGTGCAACTATTATTTTAGAAACCTTCATGAGAAGTTGTGTACACCAAAGTCATTTTAATGAGCCTAGCCGATCAAGGCTTGTATTCAAGGAAGCTGTATCATCCATATATTTTTTATGATAGTTGGTGATTAATGGAGTGGAGATTTTGTGATCCCGATCTCGAGTGATCTCACCATTTTTTTAAAAACATGTTTAAAGTTTCAAAAAAAATATGAAAAAAAACATGCAAGTTCCCAATGAGATATAGAGCATGCAAAATTTCAATGCAAAATACATTGTGTTCTGAGCTACATAAAAATGACAAATGTACATATCTGATAATATTGAACAATGTATAGTTTCAAATCTGCTACTTTTGTCATTTTTGTGTAGCCCATAATACAAAATTTCGCACTTTGATTTGTACACTGATAGAATACATCATTGACAACATGCTGATTTTTTCAAACAAATTTGAAAATGTAAAAAAATTGAATTTTATAAAATAGTGGGATCACTAGAACCCGGGAGCCAAAATGACTTTCCGATGATTAGTGTATCTATATGAAGTACATATAATGCATGCATTTTTGGATTATTATTGAACACACTCTGACACATGTCACCAGAAAAAGGGGTAGATAGTCAAGCAAAATGTTCAATTTATACGCTAGAAGTTTCCACAAAATTTTCTTACATAATGGTACACTGGAAATCTCTATTCAGACATTTGCTAGAATGTAACCACAAGATATATCCACAAAAAAAGATAACTTAACATTAATGTATATAGAAAAAAGGAGCCCACAATTTTGTTATTTTTTAGCCATTGTCCATCGAGTAACATATTTTTGTTGCAAAATATATGTGTTTAGGACAAGGTGAGTGTATTAATTAAATTACATTTCAATAAAAGTACACTACAATGAAGATTAGTAACATTTCTTATTTCGTTAACTATGTTAACTTCAAAATGAGTAAGATGCACTCATTAAATATATAGTATCACAATTAATTTATACGGGAACATAAAACTTTAGTGTAAATTAATTATTAAACTCCATCCAGACCCAAAAATATATTTTGATTGGCCGTGATTAGTATGTGGAATGATGTTATGAAGGGTCGGTAAATCTAACCCAGCTAGGGTTTCTCTTAGGTTTCCCGGTGGACAAACAACTAATTGTGATCCTGATTATTACCAGATCAGAAAACTTTTTTTTTAACTTGTGGTTGATCTCATTCCGCCTTCCAGCGATCTCACATACTTGGTCGTACGATCTGCATCGATTGCTGCATATATCACGAATGTGTTCTTCCTTATGTATTTGCTTATTAGTTATACAATAACAAGGAAATAAATCACTATTGATACAACAAGCCATCTTATAACTAGCCTTTTTTTACTTTTGTTCAAATGAAAAGTACTGATAAGCGAAACTGTGCTGATCCACGAGTAGAACACACTGGAAACAAAGATCTCTGAAAAACTAAAGTTACATAAAAAATCTTCGAAGTCACCATTTCTGGCTCATATTTTTGCATCTTGATGTTTCTCCAAGATCCAGTTGAACATACCGCAAAAACACCAAATCTACACATGTTGCACTAATCTCAAAGGTTTTGAAGAGCCGGTTGAGTCACAAAACAATGAAACTCGAGAAAAATTGACACTACTATTGATTTCATCACTGCCAATACTGATAGAGATGCCAGACGATAAACCGGCATATATGCCAACGATCCACGGGAAGAGATAACCATAGACTCCCTAATGTCAGTCGCGTCGACCGCAAGAACAACACCAGGACGGAGATAGAGCCGTGATACTCTTATTCGGTGCTGCACCAAATTCTCCGTCGAGACGCCATCACCGCCATACAAATCTGACATCAAAGAAAAATAAACTGCAAAAAAGACGTACATCTAGGGTTCCCCTCGCCTCAGACCCCGGAACGGCCGACGGAGACTAGGGGAACCTATAAGTTGGCTTCTAGTGGTGGCTAGGTTGCATCCGCCGCCTCTCTCTCCTACTCCTTTTGTTTTGCTTCTGCAAACATCTCTAACTATATGAAAGCTGAGCGATTCCTCGAGCTCTCAGCGCTCGAGTTAATGTAGATCTACAGTAGCTACAGTACGGGTGGATCTACTCCGTCGAACGGCGATCGGACGATCCACATAACACACCCGTGACGGTTTTGCAAAAAACCCCTTCCCCAACCGACGAAACAACCCGCAGTCCATCATTTAACGCTACAAAGTACCTAACCGAAATTAGTGCAAAATTGAAGGTCCTTTCTGCAAAACCATCACCAAATTCCCCCTCCCCTCCTCCTCGCGCGCGCGACGGCGGAAATCGCCGGCGACGCCGCCGCGCGGCCCCGCCGTTTCACGCCTCCCCACGCAAATCGGCGGCCACAGCCAGGTCCGCCGCCGTCGGCTCTCCTTCCTCGCCGGAAATTAGCTGCCGGGAGGCCGCACGCGCGCGGGAATCTTCGTCGCGGCGGTCGCCGTCCGCCGCCACCGTTCTGCTCGCCGCCGGCGACTGAGCCGACCAAACGGTCCGATACACCGCCCGTCCGCCTCCCCTCCGCCTCCTCTGCCGCGTCCGCGCGCTCCCAAGCCGGCGCCTGCTCGCGTGCTCGCCCGCGAGATTGGCAGCGCGGCCGCCGCCGGCGGCTAACGCCAGCTGCTGGCGTCACTGTGGGGCCCTGCTGTCAGCCGGATGATTTTAGATTTTCCCTTTTTCTTTTTTAAAAAAAAAGCCCCTAACGTATGGGTCGCCCGCTGGAAATTTTACAAACACCCAAAATTACTAAAAAAAATTAAATTGAAAACTTTAAATCCGTGATACAGAACAGTGCAAAAAATATTTCAGCAAAGAAACAAATTTACCAAATTCTTAAAATCTTCACACAAAAAAAAATACATTGCACACAAAACAGTGCAAATAAAGTACCAAAAAAATTCCAAGTTTAGCAATTCCTCAGACTTCCCACACAAACAATGCAGCACAAAACCATTGTGCCCATTTCACAATATAGGGAATTTTTAAATTTATGCAACCTTCAAATGTTCCACAAGAACTAAAAAATGTCAGCTTTATTTAAAATTTGTTAAATTAGTTCCCCAGATAATTTTCCTACTTTGCCAAAAAAAAAATACAAATTGCAAGTTCAAAAAATAATAAAAAAAACCCGATCTTCTCCGCGATAATTTGCATCCGGTAATACTCCACACTAATTTTCAATGTGTACATTTCAATTTCTCCCGTCACGGTATTCACAAACATGACAAATATGTCAACAGTACCACAAGAAAATAAACGTTTACTATTTATGCCATATGACAAAATTCCGAATTTGAAAACTTCACAATTTCCAACGGCTTCCAAATCTAAGCATTTGGAAAACGGGGAAAAAAACATACGAACAGCTTCCCCCTTTCACTAATTTCTGAAATTCAGACAAATTAGAAATCAATATATGCAAATATTCAAATAATTACATACAAGCTACTTATGTTAAAGAAAAAAAATGGAATACTCAAATTTTCTCACCATTTAGAGACAATTCAAATGCATTTTTCCTAATCTCAATTAAATTTTGACGCCGAAATGCAAACATGTAATTTCCAACACTCAAATTTTGTCACCATTTGAAGGTAATTCAAATGCATTTCCTCTTATTTCAATTAAATACTACCGCCGAAATACAACCATGCTCGAACATTTCAAACTACCAAATATTTCAATATTGCACAGACCTGCAATGATTTCAACAAGAATGTTGGTTAAATTTGTTTTTCCCGAAATTATCCTACATGTTTTTATGTGGTATCTGAAATAACTTTTTTCCCCTTCAAAAATCGACTACGCCACACTTCATAAGATGAAATCGTCAACTCACTATTTTTACAAAAATTCTTCATTTTTCAAAGGGCAACTCTAAGCGTCAACCGACTGTGATGGATAAAGTATTGACCTCCTCGATCACCATTCAAAAACGTTTGATTCCTTCTTTTACATGCTTCAACATCGTCACAAACATTTCCCCTCGGCATGTCAAAATACATGCAAGGTTGTCACATCAGTTCAAATGTTGAACATAGTTTCAAGTCTATGTAACGACTCCCAGTTGGTTACAACAAGTTGACAAGAATCATTGCACACCTGCAACATGATGACCAACGCTTCCAAATCAAAAGAAAATAACTGCAGCATGAAACAAACATAAACATTTTTAAACCTTCCAACTTGTTTATCCAAAATATAAGAATCTTTTCTCTTTTCAAAAACAATTTCAGAAGTTGTTAAACTTCCGACGTGTGGGCCTACCCTATTTAACTAGATAAAAATAAAAAATTGTAAGCGTAAGCTTCTTCTTCAAAATATCAAAACATTGGTCCAATTATATGGACAATTACATGAAGCTACATTTCACAAAACAAACTCCCTAATTATGAAATTCAATTCAATAAATGTGCTTTCGCACTCATTATGGACTGAAATTACAAATTGATAAACAAACATAAACATTTTAAAACCTTCCAATTTGGTTAAAAATTGGACATACTCTAAAATATATCAGATTTTTTTCTCTTTTCAGAAACAATTTAACAAACTGTTAAACGTCATACATGTGGGCCTACCCTATTCAACCAAATTAGAACACAAAATTGTAAACGTAAACTTCTTCTTCCAAAAATCAAAACATTTAAACACAAACAACTTTTGAATGTGCGCATCTCCAAAATTGAAGTTTCTTCTCCAAATATTCACAAATATGACAAATATATCAACACTAACATAAAGAAGAAAAAAAAAGCAGACTATTTACAGCATTTGATCAAATTTTCAAGTTTACAAATTTTATAGTTCCCAATGCCTTTCGAATCTGAGCATTTAAAAGCCACAAAAAATAATTCACGTACGAACATCTTTTAACAGCTCTAAAATTTAAACAATTTGTAGATGTAAACTTCTCCTTCCTAATTTCGATACATTCAAATCTAAACAACTTTTGAATGTGTACAGCTTCAAATTTGAATTTCTCCCACCACCGTATTCACAAATATGACAAATATATGAACATTAACATTAAAAAATAAACGTTTACTATTTATGCCCTACGCCCAAATTTCAAAATTGAAAACTCCAAAACTTTCGATGTCTTCTAAATCTAAGCATTTGAAAAATGGGGAAAAAAACATACAAATAGCTTCCCACTTTCACCAATTTAGAAACCCAAACAAATTATAAATCAATATCTCTGAATATATCCACTTGAAAAATACGAGTAAAATATCAAAACAATCAGAATAATACTACAAACTACTTATGGTAAAAAAAAAAATTGGAATATTCAAATTTTGCCACCATTTGGAAGTAATTCATATGCATTTCTCCCTAATTTAAATTAAATATTTGCAACAAAATACAAACATGTTCCAACATTTCAAACTAGTTGAATTTAGCGCGGCGTCACGCCACGCCTTTGGAAATGTTGCAGCTGTACAAGCTGAGCAGCAAACCAAGCAAAATTGGAAGTTGCCCGTCAAGTTGCTTTCGTTTATGAATCTCAAAAGGAGGGCCGAAGAACAAACGAAATTTCAGGTAGAAAGAAGGAAGCCTGTATACAAAGAAAATGGTAAAATAAGCTATGGCAGCTGCTTGCCTGCTTCTGAATCCTGATGCCGTCACCGTATATCTCACATCTTTGCCTGATCAAGCAGCCGCGATCCTTTGTGCCGGACGCATCCGCGGTCTGTAGCCTTCCGCGCAAGCGAGCAAGTGACTCTTCCAGTCTTCCTACACATCGAGTCGCTGATCCGTTGTCCGTGACGCAAGCGGTGACAGCAAACACCAGGATTATTCAGTTGACACTACGTACACAGGTACACTCGCACAGCACGGCGGCACCACCCGTTCGATTTGGTCCAGTCAAAAACTATAAAAAAACTCAAATTCCAGTCAAAATATGTCGAAAACACATCAGCTCTCACCTTCCCCTCTAGCTCCCCTATAAATCCTCATCCGCATCCTCGCACCCTCCTCACCCCACACTCATACAACAAACACAAACCAAGAAGAAAGCAGCGATCTAAATTGCGATTAGCAATGGCAGGTGAGAAGAATGCTACTCTTGTGTTGCTCGACTTCTGGGTGAGCCCCTTCGGGCAGCGATGCCGCATCGCCCTCGCGGAGAAAGGCCTCCCACACGAATATGTCGAAGAGAACATCATGGCCGTCAAGAGCGACCGCCTCCTCCGCTCCAATCCGATCTACAAGCAGATCCCCGTCCTCCTACATGACGGTCGCCCCATCATCGAGTCTCTCATCATCCTCCAGTACCTTGACGAGGTCTTTCCGGACACCCGCTCCCTCCTCCCCGCCGACCCCTATGAGCGCGCGCATGCCCGCTTCTGGGCCGACTATGTCGATAAGAAGGTCTATGGAAGTGGCTCGAAGATTTATGCGGAGCCACAAATGAAGGAGAACACAGAGATCGTGGAGATCTTGAAGACACTAGAACAGGAGCTTGGGGATAAGGAGTTCTTTGGAGGGGAGCATGGCTTCGGCTTTGTGGACATCGCGCTCGTACCATTCACGGCTTGGTTTGAGAGCTTTGATAAATTCTGGGGCGTCAGCGTGGCGGAGGTGGCGCCGTCGTTGGTAGCGTGGGCAACACGGTGCATGGAGAGGGAGAGCGTCTCCAAGAGCCTCTACTCGCCAGAAAAGGTGTACGACTTTGCCGTTGAAATGAGGAAGGACATCAGTATCGAGTGAGTAGGACATGCCGTGATCGAAAAAGAAATATAATGTGGTTTGAATTTCTAGGTGTTTTAA
Source organism: Poa pratensis (assembly GCA_947311845.1). NCBI lineage: Eukaryota > Viridiplantae > Streptophyta > Magnoliopsida > Poales > Poaceae > Poa > Poa pratensis. The sequence continues at coordinate 19,837,132 of CAMZMU010000112.1, forward strand.
TAAACGATGTGTTTCGTGGTAGTTGTCTGGTTGTATGGGTGCATGCTGTGAGTCAAAAGCTAGTATTTTGCCGGGCACATTGCTTCCCGAATTTACATGTGTGCACTATGTAAAGTGGAAAGTTTATGTCTTCATGGGTTTTACTGATTTTTTTCTTCTAAACTTGGTAGTACTCTATGGTTGGTCGACCATTTGATCTTCGTTTTCAGTCTTTCAGTGGAAATTTTGATGTTTACTAATTAATTGGTTACTTATACTTGAAATTTATAGTTGAGATGGAGAGAATCAACTAACTTGTATTCAACATAATTTGGTATATAATTTAATAAAAAATAAAGAAAAACATAAATATAGTACAACATTATACGGTTTCACACACAAAAAGGAGGAAAACTAATATTCGGTGACACATACGAGAATAGCAAGTGGTCGAAAACATTATGGTCTAAAGCGATGTTCTTTTTATAGAGCATCTTGTTGAAATATAAATATATGCGTAGCTTCTTTTTTTTATAAGTTCAGACATTTAGTTTAGATGGCTAGTGTATCAATTTAATTTAATATGGCACTAGAGCCAATAAATTTCAAGTCTAAGACCCTACTCACACAATATTAAAAAAAATAGAAAAAGATTCTGTGGATTCTACTGAATCCATGCTAAGAACTAAAATAACCTAAACGTGAGGGGAGTGTTGAAATATAAATATATTGTTTAGCATCGTTCCATCAGTTTGAACTTTCGGTTGAGATGGTTTATGCATCAATTCAATACATCTTAGATGTATGGTTGATTAACTAGAATTTAATCTCGAGGAACATAACTTCTTGAATATGCAGGCACACTCAAAACGCAACTTGCAAATTTCTATGTACCTTTAAATGTATATAAACCATGCCATCAGTTTAAGCAAAAGTAATACCGACATAGGTAAGAGCCGCAAAATGTTCGACAAATTCGGCTATCCACATCTCCCGTAAAGTAGTGGCCTTTCGATGCCGACCCCGGGAGGACCAATGGATACATTAGGACGATGGCCCCATCTCCTTGGACCGCTCTCACCGCCCTTCGAGTCATGGGATTCCCTCCCACCCTCCGCCGCCCATCCTACGCGTGGCCGTTGAGCGTTGCACCCTAGCGCTGCTCAGGCACCCGCGTCACTGACCTCAGATAGCCCTACCCTCGGTGAGAGTGTCTAGGCACCCGCGGGATATTTCACATTTTCAACATATTCTAAAATTTGAATGTAATTTCATGGTCTATATGAGTGGCGATATATTAGTGGCGTGCTGAAAACACGCCGCTAGCAGCAAAAGCCGCACACCATTATTATGCTATTTTCTACAACCGATGCATTCTAGAATAAGATGTTCATGGGAAAGGATTTTTTTGTCCAGATGGTGGTTGATGGGAGAGGAAGTGATGGTGGTCAGTTTGAGGATTCAAACCACATCTTTTTCGCCTGCTCCCTAGCGAAATTCATGTGGAGTGCAGTTAGGGAACTGCTCTCCTGTTCATGGAACCCCTCGTGTTTTGCTGATGTCCACAGACTTCTAAGTAGCTATTCAGGACAGGACCGCCGTGTCCTTTGGATTTGTTGCGCTGCTTTACTTTGGTCGCTTTGGAACATGCGTAATAAATTCACCATCGAGGGTGTCTTTCCATCCCAACCGGCTAACGGTTTATACAAAATGTCCATGTACATGCAGGTGTGAAAGCAAGTGGCTAGAAGACAGGACCGAGACATGGTGGAAGTGGCGATCGGCAGGATCCGCTCCCTCCACGCTGCTACTAGAGATAGACTTGGCTAATCTTTCTCCTTCCCTGCCCTATCTGTGTGTTCATCTTTAGTATTGATAACCCACAAGTATAGGGGATCGCGTGTAGCCTTTTCGATAAGTAAGAGTGTCGAACCCAACGAGGAGCTAAAGGTAGGATAAGTATTCTCTCAAGTTCTATCAACCACTGATACAACTCTACGCACACTAAACATTTACTTCATCTAGGAAATAATACTAGAGTAACAATACGGGTATAAGAGATAGCTTTACGAGATAATAAATACAAGATACCATAAACTAACAGTACCATGAGTGTGAAAAAGTGGTGGTAATTGTGATGGCTTTGTCCAAGATTAATTAGTGAAGATATTTAGTTCATTGTCTTCGATGCAGTTTTCTATGTGGGAGAGGCTAAATATACATACACTCCACTACTTGGGATTACAAGTACTATATGATTGGGTTGTTAGTAGGCATCCGCAAACACTAACAATGCATTAAGGTTTCCCCAACCATAGACTTAAGTTCATGGTCCTCTTACTCCCATACGTGCAACTCACCGGTTCGAGTCCTCAGGTTTCTGTCACTCCGGCAGGACTACCCCCTTCCTTTGCACATACTACTAACCCTAAGATGTTGATCCATGCGCGCACAAATATAATGGACACCAAAGGACAATACCATATCAACATACAACTCTAATGAACCTCATACATTCAACAAAGCAATTAAAAGACAAATAAACTACACAAACATGACATAAATCATAGGATACTATTTTATAGCATCAAACACCATGTTTACATAGAGCGGTACAGAGGTTTGTGCGAGGATGAACCACTGTATACAAGGAGGAATTGGCGGTGGAGATGGCGGTGAAGATGGCGGAGAGGGCAGCGAGGAGCGCAGGGCGGCGTCGGCGCCGGCGGTGGCGCGGGGAACTCCTCCCGCGCCGCCGGCATCAATGGGGTGCGTCGCCCCTTAGCCCCCTTCCTCCACGGCTTCTTGGAGCCCTCCCCCATGGAGATGGGATCCATGGGGGAGGCAAAAACGTGGGCTGGAAATTCGTGGGTATGGGGTGTTGGCCACGACCTAGGTTTCCTCCCTTTATATAGCTTCTCGGATTCACGTCATCCCATCTAGGGTTGCAGTGGGACGGCGATATCTGGAGCGTCCGGACTCCGATTGGGCCGAAGTTTAGGTCCAGATTTATTGGCAGACAATTCGCTGCAACTTTCGCGACTAGACTTTTTCCATTTGACGTCATCTTTGAGCCGAAACGGGTCCATCTTCGAAAATAGTTTTCAGACAGATTTCAGGAAAGTCCCAATTCGACTCCAACAAGGTTTTCTCTTGTATTCTTGATAATTCCTACACACCAAAGTGTAAAATAAGAACATTGTGCACTTTTGCAACTACTAATAGGTTAGTCCAAATAAATCATAAACTTAATATAATAACAAGTGCTAAAAGCATAAAAAAGACATGAAACAATCAAAAATTATAGATACGTTTTGGACGTATCATATCAGTTGGTTGTACTTCGGGCGGGATGCCCAGAATTTGTATCGCCTGTGTCGGAACTAGGGGTGGATATCGAGCCAGCTCGACGCAACTCGTAAATACTCGTTAGTTAACGAGCCAACTCAACTCAACTCGTTAACTAAACGAGCCCTAGACCCCAACTTGGCTCGACTCAATAAAAACTCGAGCTGGCTCAGTAAACTCATTAAGCTCGGTAATAAACGTCAACAATAGAAACATGTATGGCGGGAGTAGTCCATGATATAACATAAACTTAAACATTCAAACATTGCTTAACAAATCATTGCCCATAGCATAAAAATTGACAGCATGATAAAACATAACAGCTAGATATGCCCTACATGGCTGTACTGGCTATGCTCCTGCGTAGATATGGCCTAGATAATGTGGACATTATAGATGAGAACTTTGTGTTGCATGTTGATGAACGAAAACATTCAATGGACTAGCCCACTAATTAATTTTCTTAGGCATACTACGAGCTACACGAGTTTAACGAGTACTCGTAACTCGACTCATTAAACTCGTTTTCTTAATGAGCTAGAAATGTCAGCTTGGATCAACTCATTAGTGTCCGAGTTCGAGTCAAGTTGAGCCGAGTTTTCGAGTACTCGTTAAGCTCACGAGTTCCGAGTTTTATTTTCAGCCCTAGTCGGAACTATGTGTTGTATGGACTCGGTGCCGTATGGCTTTATTAATTTAAAGCTGGGCTCATCTTGAGCCTGCGTTCTAAAAAGAAGTGACACGAGCAAGATACAACCGTATGACTTTCTAAAGAAGAGGTAATAAAATAGTAGCTATCTAATATTTTTTTTGTTTTTTTCACCCGGATGTGTCCTTTCGAGAACAAATGGTATGCCGTACCGCAACAAAAGGAAGAGTAAAATAAGATACTATCTCTGGTCCGTTTTAATTGTCATACTGGAAGAACTGCGGACATAGTGTAACTCGCGACATTTTTTTTGGATCGGAGAAATGTTTAGATGTGTCAGCTGCTCACCCGCTTCTCAATTCTGATGTCGTCACCCATATCTTCTGACTAGGGAAATAAGCGCGGCAATGCCGCGCATGTGGAGTGAATGAATTTTAAATTTGGTAATGTGCATAGTTTGTGTGGAAAGTTTGAAAATTTCTTGAAAAAGTCTGGAAATTTGTAAATTTTGGGAAATTTTGATATATATATTACTTGCATTGTTGTTGTGCATAATGTAATTTTGGTGTTTTTTTTGTGGAAAATGTGAAAATTTGGTAATTTTACTTTTTTTTGACAAATTATTTGCATTGTTTTGAATTATGGAAAATTTGGAATTTTGATAATTTTATAACTTTTTTGACACAGTATTTGCATTATTCTAAATTTTTATAGGTTAGAAGTTTTTTTTTTCCCTCAAAATTCATTTTTTTTTCTTCGTAATTGTGATATATCTGACATTCGGGGCCCACATGTTGGTGGTTTAATAATTATATGGAAATTGTTTAGGAAAATGGTAGAAGTTCTGACAGTGGGCTCGCTGTGAGATTTATATGGAATTTGCAAATTTGATGATTTTGCATTTTTTTTTTGACAAAGTATTATAGTTTTTGTGGAAAGTTTGAGAATTTATTGAAAAAGTTTGGCAATTTGTAAATTTTGGCAATTTTTTTATACGTATTGTTTGCACTTTTTTATGTATAATGTAATTTTGTTGTTTTTTATTTTTTTTGTGAAAATTTGGTAATTTGGTAGTTGTACTTTTTGTTGGACAAATTATTTGCATTATTTTGATTTATGGGAATTTTTTTTTTTTTGGCAATTTATTTGCATTGTTGTGAATCATGGAAAATTAGGAATTTTGATAATCGTATAATTTTTTTTGACATAATATTTGCACTATTGTAAATTATTATAGATTCGAAGATTTTTTTCCCCCCCAAAATTCATTTTTTTTTCTTCGTAATTGTGAAATATTTGACATTCGGGATCCACATGTCAACGGTTTAATAATTATATGAAAATTGTTTAGGGGAATGGTAAAAGTCCTGACAGTGGGCCCTCTGTGAAATTTATATGGAATTTGAAAATTTGGTGATTTTGTATTTTTTTTGACAAATTATTATAGTTTTTGTGGAAAGTTTGGAAATTTATTGAAAAAGTTTGGCAATTTGTAAATTTTGGGATTTTTTCTTTATACATATTGTTTGCATTTTTTTTGTGTATAATGTAATTTTGTTGTTTTTTTTTGTGAAAATTTGGTATTTTTACTTTTTGTTTGGACAAATTATTTGCATTATTTTGAATTATGGGGAATTTGGGATTTTGATAATTTTATATATTTTCTTGACACAATATTTGCACTATTTTATGGAAAGTTTGAAAATTTCTAGATATAAAATTTAGAAAATTTTGACATGTTGTGTATATTATTTAGAATTGTAGTTTTGAAGATATGTTTTTTTAATTTTAGTTTTTTTTGTAATTGATATTTTGAATTGTAGTTTTGAATATATAATTTTTTGAATTTAAAATTTAGTTCTTTTACATAAATATGATTCGAAGTTGTTTACACATGCATGAATTTGATATAAATAGATATATTACATTTTTGTGAACAGTTTGGTATATCATTTGCAATTTTCTGAAATACAGATTAAAATATACGAATTTTACAAATTTTAACAGTTTCTGCAATTATTAAATGCCTGACAATTGGGACCCACGCGTCAGGGTTTAATTAAATACGGAAATTGTTTACCAAAAAAAAAATGACAGGCGGGTCCCGCGACGACGTCACAGGCGACGTCAGCGGCGGCGGAGGTGGCCGCACGGTGGAGCTCGCGGCGGAGCAGCTACGCACGCGCTTGGCGTTGGGAACGCGCGGATCCGCGAGACGGCGTCTCGTGGAACCCGATGGGCGGCGCGGCGGACCAAATGGTCGCCGGAGCCGCCGGCGGCGAGTGAATCCGCGGCGGAGGATGCGGAGCACGGCGACGGTGATTCCAGGCGGCGTGCGGCGTTCCGGCAAGCGGCGCTCCGCGAGGTTGGAGTGGAGGCGGCGGCGGAGCTGCTTACAGCGGCAATTTGTCTGGGGAGGCGCGGAGCGGCCGGGAGAGGCGTCGGTGGCGCCGCCGAGCTCCGGCCGCGCGTGAGGAGAGAGAAGAGGGAGGGGGACTGTGCGGGTCGTTTTGCAGAAAAATCCTCTATTTTCGACGGAATCACAATCAGGTCCTTCGCTTCGTTAAAACCTGGACTGCGGGTTTGTTTTCCGAAGTTGCGGGTTGTTTTTCGTAAAATCGACCGCGCCAAAAATCGTGCGCGCGTTCTGATTGGTAGAAATCTCCCAGCTACAGTACGCACGACTTTTAAAGTGATCTCCACCGTCTGTTGGTTTGATCGCACGGCCAGAATTATTCAGGTGACGTGGACAGTGAAATGGAAGGTGAATCCTTCCTACTTTTATATATAGGGGAATGTCTTCACCCCATATCTCACATCGTTTACTGTTGGGGGCAACTTGGGTAGGATCTAATATTAGATAGGATCTGTGAGATCAATTTTTTTTAATAGATAAAACTTGTTTAAATATTATCAAAAAAATTGACAACACATATCTATGCTATATATGCAACGTCAAAAATTTCTGCTTCAAATTCGACCTAGACTTAGAGTGCCAAAAAGAGAAACTTCACTGTGAATAGTGTTCACCTAAATCTGACACTATTCACAGCGTACTTTACCATTTTTATTTCTTTGGCTGTAGATCAAATTTTGAGCTGATATTTTTTGGAGTCATAGAAACAGCCCGTGGATGTGCTGTACAATTTTTTTAGATTTTTTTAACATTTTCTAAATATGGTTTTATGACTTGATTGTATGATCTCACCTAAACTAGAGATCTTATACAAGTCTTCCCCGACTTTTTTTTTTTGAAAGGAGTTCGTGTACAAGATCAACAAGATCAAGAACAAACACGCACGAACACAGACGAGACGCACACGACGCACGCCGAACTCGGAGCCACCAAGCTGCCCACCAACATCCAGCACCGCCAGCACGCCGCCGGACCAGAAGAAGGAGAGCTCACCTCGCACCATAGCCGCCAGCTCGAACAACCATGTTGAGTCGCCGCATAAACCAGCTGACGCAGGCGCCAGCATCTTGGCGATGAACGGACATCGGCTTCGAGCCGCCAGCTCGCCCTCGCCGTCTCACGCCGGAGACAAGCACGAGGACGCCACCCATCTTCCACCACCCCCGCCGAGATCGCCGGCGCAGACGAGCTCCTCACCTGCAAACTCCTACAGATCTTGACCAAAAGCAGCTCCATCCGCCGCCGCGGAGGAGGAAGGACCCCCCAGCCAAGAGCCACCACCGCCATCACAGACGGTGGCTCGGGGGGACGCGCGCTGCGACTCCGAAGAGCAGCAGGCGCGCAGAGGGCGACGGATCCGCCACGGGCCTCCACCGGAGCACCCGAAGCAGAGGAGGGGACCGCCGCCGCCAAAAGCCACTCCGGCCACGCCACCGCCTCCGCAGCGCCGCCGGCTAGCACCCCACGCACACCTAGGCTATATACACACCGGGATCCGTCGATTCCCCGTCCTCCCGCCGCCGGAGCGGCCGCGGAGAGCGAGGAATCGAGCGGGTCGCCGGCGGCGAGCTTGGTCGCACGGGGAGGCCCAAAAATCGTCTGCTTTCACTGTAGACGGGGAAAGGAGGGGAGGGGTCCGAGCAAATGGTCTAAGTCTTCCCCGACTTTCTAAAGAAGAGGTAATAAAATAGTAGCTATCTAAATATTTTTTTTCACTCCGATGTGTCCTTTCGAGAACAAATGGTATGCCGTACTGCAACAAAAGGAAGAGTAAAATAAGATACTATCTCTGGTCCGTTTTAATTGTCATACTGAAAGAACTGTGGACGTAGTGTAACTCGCGACATTCTTTTCGGATTGGAGAAATATTTAGATGTGGCAGCTGCTTACCGGCTTGTCAATTCTGATGTCGATCGTCACCCCATATCTCACATCGTTGCCTGATCCACCAGCTGTGATCCTCTGTGCCGGACGTATCCGCCGTCTGTTGCCCTCCGTGCAAGCGACTGAGAATAAACGTAGCCGTATGGCCATGCCTACTGGAGTAGCTTGAAGTGGCTCTTCCGGGTCGCCGCGCTCCATCCGTACGTGACGCACGCGGTGACGACTCCAGTAGGCACTACGCACGCACTGAGCCGTGTCTTCGTACTACCAACGAATTCCAGTCAAAAAGTACTTACGACCACCATCAAGGAAACAAACGACCTCACCCTCTTCTACCTCCCCTATAAATCTTCACCTGCATCTCATACAATCTTCATCCCTCAAGCACAACAAACACAAACCAATAGAAGCCGATCTGATTAGCGATTACGAATGGCGGGTGAGAAGAATGTCGACCTTGTACTGCTGAGTATGTGGGTGAGCCCGTTCGGGCAGCGGTGCAACATCGCCCTTGCTGAGAAAGGCCTCCCCTACGAGTACGTGGAAGAGGACCTCGCCGCCAAGAGCGACCTCCTCCTGCGTTCCAACCCGATAAACAAGCAGATCCCCGTCCTCCTGCACGACGGTCGTCCTATCGTCGAGTCTCTCATCATCCTCCAGTACCTCGATGAGGCCTTTCCGGACACCCGCTCCCTCCTCCCCGCCGGCCCCTACGAGCGGGCACATGCCCGTTTCTGGGCCGACTACGTCGATAAGAAGCTCTACGGCTGCGCCTCCAGACTCTATGAGGTCAAGGGGGACCTCAGACGCCGGCGAACATAGAGATGGTGGAGATCTTGAAGACACTGGAAGGGGAGCTCGGTGGGAAGGAGTTCTTTGGAGGGAAGCATGGCTTTGGGTTCGTGGACATCGCGCTCATGCCGTTCGCCACTTGGTTTGAGAGCTTTGAAAGGTACTGGGGTGTCAATGTGGCGGAGGTGGCGCCGACGCTGGCAGCGTGGGCGGCGCGGTGCATGGAGAGGGATAGCGTCTCCAAGAGCGTCTACTCACCGGAGAAGGTGTACGACTACCTCCGCGGGATGAGGAAGGACTTAGGCATGGAGTGAGTGGAACATGCGGTGATCAAGGAAGCAACGTAATCTGGTTTGGAATTTGTGGTATCTTCGCGAAACGTTATGTTTCGTGGTAGTATTACATTTTGTGGTAGTTGTTTGGTCTTGTGTGTAAAGCTAGTCCTATTTCGTGGGGCACCTGCGAGCTGCCTTTTATGGTTACATGTGTGGAATAAGTAAATTGTGATAGTCTGGTCATAATAAGTTATGATACATGACTGATTGCACGATTTCATCTTTATTTTCAACCTTTTACGGAATAAAAATATGTTTACCTCTCCACTGATTACTTATAAGGGAAATTTATGATTGAGATGGAGTGTAGTTACACCCACTAACTTTAGGCATACCATGTTATATAATTTTAATAAAACCTAATGATATGATGCGAGAAGAACAAAGTGGATGCCACCGATTGGTCTTGAACTCCAATGTCAAACTCACCTGTTGCGAGACTAGCAGCGCCACGACCGAGCTGTCAAAGGAGTCGACAGCCTCAAAGAAGGGACATTGGATGGGAAAGAGTCGTAAGATATAACGGCGGCTGTGGCGAGTCGACGTGGTGGCCGAGGAGAAGCAAGCATGACCGTTGTGATTGATAATGAATAATATCACCTTGCAGGACATGGAGACGGCCCGGATTAACAGAACCGGCTAAGAACCAGAATTGGGGTTCAATTATGCCAGGGAGTAAATTCGTACGAAAAAAGGATAAGGAAGTTTGTTTTTGAATATTTACCCCAAGAAGGAAGGCTGCGAGCAAGATGCATATTCGTCGAGCCCATACAGCCAAGCCCCCACACAAGACCAGTCAAACGGTCAAGTCCAAACGCCGTAGTTGACCACTTACCGTGGGCCCGGTCCGGTCTACGGTCTCCCCAACGCGAACGCGCAAGAGCCCAAAAGAGGTGGAGCCGGAATCAGAACGGCACCACCCCAGCCCGAAACAGAGGTTTTTTCTCCGGCGACGGCAGAACGAGCGAGATCGTCCTCCTCGGCGCGGCCGCCCAAGGATCGTGCCCATCGCGCGATCGAGCCGGCGGAGAGGGCGTAGGACTAGGATTACAGCCGCACGGCCACGCCATGGCAGGTTCGTCGCCTCGCCGCCGACCCACTGTGCATCTTCCGCCCCTACCTACCCGATTTTTTCTCTAATAGAGTAGTTGACTTGATCAGGCTGCGGGGGAGGAAGAGAGAGAGAGAGAGAGGCGTCGATCGTTCCGTGTGCGAACTATGGATTTTCAGGGATTGGATTGGGATGAGAGTTCCTGGGTGGCGTAGGTAGCGTCTGATCGGTTAGGGTGGGTGGCGATGTTCAGGAACCTTTTTCCGGGTGGTACTATGAATTCACAAGCGAGCTGCCGAGCTCTTGTAGTAACGAATAAGAACCGGCGAATTTTTGATTTAGGAAGCTATAATTTGGGATTTGGGAGCGAAAGTGGGATGATTCTGAGCATTTGTCATGTGAGATCTCAGGTCAATATATCGTACAGGTGGCATGGCTGGCCGGATTCTCTGCCATTTAGAATAGTGGTCTGGCCATAGACATTCATCTCAGGTAGCTGTCCAATGTTCAAGTAGAGGCATAGCTCTTACTCCTACCTCTTAGTAGTTCGAGCAATCCTTCATTCAGTCATGAATGTGTTTTGCAGGTAACATTCCACCACCAAAACCATGGGAGCGTGTTGGGACTTCATCTGGTCCAGCACCTTTTAAGCCCCCATCTGGAGGTACCACTAGTGACATTGTCGAGGCGTCTGGGACAGCAAAACCCGGTGAAGTTGTTTCTCCTGCAGAGAGCAATGCCGGTTTCAATGTAAACAATACAGTTTCAAGGCCCTTGCCCCCACGTCCTTGGCAGCAGCAGCAGCAACAAGGATATGGAAATTCTTATGGAGGTAAGCAATAGTATGTGCACATTTCAGAAGTTCCGTGCTCTTTATGGCTTGAAATGGTAACTTGTTAATCAAAATGCAGGTTATGGTGCCAGTACGTATAATTCATATGGTGGATTTGGTGGGGCTTATGGTAGCGGTGCCGGTGGTCTATATGGAAATAACATGTATTCAGGTTATGGGGGAGGTTATGGTGGTTCATACGGTGGCTCTGGAATGTATGGTGGGTCGATGTATAATAACGGGATGGGAAGTCCCTACGGCGGTATGCCCATGGGTCCTTACAATCAGGGTCCTAATTCATTTGGCCCTCCAGCACCACCCCCAGGTTTCTGGGTGTCCTTCTTACGAGTGGTAATGCATGTTTTACTAACCGACAATTGAATTATATTGGCTAGTTCATTTTATCCTCTGTACAATTGAGAATGCTTAAGTTTTGAGCATTTCTGTCCTTCAAATGGTGATGCCGCTGTGCACAAAACTTTGTGTGGAACTAAGTTTGCTTGTTTAGTCTGTTTGTGCTGCTAGGTCATGATTCTTTGGTCCCGGTGAAGTTCATTCCTTCTTTATATATCAGAATTTAGTTAGTGGAACATGTTTCATGTCTTGCTAGTAATTGAAGACGTTATATATGCAATGGCTACTGTCCACCTTATAGTTTGTTCATTTCCTCTTGTGCATTCAGAAAATCAGTCTTAAAGCTTGCTTTAAATGGTTTAACCTGTGGTTCAACATTCGATTTACTCTGTATCTCATCGATTGCAGATGCATGGAATTGTGAATTTCTCTGGGCGAGTTGCTTTCCTTATCAGCCAAAACACACAAGCTTTCCACATGTTCATCACGGCTCTTTTGCAGGTATCCCTTGTTGAGTGCCTTTCCATTGAACTCTATTTAAGTATGCTTCTTAAGTTCTTCCTGAATTCTGATCCAATGTATTATTCCCACAGCTATGTGATAAGTCTGGAATGCTTTATGGTGAGCTTGCGAGATTCACTTTGCGTTTTCTGGGGATCAAAACCAAGCCAAAGAAGGGCAGAGTTCAAGGTGCAGAAGCTCCATCATTCCAGGGCCCAGGCCAGCAGTTCGTCGAGGCACCAAAAGCTAGCAAGAACTCATGGGAAAACGTCTGGAGTGGGGACAGTAGGGGAGTGTAAGGTGCTATATGTGTGCAGTTATAGTGACAGTTTTTTTCGGACAAGGACGATGAGTTTGCTTGCGGCCAAGGGGAGAAAAGAAATCTGCTGACTTCTGCTCAGATGCATTTGCATGTGAACTGGAGGGGAGGAACCAAGTAATCCCTAATGCTCGTTGTATTTACCGTGATTTTTTTTCTTCCCTAGTAGTATATGTGTAGTGCTGTTATGAAGAGTTTGCTGTTGTGAGAAATGTGGGTTTTTACGGGGAGTTAGAAAAGTGATCTGACTGTTAAAAAATATGTGAGCTGGGAAAGTATGGTTTGTTGATAATGGAGTAAATATTACTAGCACCTTGTCCGGAAGACCACAATATGCCTGTTTTCTGTTTTATATTATGAATAATAAAATTCATTTAATTCGTTACAAAATTGTGCTGGTATTCTTGTGTGAGGATGACATGGAATTATTATCTGTTCTCACACTTTTTTTTGCCAAGAGGCGAACGATTATGAGTTTGTGACATCCTTTTGGAACAGTTGGTGAGACAGATAGGATAGGATAGTGCTATTTGCAATTTTGAGCTTTCTGGTGCCTGAGAGATGTTTTGAAATTTAAATGTACTGGGCTCTTAAAGTGAAGCGTGTTAGTATTCTTTTTCCACCATAGGAATTGGGAGGACGACAAGGGTGTCTGACAGTTGTCTATGTTGAGCATGCTTTGTATTGTACCATAGCCCTGAACTTTCGCCTTAAAATTTGATGACATGAGAAACCGTTGTAAAGCATAACGTCTTTTATGGCATATATGTACTGTGTCTGACCAAGATGAGCAGATTGCGTGGCATCATGTTCATTCAGTGCATGAGTCCTTAGGTGAGCATGGTCCCCATATCTACTCCACTGTCATGAGAGTGGTGAAACAATCCCACTTAAGCAACTGAACCTAACATGCTATGCCAGGACGCAGTTTCAGCAGATTGCAGTCTGAGTTTTTTCAAGAACCCTGGACTAGAGGTGCGCATTGGAGTATGGTTGCCTAATGTCATTTATGCAGCCTTGCCCCTCAGCCACGACAAGATCCGGAGTCGCTTGCTGACGAGGAAGATAACACAGTCGACCCTGTCTTTCTTACAATTTTCCGCGACAAGACCGGGAGAAGATAATCTGTTGTGACTGAACACCGAAATAACAGAAAAAAGAAACAAGTTATTTTTTATTGTGTTTTTCCATTGGTTTGGGCGATGATGCTGATGTCAAGTGGATGAGGAAGCAGTGTAGGAGGAGCCACCCTTCACCCCAACCTCCAATAGCTCATCCGTAACCCCTCCCACTCCCTTTCCTGGCTCTTCTCTCAACCATCTCCACGTCTCCCCACCCCAACACATTTGTCTCCACGCGCAGCAGAAACCTCTCCTATCCATCTCCTAGCTATATATCGCTTGGACTGCACCCCCACCACTCAGTTCTTCTTCCCCTCCTGCACCTCGCCTGCGTCCTTCTCCAAGGTAACTAGACTGACCCATCCATGTTCTTCATGCAGTCCCTTCGTGCGCCGCGGTTAATTTCTCCTTGATCTCTGTCTGTGTTTCTGTCATATATACTACGGTGTGAAGAATAAAAGGGTTTGTTTTCGCATCTTGCCATTGCTTTCGGTCGGTTCCCTCTACGAGGAGTGGTGACATGGTTATCTACTTGTTTTGTTTTGTTTCTTCTCGATGTTATTTGAGGATGAGGAACACATAGTTTTTCTGCCCAAAAACAATTCAGATGCTAGTTTTTGTTTCTGCTGAAAGAGCAGCCTCCCTATTTTTATGCAGAAACAAAATGGGCATCTGCGTGCACACTTCAAGGGAAGGTGTCCCTTTTGTTTCTCTAGCGATATAGTGTCTCATTCTTGTTTGGTTACCTTTTGGATACTTGCATCTCAGGTCCCTCTGATGCTTCTTTTGCGTGTCAAGAAACGGCGGCCGTTTTGGGTTTGCAGAACTCTGCCCTCTAACACGCACACTGTTCTTGGTTGCAGAGTGGTGGGGTGCCCATTGCTAGCCCGGAGAAAATGGGGGAGATCACCAATATGATGGAGTACCAGGCCATCGCCAAGCAGAAGCTTCCCAAGCAGGCCTATGACTACTACGCGTCCGGGGCGGAGGACGAGTGGACTCTCAAGGAGAACAGGGAGGCTTTCTCCAGGATCCTGTAAGCCAATTAAGTTTTATTTGTCCATTTAACCAGCTTTCATGACTTCATCACAAGATTTCTGAATCATGTGTGGGTCCAGCGAGTTCTGGAACTTGTTAATTTTTTTAATGATGCACGTAAAACTAAAAAATCCTCGGTATGCTAAAGAAAACACCACTATATACAATATTTGATCAAATCCAAGTCAAATTTAGGCTACGTTTTGCATCGAGGTGCAATATAATAATATTGTTTGAGGAAATCAAGCTTTTCATACTTCCTTTTTCCCAAAATATGTTGAATATTGTAGAAAAAAATATCAACATCGAAATATCAAAACAATATTACTAGTGTTGATCAACAAAGTATATGCAATGGGAAGGAGGGAGTATTTTCTTTTGGCCAACGAACTTTTCCAATTTTTCATGTCTATGGTTTCAAACCAGATTATCAAATCCGTTTAGCACAACACACTTCAGTTACTGCACCGAACCCAAAATTTATGGTCATCAGACATAGCCTAATCATAAGTATTAGCCTTTCAAATACAAATTTCTTTGGGTGTTTGACTGGTCAACGAAGATTGATACTAAATGCGACTTTCCTGATGAAAATGGAATAACATTGGTTGAGTTTTATTTTACATACACGAAAATCCTTTTTGGCAGACTAACGCTCTATACAACATTTTGATTCCCTAATCATAGTTGTTGCTTGATTTGCCTAGCCAAATTTCTCAAAATACCTTATTTTGATCAAGCCTTTCAAAAGTTGCCAAAAAAAAATGTGAATTCCACTTTTTTTTTGTAGCCATTAGATTTACATCCAACCATCACCATCGTCTCCAGCATCTAATAAATAGACCACGTCCGTCCTAACCCTAACCGCCGCCCCTCCCCCTCTCCTCCACACACCTCAACGGCGCCGCACTCTTCGCAAGTCCTCTTCCTACACCAACTTTTACCTCTAGTGTTTCCAATCTTCCTCTTCTCTAGTGATATTTGTGGTTCCACCCTTCCTCCTCTTCTTCGGTGGTCCTCGATGCCCCCGGCAATGGGTGGTCGTGATGTTTTTGGTGCATCCCATCAAGGAGGAGGTGGTTTTTTTCTCATCACGGTGAATTTGGCGACGCCGTCAAGTAGTTTTTGGCATTGACGGGCAAAAGGAAGGTGCATGACAACACCGGCAAATAGTAAAAAAGGTAAATTTTTACAAGTTACCATGTATTGCAAATCTTAACCACAAAGCTAACCCAGTGGAACCGCAGCCATGAGACGCACCATACCGGATGATCTGCACCCCGATATCCTCGAGCGCCTCCCGCCACGTCCCCAAACTCTTGTCCGTGCCTCCAGCGTCTGCAGGGATTGGCGCCGCATTGTGAATGATCCAGGTTTTCTATGCCGGTACCGTGCGCGCCACGGTACACCCCTCACCATGGGCTTCTTCCACAACTCTCGTGCAATTCCCCCCAATTCGTCCACGTCGGCGGGTTCGCTAGCTTCTCCTTTGAGAGTCGACCCATCCGTAATGAACACTCCTGGAAGTTCATGGATTGCCGACATGGCCGCGTTATGCTCTTTGACGAAACCAGCGTGGGTGACCGTTGTTTCCTCGTGTGGCACCCTATGACAGGCTATTGTCATCCGCTCATCAGAGTACCTAGCGTATTCCGTGTGGACTACAGCAAGACGAACACCAATGCTGCACTAGTCTGTGGCTGGCTGCGATGATGTCGACAACCATTACATGAACTGCAAGCCCACGAGTCCGTTCCGCATGGTCGTCGTGCGCAGCGACTCCCAAGGCCGTGTGTGTGCCGAAGTCTTCTCCTCGCTGACTGGCCTGTGGAGTCTGAAGGCCGTGCCGGTGGATCTCCAGCCGGCTTGCCACGTCCGCGCTGAGCCCTGCGTCATCATCGGCAACACCATGTACCAACCGCTCTATGACTACCGCGTGCTGGCCTATGACATGGGAAAGGGCACCATCGCCGCGTTTGAGCGACCAAGGGGTGGTAATGTCCGCCTTATGAAGGCGACGGTGGTGCGCGGCTCGGCCTCGCTGCTGCACAAGGCCTGGTTATACGTCTGTGGGTGCAGGACACCAATGCTGACGGTGGTTGGGTTCTGCGCAAAACAGTTGATCTAGGCGAGGTTGTCACCGGTCTGTCCACGGCGCCATTGCCTTGTACGGATCCTCGGTTCCCCGTGATGCCACGGGTGAAGATCATCGGTGTTGCTGAGGAGGGCGACGCGTTGTTCCTGTGGACCATGGTGGGCGTATTCATGATGTGTCCCAAATCTTTGGAGCTCCGAAAGGTGCATGAGACTGCCAAGGGCATGGAAATCGTGTACCCTTATGCTGCATTCTATCTCCCGCGTGCCCCGTAGTATTATGTTGTGTGCCTCTCCATGGCTAAGCCTCACTGGCTTTCCATATGTTATATGAGATCAACTTGTAATAGGTTAGTGTAAACATTTGGGCCGATACTTGCAGGTTTTTGTCCCGTAGGGAGTACTCGAATCCGAGTGCAAACAGCGGGTTTCCTGTTATTGTATCGAGCTCTTTTTTTATTTTCGTAAACTATTGAAATGAGAATACTGAGTTTTAAAAATCCGGCTGATAGCCGGCGAAGGGGTGCTGTTTTTAAGTCGATTGAAAGGTAGTTACTTCGAAGTCGTACCAAGTATTTAAGTTCTAAGCAACTTCTAAAATTCAGTAAAACTTAGTTTGGGCTCGAGAGAAAGTTGTAAGTGAGCACCGGTGCACCTACACATCCACAAACTCTGAATTCAGTAAAAAACATCAAATTTGTAATACACCGATAATATCAAAAGGAGCTGAGTGCGTATATGTACCATGGCTTAGAAGAACCAATATCTTCTGCTGGATAACGAATAAAAACATAGAATTTCTATGGTTCAAACTCTGACCTAAGCGGAATCGCTCAGGGCCACGAAACCGACCTGTCTCAAAAGTAGTTGTGCAACCGAGTAAGGAGAAAATACAGTTCACAACATTTTTTTCTTTTGTAAAACATCAGCGTGTATTCTTAGAGGATAATGTTATAAACGATAGGCAAAGAAACGATGAAAAGCGGAAGATCAAACCAACGGGGACACAAGATTTAACGTGGAAAAACCCTCCCAACAATGGGAGAGAAAAAACCACGGGCGTCAGCCACAATACTTCACTATATCGGGTGAGGTTACAAACGCCGGGATTTACAATGTGTGGCTTATCCTAACCGGCGGCTTACAAGATGTATTTATATGGAGGCAAAACCCTAAGTCGGTTGCAGTCCAACTCGGAAACGATCCGTACCGTACCGCAGGGGCTACCGCCCCCACACCCCCGTGAAGTGGGCAACCGGATACGCTACGGCCCAAGCCTCCGGCGACGGGCCTCCGCTCCGCTTCGAAGTTAGCCTATATCTTTATATGAATTTGGATCACCATAAAACAAAAAGATAGACCACCATCTCTATTGATGAATATCGATACGGAAAAGGAGAAAAATACAATTCACAACAGTTTTTTCTTATAAAACGTATGCGTGTAGTCTTAGAGGATAGACCGCCATCTCTACTGATGAAAATCGTCAACGATTGAAGTTAGGGGAATTTATGCTTAATTAGTAGTACAACATTTAGTCGGCCCTACATGTTCCTCGCTGTTCCTTTATAAGTCTTCCCTGTTTTTCAAAATTGTATTCAGAAATTCGCAATGCAGAAAAAGAAATTGATGTTCAATGAATCTTTCATCTAAACGATACAACATCTACATCGTGCAGCCAAGATCAGCAGTTGCTCGCTCTTATGTAGTAATGTTGATTACTTAATTAGCAATGTTCCGATCGATCGAGTATATAGTTTGTCAATCAGATACGTACGGTTTGCAAGCACTGAACTCGTTAATTATTTAGGCATTTGGTATTATTTCTTTTGTGAAGGTGCTTCAATTAATCTTCCTGCAATCATATTTGTGTAGGTTTCGCCCTCGCATACTGATCGATGTGTCAAACATTGACATGACCACATCTGTTCTGGGAATGAAGATATCGATGCCCATCATGCTCGCTCCCACCGCCTTTCAGAAGATGGCTCACCCAGAAGGTACGTAGCAGGCTGTTTAACTCCAACAGTCTGTCAGCTTTGCAACATGTTAATTAGTTTGCTTAAACTGGAAGAGATTATGCATTTGCAACAAACTAAAACTGATACTGAATTATTGTACCCCGTGTGTATTTATTCAGGAGAGTACGCAACAGCACGGGCAGCCGCTTCAGCAGGAACTGTAATGGTATGTTTTTCTTTCTGACAACGGCGCAAGAACTGTATAGAGTATAGACCCTGCAGCCTGAACTAACACACATTTTTTTCAGACGCTGTCATCATGGGCTACCTCGAGCGTGGAGGAGGTGGCCTCCACTGGACCGGGAATCCGCTTCTTCCAGCTCTACGTAAGCAGCACCTCGATCTCAATGTTCTGAATGCTAACCGTCATCTGTTCTGAATGCGCCATGGATGTTGAATTTGTAGGTGTACAAGGACAGGAAGGTGGTGGAGCAGCTGGTGAGGAGGGCGGAGAAGGCCGGGTTCAAGGCCATCGCGCTCACCGTGGACACCCCGCGCCTCGGCCGCCGCGAAGCCGACATCAAGAACAGGTTCGTGCTGCCGCCCGGCCTGACGCTCAAGAACTTCGAGGGCCTGGACCTCGGCAAGATGGACCAGGTTCGTACGACGTGTTCCTCCTTGGTCAGCTGAATCGATCCACCGTACATATTTGTTATTGTTGCTCATCTTGGTTGTGTGCGCGCAGGCTAATGATTCCGGGCTGGCGTCGTACGTCGCCGGGCAGATCGACCGCACCCTGAGCTGGAAGGATGTCAAGTGGCTGCAGAGCATCACGACCATGCCCATCCTCGTCAAGGGAGTCATCACTGCAGAAGACGGTATATAATTTATCTCGAAATCTTCTTAGTTTGAACCCGGCCGCAAATCGAGCGAAAATATGTAAGTATGTGCATGACATGGTCGTTCCCGTCGACACGCAGCTCGGCTGGCCGTCCACTCCGGCGCGGCGGGCATCATCGTGTCCAACCACGGCGCCCGCCAGCTCGACTACGTGCCGGCCACCATCAGCGCCCTCGAGGAGGTGGTCACGGCCGCCCAGGGACGTATCCCGGTGTTCCTCGACGGAGGCGTCCGCCGCGGCACCGATGTCTTCAAGGCGCTCGCGCTCGGCGCCTCCGGGGTCTTCGTAAGTGAATCCACCACCAATAGCTACCGTACCAGTCGCTGTGTGTGTGACTACAACGAGCATGATGTAATATCTCTGTGTTTGCAGATCGGGCGGCCGGTGGTGTTCGCGCTGGCGGCGGAAGGCGAAGCCGGGGTGAGGAACATCCTGCGGATGATCCGTGAGGAGTTCGAGATCACCATGGCGCTCGGCGGATGCACCAAGCTCAGCGACATCACCCGTAACCACATCTTCACCGAGGGCGACCGCCTCGGACGCCCAGGCCCAGGCTGTAAGCCAGCATAAATACGCGCAACGGCAGCTCTCCTCGGGCTATCAATGGCGCCGGCTCGACGTACGGCCGGCCAAAGCTAGCAAGCTCGCCACAGCGATTCACGCAATAATTAATCCGAACTCTATAGCGAACGCGTCGTCGGTGGCCCGGGACGGTGGGTCGTAGTAGATAAATTTTGCGTCTTGTCGACCGGCACATCTGGTAATTTCACCATATTTTACATCGAATACACCTTATTGTACTCGATCCTATTGGGTCCGCACGTATATCCATCGATCATGTATTTATCATACTACTATACATTGTCATCGAGCAAAGGCCTATCTGGAATGGGACAATTTCATGGTGTGATCTCCAAAGCTGAGCCAAAATGCACGCTCAACTTTTGGTTTGTGCTTGATCGCGTGAGAAAGAAAACATTTGTATTTTAAACCTGCCCATAGTTTAGAACCGTCAATAAAAACTTAAAATGATGACGTACAACGAGTTTTATCTCTAGTAACCAGATACTCCCTCCGTTCCACAATGTAAGATGTTCTATCTAGCTCACATGTTGGCTACGTGCAAACCCAAATGAGTATATATACACTTTAAAATATGTCCACATATATCTAAATACATGTGAATGTGCACAAAAACTAAAACATCTATTATTTAGAAACGGAGTGAGTATATCACTAAAAATGTGGTGAGAGATATAGGTACTAAGAGTTCATCTTTTAATTAAGAGAAGGCAAGCTCTTTTTTTTAACAGTAGAGGGGTCTCGACTCGAAGGACCCTGGGAGCTTCATTTATAACAATATCGGCGTAGTACATTTACGTAAAGGACCTTGAAAGAAATGGAAAATAAATTTGAGCATTTAACTTTTGCACTCAAGTCATTGGAACAAAAATGGAAAAGGCAATCGAGTCCAGGTCGTCCTCGAGCTCCTTCTCCACTGATCTCCTAACGAAGCATCCGACAACAATCAATCACTAGGACGAAAAAATCTTGAAGCTGGAGGAGAAAGAATCCAACTGGTGATGCACGAAGCTTACTCAAGATCACACGGTTGGGCTACGACTTCGGCGAGATTGATGAACTGATACTCTATCGGGCTGGATGTTTTTTGGCTTTCATTCTGTTGATTGATGTTTGCATTTGTGTTTTGAAGTATTCTGTCTTCTGGGCTGTGAGATCTTTGATCTTAGGTGTAGGTGGCGCAACACATACGTTGGTGTTCTTGTTTTGCCCACCGATAATTTGCCGTACTTTTCTTTAGGTTTCTCTATCATTTTAATTGTTTATTTTCATATAAAATCGACGAGGAGTCTCGTTTGTAAAGAAATCATCGATTAAAGTGGAGCCTACTTGAAATGCAGGAATTTCACGGTGACTTTGCACGAATTTCACGGTGACTATATTTGACATATACTCTGAATGAAGGTTACCAGTCTCGTTTTTGTGAGGCATATACCAGATTCTGTTAGTATTACCAATGGTATATATTGCGGTGTTACAACCTGAGCGCGCCGATCTGCCATGCAAGGAAGTGGTTGAAATGTTAACCATTTACGGATGCCGGCGACACGCCCGACCGGTAGCAATCACCGGCCGGCGGGACTATTATCTATCAGCTAGCTGTTGGATCAAGATCTCGGCGGCCGCGCGGGGCGGTGGATGCCGTACGGCGACGAGGCCCTCGCCTTGCGCTTCTCGAGGAACCGCTGGAGCGAGCGCTTCATCGACAACCCCTGATCGCCGAGCGACGACGGCGCCACGATGCCGTCCTGAGACGCCGGAGTCGACGCGTGAGCAGCTCGCCATGTCGGGATCATCGCCTTGTTGCGTCCGAGGGGCGCGACGCCGCCGCCGTCGTCTGTGATGTTCTTCGCCATAGATATGATTGCGATCGCCTCCATCTCGACCACGTCGACGGCGCGCCGGTCATAGACGATCGTGAGGCTGTTCCTCGGCGCCGGAGCCGGCGTCGGGGTTCCGAGGCGGAGGGTGAGCTCCAAGCCGTCGCCCACGCCGGCGTCGTCGCCGCCGCCGGCCATGTCCTCGCCTCTTTCGACCGCGAAGCCGATCGAGGGGATGGGCACATCGATCGGCTCGTTGGTTATATACTTATATATATACGGTGCCTGACCCTGGCCGTGGCGGTTGAGGCCGTTGGCGGTGCAAATACGCACACGCGGCGGCGCTGGCCCGTACCATTTTCCAACTCACGTTTGCCTATCTCGGCAGCGGCGTGAGAGCTTCCACCTGCTTCTCAACCAGCGTGCCTCCCCGTAATTAGGCCCCAAGCTAAACCGAGAATTTTACAATCGAGTGATGGATTCTCGTAGCAACACATCCGGCTTCGTTTGTTTAGTAAACTGGAAACATACCCTGCCCGTTGTAGTGGAAATATTTTTTTTGAAAATGATCTATATAAAATAAAGGATATTTGACCCCAGAAATGAAAAAAAAAATCTCGGATATGGAGATTTGGTTGAACAATAATCAAGAATCTAATTTTAATCGCAAAATACTGATGACGAATGAATATTGTATGGCTAAACGAATTCGCAGTGTGATTAGTTTGCATGCATGGCAACAATATCAGTTATAAATGTGGGATGTCATGGATAAATAAGTGACTCAAAACAGTGGATGATATCGACACCTTGTACTTGGAGATAGACTAATTTAATAAATGTTAGTGGGGTTATGTCTTAAATCATCTCCACCGGACAGTCCAAACTGGCTTTTTTTGTCCGACGGACCGCCGGACACAAAAGGGAGCAAAATAGCTACACAACCTGCAACCGGTCCCCCCATACTGTTTTTATTTATCCGGACTATCCAACACTCCTCGTAGTCAGCCCATATATGGCCTGAGTGTGAGGGCGTCTGAGCATGGACAACCGAAACGATGTCGTTGCGGGACAAACCACTTGGGGCAGCATCTCCCTGGAGCCTTCGGTCAGAGTAGAAGATATCCAAGATGGCATGAGGCCAGGAGGAAGAACAACAAGCAGATTGCGGTTGAGGAGCAAGGTCAGTCCATAGTACGGGCAAACAGGGCGACCGTCATTCGTAGGGGCCCCGAGAGAATGAGAGTCTACATAGTAAATATATTAATAACCACTATTACTATTATCTATTACACATAAACATCATTGTTGAATATATTAGATTAATACAAACTGAATTTGTTGGAGAAGGTTCATAGCATAAACATGTACCATGCATGAAGAAATAAACCAGATCAACAACATCATTTTCACAGGGTGGTACTGAAATTTAAGCTAACAAGATTACCATGTTTAATTTCGTAAATACGATTTAAACTTGCGGGGGTGATCGTATAAGCTGATGATAAATGCATTGCAGGCAAGAAAATAATTAAATTGTAGGTACGTAGTAGAATCCACACCATTTTATGTTTGTTGATTATAACTACAAGAGATATATTTAAATATAGGTGGCATGCACAAAGTTTAAACTTATTAATGAGCCCATATAACTATATGACACATTTTTTCTGAAGGGATATCAGTAAATAATCATGACAATAATTTAATTTATTTTCTAGAATTTTCAGTAGATATGGTAGTAAATTCATATACTAGAAAACACTATTAAGATATTTGTTAGGTCATATTCTTAGATATATTTATCATGAATATATGTAAACTATATAATTTATGCAATTCTTGAAACATAATTCGAGAAGAAAGTTTGCTATAAACTACTCCCTCGGTTCCGGATTATAAAATGTTTTGGATAGTTCAATTTGGACTACATACGACTGAAATGAGTGGACAGACACAGTAAAACGGGTCTAGATACATGTTGTTCAAAAAAAGCTAAAACATCTTAATTAAATTTAGAACGGAGGGAGTACAATTTTGACTTTAGCACAATCAAGTTTTCTGGGAATATTAATTACTATTTTATAAGTCATATTACAACTAAAATTTAGCAGCATTTCTATATTTACAGTATTCCAAATAAGTAAGTGAACGTACGGTCATTAATATTGTAGTATGAAAAAATAATTTCAAAACATGTAAGTGTTAGTGCAAATTATAATATTTTGTTCACCCCGGGCCTAATTTTGGATTGGACCGGCCCTGCTGAGAAGGGTCGCCCTTCGACCATTGAGTGCAGAGGCAAAATGATGACCTCCATCCCGAGTCATGTAGTAATGAACTCCTAGGAACGCGAGCAGTCCGCTTTCTTCGGCACAAATCAAGAACCAGGTCTAAGGTTTATCTCTCCAACAACACCACCAACATGGAGGATCAAGATCGGAAAGGAAGTCATCAAATCCGGACAATTTGGGCTAGCACCTGCAAGGTTACCGAAGAATCTTGGAAGCATCCAAGCCAGTCCTATTTTCAAGAATGCATATTTTGTTCTGAAGATGAAGTATATGATTGTGTATATAACCTGAACCTGGATCGACGAAAAACAGAAACATAGGCCATCAGATGCCACCCAGTCTTTCCTCTATGGTGAGCCTATTGTTACTATATCTTAAATTTTATAAGGAATGAGTGCAAGTCTTGCAGCGATATTCATTGGTTTGACTCTTTCTTTCTCGTCCCGCAAAATAGAGAGTCGTCGCCAACCATGGACAGCAGCCATGCGCCACGAAGGCAAACCTTAAACTACATATACTATGTACATGGAGATCACGAGCACCTCTGCCTAGCTATATCTGGCCAGCAATACCGTCAAAGATGGGATCGGGCCGGTTTGCTAGAAGCGACTCTCAACAGCTTAGAGGAGAGAGGAAGTATAAGAATGAGAGCCCTCCACCATTGCACGGGTAGATGCTTTCCCATTCAGGGACTCGTCTTCTCTAGATCTACTCTTTCACAATTCTCATATTGACATACGTTGTTCTTTCAAGCTTGTGATGAAACCACACAATTAAGGCCAATTCTCAGCCAAGGATTTGGATACCAAGAAACAATTCTTGTGTGTCAAACCGAATTTCCAAACAAAGTTCATATTCCTCTTGGCACCGGATGGGCCAACAGTGACGCGGAAAGCAAAATTGCATATAGAGTATTACTACCTGATCTACTCCGTATATTAATTGTTGCTGAATCGGATGTTCATAGACATACTTTATACATTTTTTTAGAGACATATACTATATACATCTGATTCAGTGAGTAGCATGCAATCTACTATTGGCTTGGAAAAGTAGGGATGGGCCTCGCTGTCTTTGATTCCAAAAAGGGAAAAATGAGACAAGGGGGCATTTCCTATACATCGACCAGGACGACGTTAGGAAAGCGTCGCACACCCCTTCGTGGGCCGGCCCAATAAGGTAACACGTCAAGTTTTCGGTTTCTGGGCTTTACGGTTCTTTTCTTTTTTTTTTCTTTTTTAGTTGTTTCTTTCTTCTTTTGTGTTTTTTTCTGTTTCTTTTTCTTTTTCGTTTTTATTTTTTTGGCTGTTTCTTTTTTGTTTCTTCTTTTCTGTTTTCTTTTCAGATATTATTTTTTAGGTTTTATTCTATTGAAAAATGTTAATATTTAAAAATGGTCAGATTTGAAATTTGTTCGTATTTGAATATTTTGTTCAGATGTGAAAAATGTTATATTTGAAAATCGTTCAATGTGTGTAAATTTTCATTTTTATTTTTTTTGTTGTTTTTTTTTTTTTCTTCTTTTCAGTTTCTTTATTAGACATTATGTATTTTACAAGTTTTAGAGTGATTGGCATTTTTAGTAACCGTCCATCCACCACGATCTGACGGTGTTAAAATAGTCGGAACCAGACTGACGGAACCGAACGGTTCCGCGGAACCGAAAATTGTGTGGGACCGGTACCAAAATTTTGTAGGACCTGGTACCAAAACTATGCTACCATAATTTTATTTTAATTATTAAATGCTATTTTCACTCTCTTCTCTCACCCTAATATTTTTTCCTACTCTCTCCACCACCGGCGCGGGCGCCGTCGCCGACCTCCTCCAGGAGCAGGAGGCGGTTGCGGGCGCGGGCATCGATGCCGGCCTCCTCAGCGGGAGCCGGGCGCGGGCGCCGTCTCCGGGCACCTCCAAATCCCCTCCAGCAGAAGTCGCCGGGCGCGGGCAGGGACGCCGTCGCCGCTCGGCCTCCTCCAGGACCAGTAGGAGATTGCGGGCGCGGGCAGGGGCGCCATCGCCGCTCGGCCTCCTCCAGGAGCAGTAGGAGGTTGCGGGCTCGGGCATCGACGCCGGCCTCCTCCAAATCCCCTCCAGCAGAAGTCGCCGGGCTCGGGCGCCGTCGCCGGCCTCCTCCACCTCCCCTCCATCAGCAGGATCCGGCAACGGGCGCCGTCGCCGACCTTTCCCTCCACCACCTCAGGAGCAGCAGCAGCATCCGGCCGCCGGCAAGGCCAAGCTCGCCATCCTCCGGCTTCTTGACCAAGCCGCCATCCCCGACGCCAGGTTAATCAGGTATTAGTATAAAGAGCAGATTGAAGCACTAAAGAGGGCCGGGGATTGGATGGGTGCACTGGATCGTCCTCGCCGTGACCGTAGAAGGGAGCCGGCGGCGACGGCAGCCCTAGTCGCCTAGTCGCGGCCGCTCACAAATTCACCACTTTTTTTTTAGTTGTGACGATGGGTTAGCATTACGGGCTGTAATTACAGGATTTTTTTCTAAGGAACTACATCAATTTTAATCAACGGTTATTATAAATCATGTCTTAATCAATGGCTAACAAAAATCATAGCCCATGGTACCGACGAAACCACGAGTTGCGTGCCAATCACCACAAAAGAGCTCTATTTATTTTGAATTTTCATTTTTGAATATCTTTAAATTTTAAAAATGTTCATATTCGAAAATTGTTCATGTATTAAACTCGTTCTAAAATAGTTTCTGTTCAAATACCCTATTTTCTGTTCATTTTTTGAAAATCGTTCAAAAATAATTTCCGTTCGTAGACTTTTTCTGTTCGCCTTTTAAAATCGTTCAAAAATAGTTTCCGTTCAAATACCTGTTTTGTTCACTTTTTTGAAAATCGTTCAAAAATTATTTCGTTCACAAACTTTTTCTGTTCGCCTTTTAAAATTGTTCAAAAATAGTTTCCGTTCAAATACCTATTTTTTGTTCACTTTTTGAAAATCGTTCAAAAATAATTTCCGTTCACAGACTTTTTATGTTCGCTTTTGAAATCGATCAAAAATAATTTCCGATCAAATACCTATTTTTGTTCACTTTTTTGAAAATCGTTCAAAAATAATTTCCGTTCACAGACTTTTTCTGTTCGCCTTTTAAAATCGTTCAAAAATAGTTTCCGTTCAAATACCTATTTTTTGTTCACTTCTTGAAAATCGTTCGAAAATAATTTCTGTTCACAGACTTTTTCTGTTCGCTTTTTAAATCGTTCAAAAATAATTTCCGTTCAAATACCTATTTTTGTTCACTTTTTTGAAAATCGTTCAAAAATAGTTTCCGTTCAAATACCCTATTTTTTGTTCACTTTTTGAAAATCGTTCAAAAATAATTTCCGTTCATAGACTTTTTCTGTTCGCCTTTGAAAATCGTTCAAAAATAATTTCCGTTCAAATACCTATTTTTTGTTCACTTTTTGAAAATCGTTCAAAAATAATTCCGTTCACAAACTTTTTCTGTTCGCCTTTTAAAATCGTTCAAAAATAGTTTCCGTTCAAATACCTATTTTTTGTTCACTTTTTGAAAATCGTTCAAAAATAATTTCCGTTCAAATACCTATTTTTGTTCACTTTTTTGAAAATCGTTCAAAAATAATTCCGTTCACAGACTTTTTCTGTTCGCCTTTTAAAATCGTTCAAAAATAGTTTCCGTTCAAATACCCTATTTTTTGTTCACTTTTTGAAAATCGTTCAAAAATAATTTCCGTTCATAGACTTTTTCTGTTCGCCTTTGAAAATCGTTTAAAAATAATTTCCGTTCAAATACCTATTTTGTTCACTTTTTTGAAAATCGTTCAAAAATAATTCCGTTCACAAACTTTTTCTATTCGCCATTTAAATCGTTCAAAAATAGTTTCCGTTCAAATACCCTATTTTTGGTTCACTTTTTGAAAATCGTTCAAAAATAATTTCCGTTCATAGACTTTTTCTGTCCGCCTTTTAAAATCGTTCAAAAATAGTTTCCGTTCAAATACCCTATTTTTGTTCACTTTTTGAAAATTGTTCAAAAATAATTTCCGTTCGTAGACTTTTTCTGTTCGCCTTTTAAAATCGTTCAAAAATAGTTTCCGTTCAAATACCTGTTTTGTTCACTTTTTTGAAAATCGTTCAAAAATTATTTTGTTCACAAACTTTTTCTGTTCGCCTTTTAAAATCGTTCAAAAATAGTTTCCGTTCAAATACCTATTTTTTGTTCACTTTTTGAAAATCGTTCAAAAATAATTTCTGTTCATAGACTTTTTCTGTCCGCCTTTTAAAATAGTTCAAAAATAATTTCCGTTCAAATAACTGTTTTGTTCACTTTTTTGAAAATCGTTCAAAAATAATTTCCGTTCACAGACTTTTTCTGTTCGCCTTTTAAAATCGTTCAAAAATAGTTTCCGTTCAAATACCTATTTTTTGTTCACTTCTTGAAAATCGTTCGAAAATAATTTCTATTCACAGACTTTTTCTGTTCGCTTTTTAAATCGTTCAAAAATAATTTCCGTTCAAATACCTATTTTTGTTCACTTTTTTGAAAATCGTTCAAAAATAATTCCGTTCACAAACTTTTTCTGTTCGCCTTTTAAATCGTTCAAAAATAGTTTCCGTTCAAATACCCTATTTTTTGTTCACTTTTTGAAAATCGTTCAAAAATAATTTCCGTTCACAAAATTTTTCTGTCCACCTTTTAAAATCTTTCAAAAATAGTTTCCGTTCAAATACCCTATTTTTGTTCACTTTTTGAAAATCGTTCAAAAATAATTCCGTTCACAGACTTTTTCTGTTCGCCTTTGAAAATCGTTCACAAATAGTTTCCGTTCAAATACCTATTTTATGTTTACTTTTTGAAAATCGTTCAAAAATAATTTCTGTTCACAGACTTTTTCTGTTCGCTTTTAAAATCGTTCAATTTCCGTTCAAATACCTATTTTTGTTCACTTTTTTGAAAATCGTTCAAAAATAATTTCCGTTCACAGACTTTTTCTGTTCGTACCTATTTTGTTCACTTTTTTGAAAATCGTTCAAAAATAATTCCGTTCACAGACTTTTTCTGTTCGCCTTTTAAATCGTTCAAAAATAGTTTCCGTTCAAATACCCTATTTTTTGTTCACTTTTTGAAAATCGTTCAAAAATAATTTCTGTTCATAGACTTTTTCTGTCCGCCTTTTAAAATAGTTCAAAAATAATTTCCGTTCAAATAACTGTTTTGTTCACTTTTTTGAAAATCGTTCAAAAATTATTCCGTTCACAAACTTTTTATGTTCGCCTTTTAAAATCGTTCAAAAATAGTTTCCGTTCAAATACCTATTTTTTGTTCACTTTTTGAAAATCGTTTAAAAATAATTTCCGTTCACAAACTTTTTTATGTTCGCCTTGTAAAATCGTTCAAAATAGTTTCCGTTCAAATACCTATTTTTTGTTCACTTTTTTGAAAATCGTTCAAAAATAATTTTCGTTCATAGGCTTTTATGTTCACTTCTTAAAAATCGTTCAAAGCTCGATTTCGTTCACCGTCCTTTTCGGTTCATTTTCAAAAACGTTCAAAAATAGTTTCTGTTCACCTTTATTTTGTGCTCGTTTTTTAAAATCGTTCAAAAATAATTTTCGTTCACCGGACTTTTTTCTGGACAACGACACGACGGTGCAGACGATGGCGGAGTTAACCGCAGCGAGGCGACACGGGTTGGAGAAGATGTGTACACTGAGGAGTGTAAACATGTTCAAACCTATAGTATAAGATTATCCCATATATGATCGTCGAAACGAAAAATTAACAACATGAAAGTTATGCAAAATGTGGATATTAACCTACTCGTCAAAGGATATTTCAAACGGTCAACCGAGTGCGAGAAATTTGATAAAATTCGGCTAAAAAGGTTAGGAACATCTATTCAAAATTGGAAAGATACAACCGACGAAACTCAAAACTAAGTATAGGAATGGAACCTACTCGTGGACGTGCATAATTTTCGTATACACATTTTTTAGGTAGTTTCATACTTGTATGTTTTTCAAAGAAATTCGAACATGCACCTTCATAGGAAGCAAACCGCGTGAATGATGCATGAAAGAAAATGGAAGGCATTCTCTGCAAAGTCCATTCAACTAGAAACAGGAAACCCACCACCCAGCAGCCCAATTGGGCCGGCCCAATATGGCGCAGGTGGGGTGTGCGATGCGGCGCTGGCGTCGCACGGGTCGAGGTACAGGCGATCCCGACAAGGGCGTGCTCTGTTTGGAGGCGACAATGGCTAACAAGGCCGTGATCTGTTTGGGTGATTTAAGTAGTAGTCTATGCTGGTGTGTCCCATCTCAGCCCAACAAGCCCGTGATCTGTTTGGAGGCGACAGGGGCTAACCTGCATCCTACAAGGCTAATTTTATTTAAATAATACACGAAAATTATTTAATTCCAGAAATATTACGCGTTTTAAATTTTTTGCAGAAGTACGATCCCGTCGTCTTTGCCAAAGACGACTTTGGCCTGTCGTCGTTGCTGATGACGAGAGGGCCCACACGGCCACGCGGAGGTACGTGTGAGCTGCTGGGCTGTTACTAGTGGCGTGTATGTGCGGATACACGCCACTAATAATATTACCAGTGGCGTGTATTTGTGCACGCACGCCACTAGTCGTCTTCGCCAAAGACGACAAGCCACCTGTCGTCTTCGCCAAGGACGACAAGTCACCTGTCGTCTTCGCCAAGGACGACAGGGCCCTGTCGGCTTCGCCAAGGACGACGGGATCCTATTTTTGCAAAAAAAAAATCGCGTGTTATTTCCGGAATTAATTATTTTGTGTGTATTATTTAAAAAAAAATAGCATCCTACAACATGACTGTTTTGCCTTATCCATTAATGCTCTTCTTCCACCTGTCTTGGCCCCGGGTATTTCAGTTCAGTTAAAACATGTCCGTTGGGAAAAATTTAGGTGTCGATAACATGAGATAAAGAGAGACCAATGTGTGAAGAGGGAAATCAGTTCTAGAAGACAAAGAATGGATGGGATCGGATTCCAACTCACAGATTGGTGATCTCGGTGGTTGGAGCTAATTTAGGAGAAAATCCGGTGGCGTCTAATTGATGTGATAATACTGTACAACAAAAACGGTGTGGACCATATGGTCCCGCAAACAGGAATGTTCGGCTTTGTGCAACTTGGAGATTAACCCTGGGCAAACGCGGTTTCGCTGGTTTTAGACGGTTTCTCGGAACAATCATAAACAATTCGGTTTGATACGGTTTGGTTTAGCCGGGTTAGACGGTTTCAGACCGATTAGCAGGCACACACGATCCCTGCGATTAGCACGCACGCACGATCCTGCGCTCGCCAAGCTGCGCCACCGTCGCTCTCCCATCGCCGTGTCCATCCTCGCCGCCTGTCCAAGCTGTGCCTCCGCCCCGATGATGTCGCCATGGTCAGGGACGACGCCGACGACAGACATGGGGAACAGCGATGCGTCGCTCTAGGGGTCGGCTGTCATCGCAGCCGTGATCTACACCGTGTGAGGCTGAGGCATGTGATATCGGCGGAGATGCGCGGCGCCGGCGAGTGTCGTCTCGGCGACGACGACGAGGACGCGAGGAGCAGGATGTTGTTCTAGGCGTCCACGGCCGGCGTCGTCGGCAGCGTGGGGGAGCGGTGGCGCTCCGCCGCCTTCCACATCGGGGCTACGGTGGCGTGGTGTGCGCATCCCGTTGCCGCCTGGTGCAGTCGGAGGCGCTGGCGCCCGGCGTGCTCACGCAGAGGTTGGCGCAGCTCCGCATGCTGGGGCGGTCCATCCGCACGGACGCGGCCATGGTGGCGGTGTTCCAGGAGGACCTGAAGAACACGTCACGCCAGCGGCAGCTTTGCCGAGACGGCCCTCGCCGTCGGGCTGATCTCGCCGGAGCGCTCGTCTTCTTCCTTGCTGCTCGCTTGAGCGGCTCGTCTTCTTAATCTCCCAACGCTGACTGGTTTCGACGGTTTGTCCCCGTCCAGAAACCGTGACCGCCGAAACCGGATGTACGGTTTGTGACGGGTTGGTTTCACGGTTTCGACGGTTTGGGACCAAACTGTGAACAGGCTTATTGGAGATGAAATCCTAGTTCGGCTTTCTCCCATCGGTTTGTACAGATAAGAGTATTGCCGCCAACGCGCAATCCTAGTTTCTCTACGTGTGTTCCTGCTTGTATGGTAAGCCGCGCTTCTGAAGAATAGATCGGTGGATTGATCAAATGCAGTGGCGGAGCTTGGACAAACCAGTTGGGGGGGGGGGGGGGGGGAGAGGGGGGCAAATGGGCTAGAAAGACCTTTTGGGCCAGATTGGGAGCTAATGGGACGAAAATAGGTATTTTTTAGCCAAAATCTGTCAAATTTTAGTGGATAATACACAAAATTTTCTCAGCCCGGGGGACGGCGCCCCCCCCCCCCCCCCCCCCCCCCCCCCCCCCCCCCCCCCCCCCCCGACATACACATAGATCCGCCCTGATCAAATGGCACTCGATCGTGCATCAGGCGCCATCAGGAATCCAGCAATAGGTGGCGTGTAGTCTCACTGCTTATCGATGGACGCGGCAGCTAGATCTTGCGATCAGTCCACCAACAGCTCACCACCCACCGAGCACCAATCCATGCAAGCCTATCTATTACTAAATCTTACACTAAAATATGTCTAGAAACATGTGTGTGAAAAGTTGCTATAAAGTTTTATATTTTGATATGGAGGAAGTACTAGTGAGTAACGAGACAAAGCACGGAAACAGTTTCCGGCCAATGCCAACTCGGCATGGCTAGGTAGCTAGCTTTTTTTTATAAAGCGAGGCGGAAAACATTTTTTTTTTTTTTTTGAAACTTGCTACTTGTATTCAAACAGTACAAGAACACAAACAAGTAGACAAGTACAGGAGAGATACAAACACAGACACAGCTGCCAACCTTTTACAGAAAGGACCCTGAAGACACAGGAAAAAGCAAACAAAGCCCTTGAGCCCTTCTCCTTCCTCGCGATTCGCTCCCAAGAAGAACTGCGTTCTAACCCAGCGAAGTCGCACCACGGCGCAAGCAAAGCTCCTCGCCAACAGGCGTTGATGAGCCGCATCAATCCTCAGCTCGAAGAAGCCGGAAGTGAAGACGATGAAAGAATATCGGCCGGGGGCATCCCCCAAGCTGCTCAAACGCCGGACCTAGGCCCAGCGGCGCCTCACCTCGGATGAGATGGCCAGGTCCCTCTCCGTAACGCCCCACCGCCCATCAGCCGCATCCACGTTGCAGTACCGGCCGCCACAACCAGCCCTCCCCTCGCCACCATGGTCGGCCGGAGAGCTCGATGCCACAGGCCCGAACTGCTGCAACTCTCCACAGCAAAAGCTCCTTTTCAGGCAACCAGAACCACCAACGATGAACGCCAGCGCCCAGCCACCCCACCCCCACATCCTCCGAAGCAGCATCAGAGCACATCCCACTCCGACGAAGAAAGAAACAGGGGACAAAAGCTCAAAAAGGCGCCCATCGCCTCCGCCACGATGACCGCGCCCAGAGCACCAAAACTCGCCAGATCGAAGGATCCGCGAGGACCTACCTCCGGCAGCACGTCGACTCCACCAGAAATGATGCAACCGAGGTGGGATAGGAGCTCCCGCTCCTTATTCTCCGAGCACGACGCCGTCACCACCCTTCCAGCGCCGCCGGGGAGACCAAACCCTACTATTTACAGGCCTAGGGCACAGATCGGGGACCCCTCCACCCTCCCACCACCAAGACGGCCGGACGAGAGGGAAGGAGCCACCGATCTGACCGTCGGCGAGACACGGAACGCGGACGACTTCCTTTTCTCCTCTCTGGTTCACTGTAGCGAGAGGAAAGGGGAAAGGGAGTCTCGTTTGTATTTGCGGAAAACGTATTTCGGTAGGCAACTAGCGTGCCATTCGTCGATGATGAGATGCCGCGGCCGCGGTAGCCAGCTAGCTAGGCATGAATGCATGCTTGCCGCGGTCAGGTCCGGACCCCGGACTCGGCTGGTACTTGCCGACAAAACCAGAAACCAACGAGCTGAGATCGGAGCGCATCCATGGCGCATGGCGACGATGAGCTGCATGCGTGCCATTCGTCCATTAATTAGGCTGCGCCGTGGCGGAGGTTCCACCAAAATATCTGCAGGTGAATAAACAGGATTGACTATGGATGGATGGAATATTTGCTGCTCCAAGCATGTTGGGTTTTTTTTTTTTCGAAACACAGTACAATGCAGACGTTCACATACAAGTGCACGTACTTATCCTATGAACGCACGCACACCCTACCCTTATGAGCACCTCCGAAAGACTGAGCCGACGGTCGGGTCTTGAGATTGACGAAGTCACCACAGACGTCTCGCTGTCAACGGGGAACGTCGTCTCGCACTGAAAAATATTCCGGCTAAATGGGAAACACCAATGCCGAATCTAGGATTTGAACTCTGCTGGGATAGAGGTACAACCACCCTCGTAACCATCTTGCCACATGCAAGTTCTCAAACGTGTTGGGTCTCAAACTCTCAATTGAACATACAACTGGAAAACACGGGAAATCTAGCAAGTTGTGGTTGGGAGAAAATGACAAACAACAGCTCCATCTGTCGGCTTCGTACACACGGTGAGCCGGCCAGCGGACCTGACAGCTGAGCCGACACATATGCCAAAACGTAGCTAACGGCTAACACGTTACTCACGCCATGGCCATATATGCCCGTGCTTGCGTAGAGCCGGTTTCATTCATTACAGGCAGAACAAATCGATCCTGATAATTTGTTTTTTTATAACAAATACGACAAAGACTGAAATCGTACGGCAAAGATATACTATCTCGCTGGCATAATTGTTAATCTGCGGTCGATCAAGAGATGGAGGTGCGCATGAACCATGCATGCATACAAGGCAGAGGGCATGCATGCACCGGATTGCCGGGACCAAGCAGAAACAGGCCATCGTCGTCGTCGGCCACCGCGTCAGATCTGCATCACAAGTTCACGGCAGCGCCGCCAGCCGCCAGGCCGTGTCGCCGGAGCGGAGCCGTATACCGGCGCGGCGCGTTGCCCACGCGGCAGCTGGCGGAGTCCAGTCGCGTACGTCCACTCTGTTGCCGCCTGCTCACCACGCGGACCACAAGCGCAACCAATGGACCAAACCAACTGCCATTCAGTGGCGCGGTTGTGGCAGAGACCAGTAGCTACACCACCTCTGCCTGGCTTTTTTTTTTTTGAAAAGACCCTCTGCCTGGCTAGTTCGTATGTATACACACTACACAGCCTAGGGCCAGGCGTCGGACATTTTGTCTTGTGCACAACGACGTCCCAAAATGGATACAGACAAGTTTATTTTGCCCAAATTTTAACCTTTTGCAACTATAAATTTAAATAGTTCTACTACAATTTAAATAGCTCAACATATAGTAGGAGTTAACATACTTCAAACTACAACATAAGTAAAATAAACTACGACATACTACCAACGATAATCCCGTCGAAGTCGGAATTGCCGACGATAATAGCCTCATTCGGATCCATCGTTGGTTATTCATAGCAGATGTCTTTTCTTATTTCTCGATGTTCATTTCGAATGAATTTTTACGGAGGTTGTTGAAACATACCTTGTGAACACACACACTTTTTACGTAGACTTTTTTGAAACATTTAAATTTGATTTATTTATTTTGGAAACGGTGGCACCTTATAGGGTGCGGCACTAGATATGAAACTATACATGGAAGTAATAGCAGAAAGTATCATTGGCTCCCGAGCACCAGCGCTTCTGCTATTTAAACAAATTCGAAAATCATATTTACGAATTTCAAAAAAATCCTTTTAAATATCTGAAGATAGCCAATGGTGTATACCACAAGCCTGAAAATATCAATGTCAAATACTTTTAATCATGGGCTACACAAAATGACAAAATCTGGTAAAGTTTAGATATTTGAAAATATACATACTCAAATCCACACTTTGATCATTTTTGTGTAGTTCAAACTATAAAGTGTTTGAAATTTAATGTGTGCACATTTATAGGATAAGCAATCGGCTAACATTCGAATTTATTTTCAGAATTTTTGTAACTTGAAATATGATTTTTTTTTTTTAAATAGCAGGATCACTAGAACTCGGGGAAAAAAAGTAACGGGCCTTAGAAAGGCTTAGCTGGGATGACTATCAATCTCGGTCCAATAAGACATGTTCCCCTAATAAAATAAGGAAAAATAAACAAAAGGCAATCATGAGTTTGGAGGAGACAGGGACCAACGGTGAAATCTTGACTTGACATTTTGCCAAAGAGGAATCCTGGGTGGATCCATTGACATGTTCCATCTAAGTACACGACTTTATGCCTAGCTAAGCTACTATCTGCCTTATCCGTATGCATCTTCTTTTCACCGTCATAATGAGTTGAACATTTTTACGTTGAACTCTTTAGGGTGCGGTTGGTAACCATCGTGGATTTTTATCTCCCTAAGGCAGGTTGACCAGGGACTAATTTGGCTGAGCACACTCTTAGCAATGTTGTGTTAATCGTTTGGTAGACAATGAATTTGGCTGAGCACATTCTTAGCCATGTTGTGTTAGTCGTTTGGTAGACTGTAATGAATTTGGCTGCATTGGCTCGACTAACATTCCCACTTTGTTTGATAGGCTGTATACCTTGATTAGTCCCACATATTTTCACATGAATGAAGTTATAACCCATCACCACACTTGTACAGCTGTACTGACATACTAATGACTTGCAGCGTGTAGGACGAGCCTATGCACGATGGTTATAGTTCAGATCACCGCGCATTTTGAGAGCCGGGTGATAGGTCCAATCGGCGATCGATGTAGGTGCAAGCTAGCGAATCGATCCGTGCGGCTTCTCTAGTAAAAAGAAGTCAGGTCCTTATTGGTTGGTGCAACGAAGTCCACCCAACCCAGATATGGTCGCATCGAAGGAGTACTAGCTAGCAAACTGTTTAGTTATTCCTTGCATTCCCGAGGAAATAGAAAAATGAAGTGTTGCGAGAGTCCGAGAGAGAGAGAGGCCATTGCATATTTTTTTCCTTTTCGTTTTGTGCATGGAGATGATGATGGCTTGCGCCAGGAGAATCAAACAAGTGCCCAAAGCCCCGAACTGAGAGCATCTCCAACTGACGCCCAACGTGTTGACGCGCTAAATTTTTTTGCATCGTCGAAATAGCGTTTTAGCGCGCTGAGCGCCTGTTTTGCTTTAGCAGACACGCTATAATTTAGCGCGCCGCTGTCACGCTTCACCAGGCGCGGTAGATTACAGCGCGCGCGAAAGCCGGCGCTAGGCAAAGATGAACCAATATGAACAAATATGAAACAAAATCATGACTTGAGTGCAACATGAAGCAGCGGTCGGGTGCGCGACGCCTCCAACGCCTCCGACGGAGTTCGGCCGGGGCGCCACGAAGAGGCCGCGCGCGAGACCCATGCCAGGAGCGGCGTCAGCGGCGGAGGTGGGCAATCCCGCGCTAGGGTTTGTGGCGGCGCCGGCGGTAGAGGGGGTCTCGGATGTAGGGAGGGGTCGGGGGAATGTCGGAGCGGCCGTCCATCACCGGAATTTCGCCGGCGGCGGCGCGGGAGGGGCGAAGGCGGGGCGGGGGCGGGAGATTTCAGGTGGTAGTTGGTCTCTCGCGCTGATTTTTCTTTTCCCCGCGCGCTGGACCGAACGCCCCAAATATGCAGCTTTCGGTACCGCTTCGTCCAGCGCGCTGGCCCCTTTTTAGCGCGCGGGGTTATGCCGTGGCCGCTGGAGCACTATTTTCGACCGCGCGCGCGCTAAATTGACGGTTTTTTTCAACACGCGGCTTATTAATCGCCTCTGTTGGAAATGCTCTTAGGAAGATCTAGAGGGCAGCTGCGCTCGTCGTAGACTCGTAGTGGCGGGACCAAAGCAGGAGCAGCCAGGCGCATGCATGCAACGCAACCCACCGGCGTCGGCCACCGGGGGTGGCGCGCGCGCCAGATCGATCTGCGTCGCACCAGCTCGGCACCACCGGCGTCGAGCGCGCGTCGCTCACATGGCCGTGTTCCGTGGCGTTCTCTCGTCTTCCAGCCACCCTGTGTCTGTCACCGTCTGCCAACTGCGCAACCAGGCGGGCGGGCGGACCACGAGAGCAACCAAAATCACCAAACCAAACCTACTGCGAACGAATGGACGATGGTCTAGTCGCAGCTGGTGCGTACATACTACTGCGGCGGTAGCAGGAGTATATATCCGACTATCCCCATCCGCACCGGCCATTATCTTCTGTCATCTCGCGTTTACAGTTAGTTAGCAGTGGTGATCTCTGATCTGCCGCCGGGCATATGTGCATGTCGACATACCTTACCTTTCGCCTTTCGCCTTTCGGCGTATATGTGGCTAGTGGCTACCGCCAAAGTTCAAACACGCAGGCTACACGACCAGTTAACGGCCGGCCAACGTACGTGCTGTGGTGCTGGATTGGACGATTGGTCGGGACGTCGTGTACGCGCCAACAGGACGCAGTGGAGTTTATTGGAGGTATTTTTATTTCAAAGCTAAAAATACAGCTTGACGGGACGGCGATAGCGACAGAAACTAGATGCATGTTGCCAATGGAGGATCGATGAGGCGATGACAAAGAGGGCTTACGGACAACAACGACATACCGGTGGGGGCATTGTAATATGAACAGGCCGACGAGCGTGTGGCGGCGTGCCGAGATTTAAACAGTTTCAGGTATGGCTATATGGCTATTGATGGATTTGTTTTTTGGAGCTTAGTTAAGTTGTTTCAAATCCAAGTGTTCCATCAACACCGAGCTTGCGCAGGGGACTGCCGCGCCACCACCTAATCTCCCACCTCCGTCTCAGCCAAGCACAAATCTGGAACCCCCCACCCCAGGCGTCCGTGGCGTCCCGTTCTGTCGTTGCCGTCTCTTCCCGCGGAGGAGTTCGAGTCAGGCACACCTCCTCTCATGATCCCACGGCCGCGCTAAGCCACACCGGCGTCCCTGCGCCTCCCCTCCTTTCGCCGTCGTCGGAGGCGTCAGTGGGCAAAACCCGAGCGACGTTGTGGCGACGGGAACCTTGGCGGCCGTTCTCGGGCGTGGGGGCGGGACCCTTGGCGGTCAGCACGACTAGGTGTTCATCAAGGTCACTTATCCATCGTCAAGAGAGCACCTCATAGGACTGGAGGACCCGCATGCTCGCTTTAGAAGGATCCTTCAGGTAGACTACTAGCGACTGTCTTTTGCCTCATTTTATTTTCAAGTTCTATGGACCGTTTTTTTTTTGTCTCACTTCATTTTCAAGAAGAAATGATGAGAAGGTGGACAAGGTAATAAAGGAAAGATGAAAACAAGCAGATTTCATAATTACTTATAAATTTATATTTTATAGTAAATTTCTTAAGTGTCCTTGAATGTTCTAAATTCCATTGGATATTATAAATTTCCCTTATTTATTAGGAAGAGTTCGAGAAGAGATGAGTTTGGTAGTAGAGGATACCCTCAGCCAGACAATGGAAAATAGAGATATATATGGTTGCATGGTTGTTAATGAAAATGGGTAGTGGTAAGATGTCAACAACATAACATTATCACTAGTAGGGAAAAGCCTATCACTGGTGGGCGCATTTTGGCTACCGCTGGCGAACATGCGTTCGCCAATACAGCCTGGCCAGTGGTATAGTCTACCGCTGGCGAAGCCGCCGCCCGCCAGTGGTAGCGAAATTTACCGCTGGCGAACAAAGCTCTGCCCGCCAGGAGTAGGGGCTGGCAGCGTTGGCGAGCTGCGCTGCCCGCCAGTGGTAGCCCGTCCGGCCACCAGCGGTGAGTTTCTGGCGTAGCACGTAGTTCGCTAGCGGTAGATCGCCCGTTCGCCAGCCGTATATTTTCTGGAATTTTTATTTTTTTTCCTGAAAATGCGTATTTCAGCAGTATATACACGTATATCAGTAGTATATAAAGGTACACGCAGCAAAAACAATACAAATACATGATTCAGAAGTACAAATAGATAAATTACCAAATTAAATAGTCGGTTCATCACATTTGCATTACAAACCGAATAATTAGACAAGTGACCAAATGTATCATACAGGAATAATAGTTGGTTAATACATCTCGAGAGTTGCTAGTTTAGTGATACGTCTCCAACGTATCCATAATTTCTGCTGTTCCATGCTTATATTATACCATTTGCTACATGTTTTATATACACTTCGTATCACTTTTATGCATTTTCTGGGACTAACCTATTAACAAGATGCCACAGTGCCAGTTCCCTGTTTTCTGCTGTTTTTGGTTTCAGAAAGTTACTTCTGGAAATATTCTCGGAATTGCACGAAACAAAAGGCCAGGTCCCTATTTTTCCAGCACGTACACGGAGTCCGAAGGAGAGACGAAGAGTGCCAGGAGGTGGCCAAACCACCAGTGGCGCGGTGGGCCCAGCCGCGCCTGGAGGTGGTTTGGGCCCCTCGGGGGTCCGCCGACATCGCCCCTTCGCCTATTTATTCCCCGAGACGCGAAAACCCTAAAACACCGAGCCTTTCATCCAGAACATATTCGCTGCCGCCGCCGTCGTCAACCCTAACTCGGGGGGTTCCTGAAGCTCTTCCCGGCACCCTGCCGGAGAGGGGAATCATCACCGGAGGGCTCTACATCGCCATGCCCGCCTCCGGAGTGATGCGTGAGTAGTTCATCCTTGGACTATGGGTCCATAGCAGTAGCTAGATGGTTGTCTTCTCCACTTGTGCCATCATGTTTAGATCTTGTGAGCTGCCTATCATGATCAAGATCATCTTATTGTAATGCTACATGTTGTGTTTGCTGGGATCTGACTTATATTGATACCTATGTGGAGCTGAATATTATATTATCATGTCTATGTCATTTGTGATCTTGCATGCTCTCCGTTACTTGTTGAAGCCTTGGCCACGTGAATACTTGTAACTCCAAGAGGGGGTATTTATGCATGATAGTTGGGTTCAACCTCTATTTAACCTGGGATAGTGACAGCAAGTTCTAAGGTTGTAGATGTGTTGTTGCCACTAGGGGTAAAACAGCAATGCTTTATTCAAGGATGAATGTATTGTTTACATTACGCACATTACTTAATGCAATTGTCTGTTGCTTGCAACTTAATACTGGAAGGGGTACGGATGTTAACCGGAAAGTGGACTATTTAGGCATAGATGCATGCTGGATAGCGGTCTATGTACTTTGTCGTAATGCCCAAATGAATCTCATAGTAGACACCACAGCTCACACATGCATGTTATATGCACTTATCAATTGTCAATTGCCCAGCTGTAATTTGTTTACCCAGCATGTTAGTTATCTTATTGGAGAGACACCACTAGTGAACTGTGGACCCCGGTCCATTCTTTTACATCTGAAATACAATCTACTGCAATCATTGTTCTCTACTGTTTTATGCAAACAAACATCATTTCCATTCGATACGTTTAACCCTTTGTTTTCAGCAAGCCGGTGAGATTGACAACCTCACTGTTAAGTTGGGGCAAAGTAGTTTGATTGTGCTGTGCAGGTTCCACGTTGGCACCGGAATCCCTGGTGTTGCGCCGCACTACACTCCTCCACCAACACCTTCGAAGCAAACCTCGTTTTCCTACTGGTCCGATTAAACCTTGGTTTCATACTGAGGGAAAACTTACTGCTGCACTCATCATACCTTCCTCTTGGGGTTCCCAACTGACGTGTGACGTACAAGCAATTGTTTCTGGCACTATTAACCTAGAGCCACCAACAACGTTTTCTGGCGCCGTTGCCGGGGAAAACAGAATTGCTTCTGCAAGGGGAGTCTCTCACACCCAATCTCTTTACTTTGTTATTTGTCTTGCTTAGTTTATTTTTATTTTGTTTTGTTTGCTTTCTCTATATCAAAAACACAAAAAAATTAGTTACTTGTCTTGCTAGTTTATTTTTATTTTGTTTTGTTTGCTTTCTCTATATCAAAAACACAAAAAAATTAGTTACTTGTTTAATTCAGTTTAATTTTGTTTTTCAAAATGAATACTCCTGAGAACACTAAGTTGTGTGACTTCACTAGCACAAACAACAATGATTTCATATGCACTCCTATTGCTCCACCTGCTTCTACAGCAGAATTTTATGAAATTAAACCTGCTCTATTAAATCTTGTTATGAAAGAGCAATTTTCTGGTGTTAGTACTGATGATGCTGCTGCCCATCTTAATAACTTTGTTGAACTTTGTGAAATGCAAAAGTATAAGGATATGGATGGGGATATTATAAAACTGAAACTTTTTCCTTTCTCCTTGAGAGGAAGAGCTAAAGAATGGTTGCTTTCTTTGCCTAGAAATAGTATTAATTCTTGGACAAAATGCAAAGATGCTTTCATAGGGAAATATTATCCTCCTGCTAAGATTATATCCTTGAGAAGTAGCATTATGAATTTTAAACAACTTGATAATGAACATGTTGCTCAAGCTTGGGAAAGAATGAAATCTTTGGTGAAGAATTGTCCCACTCATGGACTGACTACTTGGATGATCATCCAAACCTTTTATGCAGGATTAAATTTTTCCTCAAGGAACTTATTGGATTCAGCCTCTGGAGGAACCTTTATGTCCATCACTTTAGGTGCAGCAACAAAGCTACTTGATGATATGATGATCAACTATTCCGAATGGCACACCGAAAGAGCTCCTCAAGGTAAGAAGGTAAATTCTGTTGAAGAAACCTCCTCTTTGAGTGATAAGATTGATGCTATTATGTCTATGCTTGTGAATGGTAGATCTCATGTTGATCCTAATAATATTCCTTTAGCTTCATTGGTTGCTCAAGAAGAGCATGTTGATGTAAACTTCATTAAAAACAACAACTTCAACAACAATGCTTATAGGAATAATTTTGGTAGCAACAATTATAAGCCTTATCCTTCAAATGGTTATGGTAATTCTTATGGTAATTCCTACAGCAACAATAGAAGTGTGTCCTCTGATCTTGAAGCTATGCTTAAAGATTTATTAGCACACAAAAAGCTTTCAATAAAACTGTTGAGGAAAAGTTTGAAAAAATTGATGATCTTGTCTCTAAAGTTGATAGTCTTGCTCATGATGTTGAAATTCTAAAACTGAAAGTTATGCCTAATGAAGTTAAAGATATTAAGTCATTTGCTACAGCAAATGCCATCCAAGTTCGAATTGATAATAATATTAGGATGTTGGCTGAATTGCATGCTAGGTGGGAAAAAGAGGAAGAACTTGAAAAAGAGAATAGTATAGTTAGAGTTTGTACTATCACCACCACTAGTAATGCTAATGTTTCACATGCTAGTAAACCTCCTACTATTGATGGTAATGTTATTGGTGTTGATAATGTCTCTACTACTTCTGCTAAGCGTTTGAAATTGCCTAAAACTGCTGAAACTTTTTCTGATAAAAGTGCTGAAATTTTTCAAACTATTGGAGACAATGGTTCCACCACCATTGACAATAATGATTTTGATTTTGATGATTGTAACATCTCTGAAGTTATTATGTTCTTGCAAAAATTAGC
Organism: Poa pratensis; assembly: GCA_947311845.1. NCBI lineage: Eukaryota > Viridiplantae > Streptophyta > Magnoliopsida > Poales > Poaceae > Poa > Poa pratensis. The sequence goes on from CAMZMU010000112.1 coordinate 19,880,919, forward strand.
TAGAAGTCCCAATGCTAGCACATTAATTTGGCTTTTACAAAGCATATTACAAATGCTCTTTTGCAAGCTAGGGAGGAGAAGTTGAAACTTAAATCTTCTATTCCTAGAAATTAGAAGATGGTTGGGAACCCATCATTAAGGTAAAGGTGAATGATTTTTATTGCAATGCCTTGTGTGATCTTGGTGCAAGTGTTTCAGTTTTGCCCAAGAAGCTTTATGATATTCTTGATTTGCCACCTTTGGAACATTGTTATTTGGATGTTTTTCTCGCTGATAATGCTATGAAGAAACCTTTGGGGCGAGTTAATGATGTTTTTATTACGGTAAAAGATAACCTTGTCCCCGTTGATTTTATTGTTATGGATATTGAATGCAATGCATCTTGTCCTATTGTTTTGGGAAGACCTTTTCTTCGAACTGTTGGTGCCATCATTGATATGAAAGAAGGTAATATAAGGTACCAATTTCCTCTCAAGAAAGGTATGGAACACTTCCCTAGGAAGAGAATGAAGTTACCTTTTGACTCTATTGTTAGAGCAAGTTATGATGTTGATGCTTCTTCTCTTGACAACACTTGATTTTCACTTTCTGCGCCTAGCTGAAAGGCGTTAAAGAAAAGCGCTTATGGGAGACAACCCATCGTTTTTATTTGCTGTTATTTTTGTTTTCTTTGAGTCAAGGATTTTTGTTACTTCTGTAGCAACTCCTTTGTATCTTTATTTTATCGCAATGTTGTGCCAAGTAAAGTTCTATATTGAAAGTTGATGCAAGATTTGGATTTCTGCGCAGTGACAGATTTTTAGCTGTCACGGATTTGAGCTTATCTCCCTGTAGAAAATTCAAAAAATTCTGAGAAAAATCACGCATATTCCTGAGATATGTACGCAACTTTCATTATTTTAGGCCAGATCCATCTGAGCAACTTAAGTGCCTCGAAAAAATTCGTTATTCCAGACTGTTCTGTTTTTGACAGATTCTGCCTTTTGTTTTGCATTCGCTCTTTTACTGTGTTTGTGTGGATTTCTTTGCTCCACAAAGCATTGGTGGCTGTAGCTAATGTCCAGAAGCTTTGGGATTGATTGTATCATTACAGAATATGAGAATTTTTGATTATGCACTAACCCTCTAATGAGAACTGTCTTGAGTTTGGTGTGAAGGAAGTTTTCAAGGATCAAGCGAGAAGGGTGATATTATGTGATCAAGAAGAGTGAAAAGCCTAAGCTTGGGGATGCCCCCGTGGTTCATCCCAACCATATTCAGAGAGACTCAAGCGTCTAAGCTTGGGGATGCCCAAGGCATCCCCTTCTTCATCAACAAACTTATCAGGTCATCTCTAGTGAAACTATATTTTAATTCTTTCACATCTTATGCGCTTTACTTGGAGCGTCTGTGTGTTTTTATTTTTGTTTTTGTTTGAATAAATTCGGATCCTAGCAATCCTTGTGTGGGAGAGAGACACGCTCCGCTTTTTCATGTGAATACTCATGTTCTTCACTTATATTTGTTGAGTATTCTTAACTAGCTACTGCAGTGCTTTTAGCTCCTGTTTTTCATGCATCTCTTCGAGCTGTTAGCACTTGTTTATAAATACTCTCTTGCTGCATTATATTATCATTTGGAGAGTTTATGTTTAATTAAATTATTGGTGTTTGTTTGGAAGAAAGAAAATGCTACATGTAGTAGTTGGTATTGGAAAAGACATATGCATTCTTGTAGATCATTGTCTTGTTTTGATTTGATGCTTTGCAATTGTTTTGAGCTCTCAAGTAGATCATGTTTAAGCTCTTGCATCATGTAGTTAAAGCCTAGTAGTGGAGAACTACCGTAGAGCTTGTTGAGACTTGGATGCATATTTGTTCTCTCTAAGGTCTAGATATTTTCTGGTAAAATGTTTGAGCAACAAGGAAGACAGTGTAGAGTCTTATAATACTTGCAATATGTTTTTATGTGATTCTTGCTGTACCGGTTTATACTTGTGTTTGCTTCAAACAACCTTGCTAGCCTAAACTCTGTACTGAGAGGGAATGCTTCTCGTGCATCCAAAACTTGAGCCAAAACCCATGCCATTTGTGTCCACCATACCTACCTACTATGTGGTATTTCCTGCCATTCCAAGTAAATATTTCATGTGCTACCTTTAAACTATTCAAAACTTTATTACTCCTTATTTGTGTCAATGTTTTATAGCTCATGAGGAAGTATGTGGTGTTTTATCTTTCAATCTTGTCATTTACTTCTGACAGACTTTCACCAATGGACTAGTGGCATATACATCCGCTTATCCAATAATTTGCAAAAAGAGCTGGCAACGGGGTGCCCAGCCCCAATTAATTACAACTTTCATTAATAATTCTCTTCACATGTTTTGCCCTGATTTATCAGTAAGCAACTTAATTTTGCAATAGACACTCCTCCATGGTATGTGAATGTTGGAAGGCACCCGAGGATTCGGTTAGCCATGGCTTGTGTAAGCAAAAGGTTGGGAGGAGTGTCATCTATAAAGAAACTAAAATACATGTGTAAACAAAAGAGAAGAGGGATGATCTACCTTGCTGGTAGAAATAACGTCCTTCATGGGAGCCGCTCTTTGAAAGTCTGGTTGACAAGGGGGTTAGAGTGCCCACTACCATTCGTTGACAACAACAAACACCTCTCAAATACTTATTTTGTGCTCTCTATATGCTTTCGAAAACTTAAAAAGCTCTAGCACATGATTTAATCCCTGCTTCCCTCTGCGAAGGGCCTATCTTTTACTTTATGTTGAGTCAGTTTACCTACTCCTTTCTATCTTAGAAGCAAACACTTGTGTCAACTTTGTGTGCATTGATTCTTACATATTTACTTATTGCACTTGTTATATTGCTTTATGTTGACAACTATCCATGAGATATACATGTTACAAGTTGAAAGCAATGCTGAAACTTAATCATCCTTTGTGTTGCTTCAATGCCTTTTACTTTGAATCTATTGCTTTATGAGTTACCTCTTATGCAAAACTTTTGATACTTGTCTTGAAAGTACTATTCATGAAAAGTTTTTGCTTATATGATTCATTGTTTACTCTTTATCTATTTGTTAGCAAACTATAGATCATTGCTTTGAGTCACTTCATTCATGACATGAGCCTTGCAATATATTGATCAAGATTGTGTGAAAGCATGTCTCCTCAGAAATTATTTGTTGTTATCGTTTTACCTACTCGAGGACGAGTAGAACTAAGCTTGGGGATGCTTGATACGTCTCCAACGTATCCATAATTTCTGCTGTTCCATGCTTATATTATACCATTTGCTACATGTTTTATATACACTTCGTATCACTTTTATGCATTTTCTGGGACTAACCTATTAACAAGATGCCACAGTGCCAGTTCCCTGTTTTCTGCTGTTTTTGGTTTCAGAAAGTTACTTCTGGAAATATTCTCGGAATTGCACGAAACAAAAGGCCAGGTCCCTATTTTTCCAGCACGTACACGGAGTCCGAAGGAGAGACGAAGAGTGCCACGAGGTGGCCAAACCACCAGGCGCGGCTGGGCCCAGCCGCGCCTGGGTGGTTTGGGCCCCTCGGGGGTCCGCCGACATCGCCCCTTCGCCTATTTATTCCCCGAGACGCGAAAACCCTAAAACACCGAGCCTTTCATCCAGAACATATTCGCTGCCGCCGCCGTCGTCAACCCTAACTCGGGGGGTTCCTGAAGCTCTTCCCGGCACCCTGCCGGAGAGGGGAATCATCACCGGAGGGCTCTACATCGCCATGCCCGCCTCCGGAGTGATGCGTGAGTAGTTCATCCTTGGACTATGGGTCCATAGCAGTAGCTAGATGGTTGTCTTCTCCACTTGTGCCATCATGTTTAGATCTTGTGAGCTGCCTATCATGATCAAGATCATCTTATTGTAATGCTACATGTTGTGTTTGCTGGGATCTGACTTATATTGATACCTATGTGGAGCTGAATATTATATTATCATGTCTATGTCATTTGTGATCTTGCATGCTCTCCGTTACTTGTTGAAGCCTTGGCCACGTGAATACTTGTAACTCCAAGAGGGGGTATTTATGCATGATAGTTGGGTTCAACCTCTATTTAACCTGGGATAGTGACAGCAAGTTCTAAGGTTGTAGATGTGTTGTTGCCACTAGGGGTAAAACAGCAATGCTTTATTCAAGGATGAATGTATTGTTTACATTACGCACATTACTTAATGCAATTGTCTGTTGCTTGCAACTTAATACTGGAAGGGGTACGGATGTTAACCGGAAAGTGGACTATTTAGGCATAGATGCATGCTGGATAGCGGTCTATGTACTTTGTCGTAATGCCCAAATGAATCTCATAGTAGACACCACAGCTCACACATGCATGTTATATGCACTTATCAATTGTCAATTGCCCAGCTGTAATTTGTTTACCCAGCATGTTAGTTATCTTATTGGAGAGACACCACTAGTGAACTGTGGACCCCGGTCCATTCTTTTACATCTGAAATACAATCTACTGCAATCATTGTTCTCTACTGTTTTATGCAAACAAACATCATTTCCATTCGATACGTTTAACCCTTTGTTTTCAGCAAGCCGGTGAGATTGACAACCTCACTGTTAAGTTGGGGCAAAGTAGTTTGATTGTGTTGTGCAGGTTCCACGTTGGCACCGGAATCCCTGGTGTTGCGCCGCACTACACTCCTCCACCAACACCTTCGAAGCAAACCTCGTTTTCCTACTGGTCCGATTAAACCTTGGTTTCATACTGAGGGAAAACTTACTGCTGCACTCATCATACCTTCCTCTTGGGGTTCCCAACTGACGTGTGACGTACAAGCAATTGTTTCTGGCACTATTAACCTAGAGCCACCAACAACGTTTTCTGGCGCCGTTGCCGGGGAATTCAGAAATTCCTGCTGCAACTACCTCAACCATCTGCTAAGAATTTACTGTGGCCTGCTGAGGAGCTTCTTATAGAATTTGACAAGTTAGTGTCGCAAAGGTGGTTGGTGTTGTGTTTCCCACCATAGTAGTATGGTGCTGTGACTCTTGATGCTCGTTTAGTTTGATTAATAACTTTCCTCTGCGTATTTTTTCCTAGTGGCAATGCGACTATGGTAAGAAACTTCTCTAGATCTGCTCATCTGCATTATTCAGTTTGTGGTTGCCTGGTAGGATGAGATTGTTAGCAGCAGTCACTTAATTTGTGAATGTTGCATCTATAGTGTTGTGACTGTTGTCTTGTCTCAGTTCTGGTGTATAAGACACATTCGAATTTAGCCGGTCCGTAAACACAACTTTTTCTTAGCTTCATTTTGATCGTCGCACCCTGTCAGTTTCTAGTTTGACTTGTATATTATGAGATTGTTGCTTACAAGTTCAATAACAAATGATGTTTGTGATGCCAGTCCTCTTTGTAGTGTATCCCTGTAGCCTAGAGTGCTATTTGTTTATGATCTTAGCATATTATTCAAGTATTTCCTGTACTGTTGTATTTTGGTCAGGTGTTGTATCAATGTCATATGCGTTTTTTCCAAGCAACAACGTTATATGTAATTATGTATTCACTAGTGGAAACAGGGCCACTGGTCCCGGGTCGTAAGGGCCTCTAGTACCGGGTGTCCACCCGGGACTAGCAAGGCGACATTAGAGGCCCCCCCCCCCTCTAGTACCGGGTCCGTTACGACCCGGAACAATAGGCTCCCACGTGGCCGCCGAGGCGCGGGCGTGGTGGAGGACCTCTAGTCCCGATTGGTCATACGACCCGGACCAAGGACCTCACACGTGGCAGCCTGTAATTTTTTGTTTTTCCTCCCAATTTAATATTGAAATGGTGCAAAAAAATATGCGTTTAATTAATTAAAAACAGAAACTACCTATAACATATCAAAATGTTCATAAATAAAAATATGTTCACGTCTATCCGGTTACATGGAGGTGCTCATAACCGGGACTAGAGCCCGTCTATTCGATTACACGTGTGTGGAGATCATAACCGGGACTAGAGCCCGTCTATTCGGTTACACGGGAGATCATAACCGGGACTTCACCGCTATTCTCCATTGTATGTTCCTTTTGTAGGTATGACTTCGCTGAGCAGAAACCCCGCAAGTTACTCTGCTAGTGCTTGAAAGCGCTTCTTTAGTGCCATACTCTCGCGCAATGGCTCTGCCTATAAAAGAAGGAGATCAATACGAATATTAATCATGACTATCAAAAATTATGAATGACACTGGAGATCAATTGATGAATATGATTGTTCACGTACGTCTAAAAATTTCTTTGGGTCCCGCTCAGTGATCGAACGACGAATCCACTCGCAAACGAAATATCCACAGTTGCCTCTCGATCCACTTTACGAGAATAGAATTCAATCAAATCATAGTCAACATATAGTGGTATTGAAAACTATAAATAAAGAGATGCGCGAAGCTAGCTAGACCGTACTACCTACCTGTGGGTGAACAAAAGTCAGCTGTTCTTCAAATGAACCTGAACTCTTTGTCCTCGCTTTGAATTGTTTTCAAACCCTGCCGGCCAAAAAAAAATAAATGATTATTAGTTGCTTGATATCTCTGAAATCAATAAGAGAGACTGATATAGTGCGATAATGTTTGAAATTACCTTTGGAGCGTATCTAGAATGCTTTGGTACCTCTCCTCAGGCCAGTCCAATGAGTCGTAGACTTGAACTCTTGATCTATCAACTTCAATGACTAGCAGAATGTAATGATCGCTGCGCATGATTATATACACGTCAGTAACTCATCAGTTACACTTAATTTGTACAAGCGAGTAACACTCTCTTACCTGAAGAAGTAAGGAAACATTATCTCCGTGTTGAAATGTTGCTTCATTAGGGCATTAGCAAGTTCTTCTCCGTGTCCTTCACGTGGTTTTTAGTGTCCTTGCATTAACTCGTACTGGGTTAACGAACCCAAAGCCATGCCTTTCTACCACATTCATCACTCTTCATTCTGCATAATACCGTAGTGAGAATAATTAGCGATGGCAATGAACGAGCTGAGAGCTAAAGACTTTATCTTTTTTGGAAATAAATGAATTGAATCACTTACAGACAGTAGGCACCGACGAGAGCCAAGTCGAGGGAGTCAAGGTTGTATAAGTACCCGAGTTCTTCGAGCTGAATTGTGAACATGTCTTCACCCGCGAAATGATTTTTTATAACTTTCACACGGATCAAAAAGTCATCAAATTCCTTTGTGGTTTTCATGTACCAACTATGGAGTTGTCGCATACATGTCGGTAGAAACTTTATCTGATCACCTCGCAGCAGGGGCCTCCCCCATTTCCATTTCCATGAATCATCTACATCAGACGGAAAGAGATTTTCGTTGTCCAGTTGAGCAAGAGTAATACCAGCATCTGCAGCAAAGTCCTTATTAAAGGATAAAGTAGGAATTAGGTCCGTCGCGGAGCCATGACCACTGGGTATAACTACGAGCCGGGCTATCGACTGGTTTGCCTGTTGTCCGAGCTGGGCAACGTCTCTTTTCCCTCTGGCACTACTACTTCTCGTCTTGGGAGAGCTACTACTTTTACTCAGAGCTCGTAAATAGTTATCTGGCTTATTTTTCTCATATTGCGATGGTTCCGTGATGAATCCAATAGCCCACTTGTTTTCCTTTGCAGTAAATGTTTGCTTTTCCTCGGGCTTTTTCCGTGCAAGCTGTCTTTTTGTGTCTACATCCACCCACGCATCCAATTGCTCTTTAGTCATGTCGCAAGCTCTGAGGTCGTCAAGGCTTTTGGGTACTTTTGGGAGGGGCGAACGTCGGGGTCTCGCCCGAATCCCATGGACGACGAAGTGGCGCCCTTCCTATGTCGGGGCTCAGGAGTCGGCTCATGCGGCGGCGGAGTCGGCTCATGCGGCGGTGGAGTCGGCTCATGCGGCGGCGGAGTGGGCTGACGCGGCGGTGGAGTCGGCTCACGCGGCGGTGGAGTCGGCGCACGCGGCGGCGGAGACGACTGATGCGGAGGCGACTGATGGTTGTCGTCCCCTTCATCGTCATCAGGTGGTGAATCGTGAATTGGCGGAGACGATGGTGGCCTTGGCGCCCAGCCTGCAAACTTGATGTATTTCTTCCGCCATAGAATTAGACCACCCACGACGTCCCCTAGCACCGACTCATCATCAGCTCTTGGGAACTCAAGGTTCAGTGATTCATATCCTTGTACAACTTGATCCACGCCGACACGAGCAAATCCATCTGGAATGGCATGCCAAGCCACGATGCTGTAGAGTCAATGGAGAATGCATAGCCGTCTGCCGCATTCATGGATAAGTTAAATACTGGGACATGCAGCTCACAAGTTGTTTTCTCCGTGATATAATCCACGGGTAACTTGTCTCATCATCACCGACCATAACCGAGGAAGCCACGCTCCTTCTGCGATGCGATGGGCCGCCTTGACTCGCTTGTTCCAGCTGAAGAGTTGGCGCCCCTTGCTCGCGCATTTGATCTATTTGCTTCTGCTGCTCCTTATAGAGAGCAACCATCTGGTCATGATTTCTTTCTAAGATCATCAACCGGTCTGATTCCTGCTGCTCCTTCCTCCTCTTTGCTCTTAATCGGCTTCTATAAGAGGCACGGTCCTGGGGAAACCCTTCAATCCACGGCACTTCTCCTAAGCCTCGGGTTGATCCTCCTTTTTCTTTGGTCCCGAGGGCCTCTGACAGCTCGTCCTTCTCTCTGTCGGAAATAAACTTTCCCTCTTTAGACTTGGCAATTAAGTCAATAAATTTTTTTGGGCTCCGTTGACTACTTTGCTTTCATCAATTATTAACTCCCCTGTTTCCATGTCATACTCCCCTCCATGCGCAAGTAGCCAATTCCTTATCCTTCTGTCCCATTCCTCTGTGACCGGGGTGAGCCCTTTTGCACGCAACTCGGACTCAATTTTTTCCCACTTAGGCTCGGCAACTCGGTAGCTGATAACCCACAAGTATAGGGATCGCGTGTAGCCTTTTCGATAAGTAAGAGTGTCGAACCCAACGAGGAGCTAAAGGTAGGATAAGTATTCTCTCAAGTTCTATCAACCACTGATACAACTCTACGCACACTAAACGTTTGCATTATCTAGAAAATAAAACTACGGTAGCAATACGGGTATGAGAGGTAGTTTTGCAAGATAATAAATACAAGAAAGTAAATGTTAGTGCTGCAGCAATAAAATACACTAAGTAACCATATACTAACAGTACCATGAGTGTGGAAAAGTGGTGGTAATTGTGGTGGCTTTGTCCAAGATTAATTAGTGAAGGTACTTGGTTCATTGTCTTCGATGCAGTTTTCTATGTGGGAGAGGCTAAATATACATGCACTCCACTACTTGGGATTACAAGTACTATATGATTGGATTGTTAGAAAGCATCCGCAAATACTAACAATGCATTAAGGTTTCCCCAACCATAGCCTTAAGTTCAAGGTCCTCTTACTCCCATACGTGCAACTAATCGGTTCGCGTTCTCAGGTTTCTGTCACTCCGGCAGAACTTCCCCCGCTTCGTTACAAATACTACCAACCCTAGGGTGTTTGATCCATGCGCGCACAAATATAATGGACACCAAAGGACAGCACCATATAGACATACAACTCTAATGAACCTCATGCATTCAATTAAGCAATCAAAAGACAAATAAACTACGGAAACATGATGTAAATCATAGGATAAATATTATAGCATCAAACACCATGTTTACATAGGACGGTACAGAGGTTTGTGGGAGGATGAACCACTGAATACAAGGAGGAGATGGTGATGGAGATGGCGGTGAAGACGGCGGAGAGGGCAGCGCGGCGGCGCAGGGCGGCGGCGGCGCCGGCGGTGCGGGGAACTCCTTTCCCCGCCGCCGGCAAGCTTGGGGAGCGCCGCCCCTTAGCCTCCCTCCTTCATGGCTTCTTGGGAGCCCTCCCCCATGGAGATGGGATCCATGGGGGAGGCAAAAACGTGGCTTTTGGTGGCTGAAATTCGTGGGTGGAGGAGTCCTCCACGAATTAGGTTTCCTCCCTTTATATATCTTCTCGGATTTCCGTCACCCCTTTTAGGGTTCCACCAAAACGGGCCTACAGGCCGCGTCCGAACTCCGATTGGGCTGATCTCGGGCTTAAAATCTTCGTATGGAAAATTGTGACAACTTTCGTAACAGCCAGGTCTCCATTACGTCATCTTCGAGGGTCAAACTGGCAATCTTCGTAAAAAGTTCTCAGACAGATTTCAGGAAAGTCCCAATTCGACTCCAACAAGGTTTCCTCTTGTATTCTTGATAATTTCTACACATCAAAGAGTAAAACAAGAACATTGTGCACTTTTGCAACTATTAGTAGGTTAGTCCAAATAAATAATAAACTTAATATAAAACAAGTGCTAAAAGCATAAAAATGGCATGAAACAATCAAAAATTATAGATACGTTTTGGACGTATCAACATCCCCAAGCTTAATTCCTGCTCGTCCTCGAGTAGGTAAATGATAACAAAATAATTTTTGATTGTAAATGCTATGATCAGGTCTTTAACAATTGCATGATGTATGGATAATAAAACTTAGCAATCATGTTTCCTAATGAAAAGTATCAACGAACTAAGAGCTTATAACATGAAATTTATAAACATCAACAAGATTGTAATGACCATAATAAAGCATGATAGAGTGGTATCTCGCTTGCCCTTAATTGTGGAGCAAAACATAAATGCCAAGGCACCTCTGAAGTTCAAGTGAAGACTAGATATAGAGATATCAAAGATAAAAGCATCATGGTTATACCTCAATTAATCGTATTCTGGGACAAGCACATTACACTAAGAACGACAGCTATGCTCTCGAAGAAGTGCTCAAAGAAAGGATGGTGACTCAACATAAAAATAAAAGATTGGCCCTTCGCAGAGGGAAGCAGGGATTAACACGTGCTAGAGCTTTTTGTTTTAAAAACAGAGGTAAAAATGTTTTGAGAGGTGTTTGTTAATTGTCAACGAATGGTAGCGGGTGAGAACAGTATTCTACCTGTCAAACGGACTTTTAAGAGCGGCTCCCATGAAGGACGTTATTTCTACCAGCAAGGCAGATCATCCCTCTTTCTCTTTGGTTTACACACATTCAGGTATTTCACTGTTTGTCATTGCTTACTGATGAATCAGGGCAAAAGTGTGAAGAGAATTAATTGGTTAAAGTTGTAATTAATTGGGACTGGGCACCCCGTTGCCAGCTCTTTTTGCAAGTTATTGGATAAGCGGATGTATATGCCACTAGTCCAGGTGTAAAAGTCCATTTGACAAATAGAATAAAGAATAACCACACTAATTCCTCATGAGCTAGTAAACATTGACACAAAAAGAGAAATATTTTGAAGGTTTTAAAGGTAGCACATGCAAATTTACTTGGAATGGCTTGAAATACCATGCATAGGAATTTTTTGGTGGACTCTTTGGGATAACTTGGTTTTAAGGATTTGGATGCACGAGCAGCATTCCCGCTCAGTACAAGTGAAGGCTAGCAATAGACTGGGAAGCGACAACCACGAGAGCGATAACGGTCATAATCATGCTTGCGACAAAATAAAATTAACGGAGGCATAAAAACGATACTAAAACTCTGAGGCAAAATAGATCATCAAGGCTTAATTGACTTTTATTTTTCAGTCATAACATGTGTGAGCATGTGCCAAGTCGATTCAAGTGAATTATTCAGAGGAGGATACCACAATACCATACCATCTTATGAACAGGACAATGCATGTTGATATCAAAATAACATAATATGCACTATTAGCTAGTTGAGACTAACCATAAGAAAACATAAACTACTAAACAGTATTATTCACACATCATTTTTAAGTTTCAACAAGTAATCCATTAACCAAGTAAACATTGAAAACAGAGGATAAATAAAATATGTGACGATCCACTTATTAATGTAACTGGTGTTTGATGCTAAGATAAATAGATAATAAAATACAGCCGCTTCAAGTTTAGTTAAGTTCCTATGTTGCTCAAAAAACAAAGTTTAAAGGTTTGCAAACCGTGGGGTTATTGATGAAGAGGGATGCGGGGACATCCCCAAGCTTATGACTTTGGTAATTCTTCAATATTCCATAGTTTGGTGTTCCTTCATTCTCTGTGAAAAAACTTCAACACAAAAACTTTCCCATTCTTTTCTGCGGTTAGACATTAGTACAATAGATAATATTTCCCAAGTGCTACTATTAAACCAAATAAAATTTTGTTTTTAAGTTACAGAAAGGTTGCTTAAATGGCCAACTTATAAATGAAAGGTAAGAACCATTAAAAATCAAATGAAAACGAAAAGAGGCCACTCTTGCAACAAAAGTCAGAATCTGTCCAGAAAAACAGCAGCTGGAAAACGCAATTTTTAGGTGCACTTAAACATGCCCGAAATTTTAGCCAATTTTTGTACATGCAGAGGATTAGGTGCTACAACATCAGTAATTTTTTCGTGATTTTTAGAGCTTCCAGTAAAATATGAAAAATCGCGCAATAAGCAGTAGATACCGAAAACAGAAAATCACTTTTTACATATGTATCAACTAAGCTAAATGGATAAAACTTGGTACTTTATTTTTGATAAACTAAGAAACCAGAGGCTAAGCAAGACCTAAACATGCTAGCTACAGCAAGGAAAACTCTAAATAAAAATCAAAAGTAAAACCCAAATAAAATTAAAATAAAGAACCAAACAAAGAAGCAAAACAAAAGAAAATATTTTTGTTATTTTGAATTTATAAGTGAAAGTAAAGAAGCAATCGAAACCAAATAAGGAGCCTAATAAAACTAAAGAAGGTAAAACCAAGACATATAAAAGCAATTATAATACAAGTTAAGACAATACATATCATGTGGACGGGTAATATAGAGTATGAACGAGACAACCTCATGTTAGTTGATGAATAGGGGGATGACTCGGGCATCCCCAAGCTTAGATGATTGTATCTTCTTGAATATGTTCTTGGGATGCACCTACACATCCCCAAGCTTGAGCTCTTGCGTCTTCTTATTCATCTCATATCACCATATTGATTAGATCTTATAAGCTACATCCACATAAAACTTCACAAAACTCATTAGTAGGGTTAGTACTCATTAAATAAAATCCACTCATGTTCAAGCATTGACAAGTTTTATAATTTTTACTCAACATTAGCCACTGTATATACTAAGGTGTTCATGATTTCCGTTGTCCGTCGAAAAACTAATGAAACTAACAACACCAAGTACAATATTGAATAAACAAAGAAATCTGTCAAAACTGAACAGTCCGTAAAGATGGCATTCAACGAGATAGTTAAGTAGCTCAAATCGAAAAACTTTAGTCTAATGAAAGAAAGATAATAATCTCAGGTTTATGCACAAAAATTTTCAAGTCAAAATACTATTCTGAGATTTATCACGATTTTTTTACAGAGAAGCACAAAATCTGTCTAAACAGAACAGTCAGTAAAGATCGAATTTTTCGACCTATCTACGTACCTTAAATCAGAAAAAGTTAGTCTAATGAAAGAAAGCTAATAAGCATCACTTTGCACTCAAGAAATTTCAGATCAAGATCACGTTCTGGTGATTTTAAACATTTAATACGGTGGAGCACAGAAAATCTGTTTCTGGACAGCAAAGTAAAACTATCAACTTTCAATTAACTAAGATTATTATTAGCATTTTATTTTTATGTACAGAGGTATATACACAATATTTACATGTTTTTAATGAAAAGCTTCCATGGAAAGATTTGTTTTGGTTTCATAGGCATGAACACAAGTGTTCAAGGTCGACCCCCATTTAACCATTACTCATCTTTCCAATCACTTTTCTTTTTGAAAACGTTTTTAGATAACAACTACACCTAATTTTTTTTGTAATTCGCATTCCCTATCCATAGTAAGATAAAGAACAACTTAATACTGAAAATAAAAACTACTTAGAGATAAAGCAAACAAGTGCACACAAGAACATTAACCTACGCTATGGCTCCCCGGCAACGGCGCCAGAAAAGGTCTTGATAACCCACAAGTATAGGGGATCGCGTGTAGCCTTTTCGATAAGTAAGAGTGTCGAACCCAACGAGGAGCTAAAGGTAGGATAAGTATTCTCTCAAGTTCTATCAACCACTGATACAACTCTACGCACACTAAACGTTTGCATTATCTAGAAAATAAAACTACGGTAGCAATACGGGTATGAGAGGTAGTTTTGCAAGATAATAAATACAAGAAAGTAAATGTTAGTGCTGCAGCAATAAAATACACTAAGTAACCATATACTAACAGTACCATGAGTGTGGAAAAGTGGTGGTAATTGTGGTGGCTTTGTCCAAGATTAATTAGTGAAGGTACTTGGTTCATTGTCTTCGATGCAGTTTTCTATGTGGGAGAGGCTAAATATACATGCACTCCACTACTTGGGATTACAAGTACTATATGATTGGATTGTTAGAAAGCATCCGCAAATACTAACAATGCATTAAGGTTTCCCCAACCATAGCCTTAAGTTCAAGGTCCTCTTACTCCCATACGTGCAACTAATCGGTTCGCGTTCTCAGGTTTCTGTCACTCCGGCAGAACTTCCCCCGCTTCGTTACAAATACTACCAACCCTAGGGTGTTTGATCCATGCGCGCACAAATATAATGGACACCAAAGGACAGCACCATATAGACATACAACTCTAATGAACCTCATGCATTCAATTAAGCAATCAAAAGACAAATAAACTACGGAAACATGATGTAAATCATAGGATAAATATTATAGCATCAAACACCATGTTTACATAGGACGGTACAGAGGTTTGTGGGAGGATGAACCACTGAATACAAGGAGGAGATGGTGATGGAGATGGCGGTGAAGACGGCGGAGAGGGGCAGCGCGGCGGCGCAGGGCGGCGGCGGCGCCGGCGGTGCGGGGAACTCCTTTCCCCGCCGCCGGCAAGCTTGGGGAGCGCCGCCCCTTAGCCTCCCTCCTTCATGGCTTCTTGGGAGCCCTCCCCCATGGAGATGGGATCCATGGGGGAGGCAAAAACGTGGCTTTTGGTGGCTGAAATTCGTGGGTGGAGGAGTCCTCCACGAATTAGGTTTCCTCCCTTTATATATCTTCTCGGATTTCCGTCACCCCCTTTTAGGGTTCCACCAAAACGGGCCTACAGGCCGCGTCCGAACTCCGATTGGGCTGATCTCGGGCTTAAAATCTTCGTATGGAAAATTGTGACAACTTTCGTAACAGCCAGGTCTCCATTTGACGTCATCTTCGAGGGTCAAACTGGCAATTTCGTAAAAAGTTCTCAGACAGATTTCAGGAAAGTCCCAATTCGACTCCAACAAGGTTTCCTCTTGTATTCTTGATAATTTCTACACATCAAAGAGTAAAACAAGAACATTGTGCACTTTTGCAACTATTAGTAGGTTAGTCCAAATAAATAATAAACTTAATATAAAACAAGTGCTAAAAGCATAAAAATGGCATGAAACAATCAAAATTATAGATACGTTTTGGACGTATCAGTAGCCACCTGGCCCCATCTTATGGTGATACTTCTTTTTCGCTGCATTATTCTTATTCGTTTGCGACCTTTTCTTAGCTCGTTCTGATTTCTTGTAATCCAGAAATGCAGGCAGTGAGGCCGCTGCCTCTCTCGTGTGCCGGTGAAATCCGGAAGTTTCCCATCTTCTTCCCACTCACGGAATAATTTGTTCTTATAGTTATTGAATTGTTGAGCCATCTTCTTAAGAGCGAAATGCTTGACTTTGTCCGTCATTTTTTTTGTCTTCACCTCATCTTCCAAGACCGGTAAGGTGAAATGTGCAATGAGCTTGTTCCAAAGCACATCTTTGGTTCTCTTGTCGACGTAACTAACTCCCTCTAACTTTGGCTTAATCCATTCCTGAGTGCTGATATAAACGTTGTCCCTGACAGTGACTCCGCATTGATGCACAAACTTAACTGCGTTCGACACGGGTGCCAGTGGTTGGCCAGTAGTTGCATTCACCTCGTCAATTGTGAGATGCTCATCTTTGCCCATCCCTTGGGCATGGCCTCGTTTAGTGGATTGGTTCGATGCGGAGGTCTAAAAATATGAAACATGTGTGAATACATATATATGCACAAATTAGTTATTGCATCTGCTCAACATAGGCTTAATATACCTCGCCAGATGGCGTGCGTCCACCAATTTCCGAGTCCTCATCTTCAGCTCCTTCCGCGGGATGCCGAAATTCACCGGGTTCCAAAATGTAGGAAAGTATCTCTTCTTCCCCTTCTCTCGTTGCGAAGGGAGCATCGACATCCATTGTTT
The DNA here is from genome assembly GCA_947311845.1 of Poa pratensis. NCBI lineage: Eukaryota > Viridiplantae > Streptophyta > Magnoliopsida > Poales > Poaceae > Poa > Poa pratensis. The sequence continues at coordinate 19,897,217 of CAMZMU010000112.1, forward strand.
AACTAATACAAAAAAAAGATAAAACAATAATAGAATTAGTACAATAATTCAAAGGAGGGAACTATACAAATATGCAACAAAAACAATTTAATATTGCATCTAAAGAAAAAAATCTTTCAAAAAAAATATAGGCTGTCCCAATCCTAGCCCAGCCCAAATTTGGGCCAGAACCTGGTCAAAGGTGGCCACCGTGGTCATCGCTGGCCCACCTGCCAGCGCCTACCCGCCCCACCGCCACGTGTGACCGCCCACTGGCCACGCGTGGTCAATGCTGGCCCACCTGCCAGCGACCCAGTTCTGACCCCGCCGCCCTGCCTCGTGTTCCCGCCCCGCATCGTCTTCACCTCCCCGCCTCGTGTTCCCACCCGGCCGCCTCGCCTTCACCCCCCGTGGTCAATGCGGAGCACCAACAGCCCCCGCCCACCTGGAGTCAATGCTCCTGGCCCACTTGCCAGCGACTCGGGCGCTGGCCCACCCGACGGTTCCCACTCCCGACGGTCCTGGCCTTTAAAAAGGGACGCGCCCGTGCGGATATGGACACTCCACTCCGCTCCGCTCCCACGGTTCCCCTCCGCCCGACGGCTCCCCTCCGCCCGTCCAGTGCCCTCGCCGCCATGTCGCGCTGGTTCGGGAAGTCCCCGAAGAACGAGGCCAGCGAGTCCTCCAGCCGTCGCCGCGCTTCTCCACCGCCTCCACCGCCGGCGGCCTTGGGCGTCGTTCCGCAGGTCGTGCGGAGGACCGCGCCACCGGTGCGGGTCGCCCACGCACCCGACGCGCCGTCACGAGCCACCACCGCCACCGCCGGAGGGAGGAGGATCCGGCGCCGGCGCTACGTGCCGGAGCCGGAGTGCCAGTGGCACTGGGACAACGCCGCCACGCTGGAGTGGAGCGACGTCCACCTCCCCGAGGGCTGGCACCTGAACCCGCAGAGGATTCCGGTGCCGGCGGTCCCGCTCCCTGGGAGGCAACTGGACAGGGAGATGGCGCGCCGGCGCCGCCTTCTGAAAGGACAATGATGTCGCCTAGAGGGGGGGGGGGTGAATAGGCGATTAAAACTTTTCCGGTTTAGGCTTGCTAATTGCGGAATAAAACTATGTGTTTAAATTAACAAGCCAACAACCTAAATTAAACTAGGCTCACCTATGTGCACCAACAACTTATGCTAAGCAAGGCAAGCAACAAGGTGATAGCAATATAGAATACTTCAAGCACGAAGGCTATCACAATGTAAAGTGCATAAGTAAAAAGCTCGGGTATAGAAATAACCGAAGCACGCGGAGACGAGGATGTATTCCCGAGTTCCTCCTTGAAAGGGAGTACGTCTCGTTGGAGAGGTGTGAACCGACACAACGGTTCAACAACCACAAAGGTTTCACCCTCTTCTCCGATGAACCGCACCACAAAGGTTTGGTTCACCTTCCACTATCGGTATTCCTTCGAGGCGGAATCCGGAGCCTTTCAACAACAATCCGGGGCACAACCCACAATGGGTTGGGGGCTCCCGAATGGCTCTCAACAACAATCCGAGGCACAACCCACAAAGGGATTGGGGGCTCCCGAACGGCTTCAAGTGACCACACAAGGGTCCAACCACCACAAAGGCGTCTAGGGCCCGAAGACCCAAGAGTAACAAGTTCACAAGCTTTCAACTTCCACGAATCCTCGTGGAGAGCACACCGATGCACCAAATGCAAAAGGCAAGAGCACAAGTGCTCAAATCCTTCACTCTCAAATCCCACCACAAGCAACTAATGCTTATGGGGGGAGAAGAGAGGAAGAACAAAGGAAGAACACCAAATCCCTCCAAGATCTAGATCCAAAGGCTTCCCCTCACTTAGAGGAGAGAATGATTGGTGGAATGGTGGATCTAGATCTCCTCTCTCTTTCCCTCTAATTTGAGGCAAGAATCATGGAGGGATAGAGAGAAATCCAAGCTCAAGAAGGTCAACAATGGTGGGCTTTTTCGTGCTCTAGAGCTTAGGGAACCGTTGGGGAAGAAACCCCTTAAATAGGTCCCCTAAAAAAACTGACCGTTGGAGAAAACTGTGAGGCCGGCCTGGGAGCCGGCCTGGCCGGGCTGGGGGCCGGGCTGGGGGCCGGCCTGGGGGCCGGCCAGGAGGCCGGGCAGCCACCCGAGGCAGCCGGCCTGGGAGCCGGCCTGGCCGGCCTGTGGGCCGGGCAGCCACCCGAGGCAGCCGGCCTGGGAGCCGGCCTGGCCGGCCTGTGGGCCGGCCTAGCAGAACCCGAAAATGAAACATCCATAACTTTTTCATCCGGACTCCGATTTCGATGATCTTGGGCTCGTTAGTATCGCAACGAAGAGCACTTCAAGATTATGCAGAGAAACATCATAGTCCATCATGTGAGGAGAAGACCAAATGTAGAAAGGTAAAACCTCTCTAAAGAAGATGAACCGGCAAAACCTCAAAACCGAAAACGCAACAAGTTTTCAATACGAAATCCGTTTTCGGTGAACTAGAGCTTGGTATGGAGATGAACACAAGCTCTAAATTCTCACATGGATAAAAGCCAAATAAGAACCAAGAAAGATGATATGCCAAGTATGCAAAGGTTTGAGCTCTCCACAAAGATGCGATCAAGTTACTCACTTGAGAGCCCCTCTTGATAGTACGCCGTCTATCCTATAACCCGGTCTCCCACTAACACCATGAGACCGGTAAAATAGAAACCCTATCAAGATCATACCTTTGCCTTGCGCATTCCACTTGAGCTAGATGAAGACGATCTTGACTCCCTCAAGTTGGAACACCTTTCTTGATTGTGTGCTTGCTAGCACATGCTTGATGAAGACTTCTCCAAATGCTCCCCCATACACCATTATGGGAGAGCCTTGCTAAGCTCCGTCTTCATGAATCCACTTGCACTTTATCTTCTTCTCTTGATATAGGTGATGGCTTGGAGATAAACATAAATGTTCACTCAATCTTCTTTTCCAAGCCATGCTTGCAATAAGCTCAACTCTCGATGACCATTCTTCATATAAACCCTTGAATAGAGCATTGATCATCATGTAATCTTCTAGAGTCCAACACATGAACTCCAATCTTTTTCATGGACAAGATCTATAAAGATATCTCAATGCAACCATTAGTCCATAAGGATTGTCATTAATTACCAAAACCACGCATGGGGCAACACATGCACTTTCAATCTCCCCCATTTTGGTAATTGATGACAATCCCTTTTACGAGGGTTTATATAATGAATTAAGCAACCATGCAACACAAAGAGCAAGGATGCAAGAAAGGCAAATGCTTAAGAACGAAACTAAAGCATAAAACCAAATTCCCTTAAACCCTCTAAACTTCTCCCCCATTGGCATCGATTGCCGAAATGGGAAGAAAAATTTAGAAGGCCAATATAGTAAGAGCTCCCCCATAATGTGTGCATTTCTCATAATATGAGTGAAATCAAATGCACATATCCAATGACGAATAGATGGGTAGGAGATCAAACTATATTGAGGATCCAAAGATTGCAAAAGAAAATCAAATTGAAAGATACTTCGACAAAAGAAGTAACCAATCAAAGGACCCGAAAAAGTGTTCTCAAAATCAAGAGGGAACTCCCCAAGGTACGTGCACAAAGGATTTGCATTTTAATATAGTGTGCACAACATGGAATCCTCACTCCCTCTAGAAATTTTGAACACAAACCAAGGAAAGCAAATAGGTCCACAAGCTTATTAAGATGCAAAAGCATATAAAATAAACAAAGCTTGTGCCTTTTAGAAACCACCAAAGAATCAAAAGGAATAAAGGTGGTCACTAAAGAATTGGAATACCAATTAAAGATGTAACTATTCTCATGTGTATAAGTTTCTAAGTAGACACCAATCACGAAGATATAAGTCCACAAAGAAACATGCACACACAAAATAGATACAGGTGAAGAACATGATATCCAAGTGGAAGTCATATATACAATAAGATCTTTGCTTAAAAGCATAGCACAAAGCTCAATTTTATCTTAAAGGGATATAGATGAACTTCCAACACATACTCATCATAGCATCAAAATATCCACAAGGGATAAAGTGATAAATGGGATGCTCCGAGAAAGATAACAAGTATCGCAAAAGGCAAATGATTTTGAAAACATCAATATTGCATATGTGAGACATAGAGTAGAAAGTGCTAGATTAACATATATGGGATTGATGAATCATGAAAATGATTATATATATTCCCCTTGATATGTAATCATCCCGGCTTGCCCACATTTGCAACAAAGTTGTTTTGCAAGAACCAAATGAATTGCAACAAAAGAGATTCATGCCATGAAACAACCTACACAAGGTTGAAAGCTAGAAAAGTATGCATGAGGTAGATACTTGTTACCGAGATAGCATTGGTGATGTAGAAGATAAGAGTTCATGATCATCCAGCTTGGCTCCAATAAGCACATGGTGACAACACCTTCCTTGTAATGAGACAAGCTTCCAATGCATCTCCAATGTACCTAAAACAAATTCAAGTACAAAATGGTACCCAAACTCATTGGGTCCAAAGTAGTTAGAGCAACTACAATACATAGGACAAACTCCACATAAATATGTGCATATTGATATGAAATTGAATTTCATGCACATCTTAGCCATTTAGGATTTGATGGAGTTTATCCTATATATTGGATCAACGAAAGTAAGCATGCCATAAGATATACATAGTAAATATGCATGCACAAGACTTTCAAGAACCAAACGAGATACAATTTGGACAAAACAAAGTAAACCAACAAAGCACACACAAGTGTGACAAGAAAAAAATTGCCAAATTATATCAAAGACCAAATCAACACATGATTGAAGATACCACTTTGAAAAGATACCAAATGAAATAAGATACCAATTGATGAAAATATCATCAAGGAATAAACCCCCTCTACACTTTTCATGATGGCACAAGTACCAAGACGAAAAATGTTTGTCTTCCAAGAGACACGTCATCGGGATCAAATACAAATGAAGACAACTAATGTTCAAAAAATAGGATTGCTCCCCCAAGATGTGTGCATTATTTATGATTTGCATTTGAATACAAAATGCACACAAATGAGATCATCACTCTCCATATATATATTCAAACACTAGTCATGTTCAAGAAAGCAAGAAATTGCAATACCAATTTAAAGAACGTGTTTACTCAAAGTAGGATAGCTTCCCAAGAATAGTGCATTATCAAGAAGTATGACTTTTGAATGTCAATGCACAAGAATTGGTCATTGCTTTTCCCAACTCAAGAAAGCACAAAACAAATTTTGTAGAGCAAAAAGGATCCAAAAGATACAAGGAAGACAAAGAGAGTTAGATCAAAACAAATCCTTGGCAATAAAATAAGGCAATTCAAAGCAAGAGCCAAAGTGAATATGATCAATATATTTACCACAAATATGATTATCACTTGTCAAGACAAGTAATGTATGGAGATATTTCTCGGTGGTGGATTGCAAAGATATATTCAAGATCATATTCACAAAACATAAGCATATGGCAAAGGATAGGAATTAAAAGCCATGCTTAGATAGATAGATATTCTTGATAGCTTCAAATATCACGCGATCATGCAAAGCAACTCCAAAGAGTAGCTTGAAGCAATTGGTTTCCCAAAAGATATATGAGAACATATTTAGGGAAAGCCATATCAAGAATTCCATCACAAACAAGATCCAACGAGTGAGAGACAAAAATTTAAGCAAATATGGAACTTGTTTGAGCAACATGCCACAAGGAATAAGATAATGATAACATCAATTCTAGGTGGCAATACCTCACATGTTCACATTTTCTAGGCTTGTAATATGCACATAGCTTATTACTCCCCCATAATGTGATAATCCATTTATTTTAAAACAAGAGGCAAACAAAACCAACTCGAGAAATTAATGGACATTATAGAATTTGAATTTCTCATGAGCATGACATACCACATAGAGAATAGATAATATATTATCATCACTAAGTGGTATTCCTCATGTATACACATTTTAGGATTGTGAAGTGCACGAAGCATATCACTCCCCAAAATGGATAGTCCATTAATCTCTCAAAAGAGAGCCAACAAGATAAGATATCAAATAAAAGCAATAAGGCTCAACACAAGTAAATGGTGTGCAAACCAACATACACATACTTGATTACTCAAGATAAGTAAGTAGAGAGCACAACACATACAAACACTAGCAAGGTACAAAACCTAACACATGCAAGGGTGCAAGCAACTTTCAATGTATATATGATTTAAATAAAAGTTACCGCAAGGAGGAACATTGGATATGAGATAGAACAATATAATCCAAATGACTTGGCTTGAGAAATATAATTGATGAAGATCCCTTAATTCTTCATGAGTAGCCAAGTCTCCAATGCCCTCCAACAACACCTATTGATCAAGTTTTAGCTTGTTGGTCCCCAACCAAGTTGGGTCCTAAGAGGTTAGTCACAATAGGTTGGCAACCCAAATGGTTCTTTTCTTGACACCACTTTGAGTACCAACATATTTGGCAAACACATTGCCAACCTTATCCTTCCGAAGAGAATAATCATCATCAATAATAATGGGGTTGGATAAGGTACCATTTGTGCATGAAGAAGCAAGTGACCCTTCTCACGGCATAGGTAGCAACATCTACTTCCTCCTCTCTTCTTAGTTGGAGTCTTGACTTGAGGAGGGTAGCTTGATTCTTCTTGGGAAGAGGCCGTTCTTCAACTTGAGGAACTTGAGTTTGAACTTGAGGCTTCTTCCCTTGTTGCTTCTCACTAAGACTTCTTCTTCTTCAAAGGGCAAGATCTAACATGGTGCCCTTCAACTTTGCACTTGAAGCAAACAATCTTGGCCGAATCTTTAACTTGTTCTTGGCCCTTGTTCTTCTTGTTATACTTGGACTTGTTCTTGTATTGGAGTTGAATCCAAGTCCACTCTTGTCATTGGGGCGTCTTTGAACACTCAACATATTGTCAAGTGTAGAATCCCCAACATGACGCTTTTCCAAGTCTTTCTTCAAAGAAGTGACTTGGGCCTTGAGCTCATTTAATTCCTCTACATGGTTAGTATCAACAAAAACACTAGAGGAAGTAGAAGCTTCATTGTTAGAGCAACAAGGCATGAAAGTAATTCATCACAAGATTAGCAATAGTGAGTGATGAATCACTAGGACTAGCACATGGCAATAAAGCATTTTAGTAGAAGTTGTGCCATTGTCCACATGAGGCTCACAAGATGTTACCTTTGACATAATAGCCTCATGAGCTAACTTTAGCCTAGCATGGGATGCTAGAAGATCATCATTAGAGCTAGAAGCTTTTCATGACTTTCTTCCAATTTCCCATACTTGCTAGTAGCAACTCAAGTTGAGCCCTTAGCTCAACATTCTCCTTCAAAATAGATGCTTCACAAGAAGTGGAGTTAGTAGCACAAGCATCATTAACATTAGAAATGGAAGAAGACAACTTGGCAAGCTCATCATTTTAGATAGTTGAGTTTGGAGTTGATCATGAGACTTGATAAGGAGAGAGTGTTCACTTTCTAAAGCCTTGTGAGCTTTGTCAAGTCTCTCTATGTCCTCACTTAGTCTAGCATTGCCAACACCAAATTCAACTTTTTCCTTTTTAAGCACTTTATATTTAGCAATAGCATGATCTTTTCCTTAATGATTTTAGCAATAATAAGATCATTAGACTCATCAAGAGATTCAAGTTTCTCCTCAAGAGAAACCTAAGCTCTTCTTCTTCAAGAGAAGCTTTCAAGGAAGCTATAGTGATGAGTCATCTCTCTCAATTTGACATTTCTCATCAAATTGACTTTCCAAATCCTCAATGATTCCCTACTCTTAATAACATAAGCAATGATTTCACATAGAGGAGGGATAGCATTACTACCTTTGGGGAGAGCACCAAGACCATCTCACCCATCTTGGTTAAGGATTCAAAATCAAATTCTTCATGAGAATCCTCATCCACATCATCACAATTTGGATTTGAGGTGGAGACACCTCGGAATCCTTAGCCATAAGGCAAAATGATATGAAGAAGATGAAGAATTACTTGAAGCCCATTGAGGTCCATGTCTTGTTCCAACAAATGTTGGGATTCCTCTACATTGTTAGTCATGCAAGTACTAGAGGATATGGAAGCATTGTTTTCATGGCAACAAGACAATGAAGCATATCATCATGAGATTTAGTTAAACAACTATTACATGATATGCAAGGACTATCAACTCTAGCATGTATGACATTTGGAGTGCTAGAAGAGTTTAAGTCCAAAGATAGAACATTGCAATGAGATAGAGATGAAGTATTCAATAGAATATTCACCATCACAATGCAATTTCTATCACCACTCACCATATCATTACCTTGTGACAAATCACATGTTGGTGAAGTGGAAGAAGTTGTGAACTCATCACGGCCGGAGGTGGAGGGAGAACAATCATCCTCAATAATTTGGACACTTCATATATATCTTGAAGCTTGGTCCAAAGCTCATGAGCGTTCCGAAAAGGCATGATTGACGCAAGAACTACATCGCTCAAAACACATATAAGACCATTAGAAACTAGAGTCTCGAGATGAGAGTTTTCCTCATCCTCTAAAGATAATTCTTGGAATCCTTTGGAGGAGAAAAACCCACATCTACAATCCTCTTAATATAATTTGGACCCATGGCCCTAAAAAGATTAAGCATGCGAATTTTCCAAACATCATAATTTGTGCCATCGAATATGAAAGTGGGATCGTGCACTAATTCCCTAAACGACATCTTTTACTCTCTAGGCGGTAAAGCCCAAAAAGAGAGCCCAGGCTCTGATACCAATTGAAAGGACAATGATGTCGCCTAGAGGGGGGGGGTGAATAGGCGATTAAAACTTTTCCGGTTTAGGCTTGCTAATTGCGGAATAAAACTAGTGTTTAAATTAACAAGCCAACAACCTAAATAAACTAGGCTCACCTATGTGCACCAACAACTTATGCTAAGCAAGACAAGCAACAAGGTGATAGCAATATAGAATACTTCAAGCACGAAGGCTATCACAATGTAAAGTGCATAAGTAAAAAGCTCGGGTATAGAAATAACCGAAGCACGCGGAGACGAGGATGTATTCCCGAGTTCCTCCTTGAAAGGGAGTACGTCTCGTTGGAGAGGTGTGAACCGACACAACGGTTCAACAACCACAAAGGTTTCACCCTCTTCTCCGATGAACCGCACCACAAAGGTTTGGTTCACCTTCCACTATCGGTATTCCTTCGAGGCGGAATCCGGAGCCTTTCAACAACAATCCGGGGCACAACCCACAATGGGATTGGGGGCTCCCGAACGGCTCTCAACAACAATCCGAGGCACAACCCACAAGGGATTGGGGGCTCCCGAACGGCTTCAAGTGACCACACAAGGGTCCAACCACCACAAAGGCGTCTAGGGCCCGAAGACCCAAGAGTAACAAGTTCACAAGCTTTCAACTTCCACGAATCCTCGTGGAGAGCACACCGATGCACCAAATGCAAAAGGCAAGAGCACAAGTGCTCAAATCCTTCACTCTCAAATCCCACCACAAGCAACTAATGCTTATGGGGGAGAAGAGAGGAAGAACAAAGGAAGAACACCAAATCCCTCCAAGATCTAGATCCAAAGGCTTCCCCTCACTTAGAGGAGAGAATGATTGGTGGAATGGTGGATCTAGATCTCCTCTCTCTTTCCCTCTAATTTGAGGCAAGAATCATGGAGGATAGAGAGAAATCCAAGCTCAAGAAGGTCAACAATGGTGGGCTTTTTCGTGCTCTAGAGCTTAGGGAACCGTTGGGGAAGAAACCCCTTAAATAGGTCCCCTAAAAAAACTGACCGTTGGAGAAAACTGTGAGGCCGGCCTGGGAGCCGGCCTGGCCGGGCTGGGGGCCGGCCTGGGGGCCGGCCAGGAGGCCGGGCAGCCACCCGAGGCAGCCGGCCTGGGAGCCGGCCTGGCCGGCCTGTGGGCCGGGCAGCCACCCGAGGCAGCCGGCCTGGGAGCCGGCCTGGCCGGCCTGTGGGCCGGCCTAGCAGAACCCGAAAATGAAACATCCATAACTTTTTCATCCGGACTCCGATTTCGATGATCTTGGGCTCGTTGGTATCGCAACGAAGAGCACTTCAAGATTATGCAGAGAAACATCATAGTCCATCATGTGAGGAGAAGACCAAATGTAGAAAGGTAAAACCTCTCTAAAGAAGATGAACCGGCAAAACCTCAAAACCGAAAACGCAACAAGTTTTCAATACGAAATCCGTTTTCGGTGAACTAGAGCTTGGTATGGAGATGAACACAAGCTCTAAATTCTCACATGGATAAAAGCCAAATAAGAACCAAGAAAGATGATATGCCAAGTATGCAAAGGTTTGAGCTCTCCACAAAGATGCGATCAAGTTACTCACTTGAGAGCCCCTCTTGATAGTACGCCGTCTATCCTATAACCCGGTCTCCCACTAACACCATGAGACCGGTAAAATAGAAACCCTATCAAGATCATACCTTTGCCTTGCGCATTCCACTTGAGCTAGATGAAGACGATCTTGACTCCCTCAAGTTGGAACACCTTTCTTGATTGTGTGCTTGCTAGCACATGCTTGATGAAGACTTCTCCAAATGCTCCCCCATACACCATTATGGGAGAGCCTTGCTAAGCTCCGTCTTCATGAATCCACTTGCACTTTATCTTCTTCTCTTGATATAGGTGATGGCTTGGAGATAAACATAAATGTTCACTCAATCTTCTTTTCCAAGCCATGCTTGCAATAAGCTCAACTCTCGATGACCATTCTTCATATAAACCCTTGAATAGAGCATTGATCATCATGTAATCTTCTAGAGTCCAACACATGAACTCCAATCTTTTTCATGGACAAGATCTATAAAGATATCTCAATGCAACCATTAGTCCATAAGGATTGTCATTAATTACCAAAACCACGCATGGGGCAACACATGCACTTTCACCTTCTCCCGGCGGAGCTCCGCGGCGACCCCGTCTACGCGGCGGACTCCCCACACTGGGAGCAGTGGCTCAAGGACGAGCATGAGGACCGCCGCCACTCCTACTTCGCCCCGGCGTCCCGCGCCGTCCAATCCGCCTACCCAGCGCTGCCCGACGCGCTGTGGTTCGAGGAGGAGGTCCCCGAGGATGAGGACGACCCGGAGATGATGGCCGCGTACGAGGCCTCCAACCTCAGCCTCGTCGAGGACGAGATCAAGAGGTGGGAGAAGGTGAGGGCCGCGCGCGGCGGCCGCGCCGCCCTGATGCCGCCGCCGCCGCCACCGCAGTACTACGACCCGGACGAGGTCGAGCCGTGGCACTACGCCATGGAACGCGAGCAGGAGCAGGACCTTCCGCCGCCGCCTCCTCTGCCTCCCGCCTCGTTGGCCAGTCCTGGGTCTTTACCGGCGGGAGCTGGTCGGCGGATCAGGACCAGGAGCAGGAGGCGCCACCGGAGCAGCAGGAGGCGCCACCGCAGCAGCAGGCGCCACCGGAGCATCTCTGGACCCCGCCGCCCTTCATCGTCCTCGACGACTAGGCGGCACCGGCGACGACGACCCCCCCTCCCCCCTCCAATGTAATGGCCTTATTAATGGCCTCCCCCCCCCCCAATGTAATCGGCCGTTTGTGGCCTCCCCTAATTATAATGAAATCGGCCCTTAGGCCCTAAAAAATCTGTTCTTGTTTGCCAACTCCGGCGCCGGCCCCGTGGTTAGGGTCCGCCGCCGCCGCGCGCTAGATCTGAGAGAGGGAGAGAGTAGTTGGTCGGGGGGACGAGCTCACCGTGGGTCGGGGGGCGAGCTTTGCTTGCTCGGGGACGACGATCTTGCTCGGGGGAAGAGCGGGGACGGCCGCGCCCGGAGCAGGAGCAGGACGGCGACCCACGGTGAGGGCGGCAGCGGCGCGGGGACGAAATCCGGCAGCCTGGCGGCGCAGGGGGCGGCGTCGTCTGGAGCCCGGAGGCGGAGCGTCGATTTGCTGGACTTGGGCAAATTTTCGGCCCGAGCCACTAGAAGTAGCGCCAAAAAGGCCTCTAGTACCGGGCCGTGGCTCCACCCGGTACTAGAGACCCTCTAGTACCGGGCCGTGTTACCACCCGGTACTAGAGGTCCCTCAGGGCCGCGAAAATTTGCGCGCCAAGCCCAGTGGACCTGTAGTACCGGGTGGTCGCACGGCCCGGTACTAGAGGTTAATTTTTTTTAATTTTCTGGTTTCTTACTTTTTTTATATCTTTTGATTTACTTGTCTAAATTAAGTAAAAATTGCTTTCATTTTCCTGTTTTCTGTTTTGGTTTAAAATGAAGTATCACATGCGCTTGGTTTTAAATTAAGTACTACATACGCTTAATTTAAAATCAATTCAAAAATTTATAAATCAAGTACTACATGCGCAGTGGATCATTTCACATCACAAAGTTTGATGCTACATCAAAAATTTATAAATTAAGTACTACATTCCGCCACCGCCATACGCTTGATTTCATTGACATGTCTGTCTTGTCCTCCATACTATAAATTATATAAAAGTTTAATAAATTATTACACATCATGAACAACATCCCTATTTAGTCTTCGCTTTTTCTTTTTGTGAGACCCTTTCTTCTGATCGCTCCGTAACCATGGACAAGGGTCTGCATATAACTTGAGACTTGGGTCAGTGGTCACTTTGAAGGGCGGAATTTCATGAAACTTGTCGTAATCTTCTGACATGTCTGTCTTGTCCTCCACTCCCACGATGGTTCTTTTCCCTGAAAGAACTATGTGGCGCTTTGGCTCATCGGCTGATGTATTCACTTCCTTATCTTTTCTTTTTTTTGGCTTGGTAGACATGTCCTTCACATAGAAAACCTGAGCCACATCCTTGGCTAGAACGAATGGTTCGTTGTCGTACGCAACATTCGTGAGATCCACTGTAGTCATTCCGTACAATGGGTCTTCCTTTACCCCGCCGCCTCTCAGGTTGAACCATTTGCACCAGAACAAAGGGACCTTCAAAGAAGGTCCATAGTCAAGTTCCCATATCTGCTCTATGCAACCATAATATGTGACCGTGGCCTCATTCGTGCTCTTATCATCAAAGCGGACACCACTATTTTGGTTGGTGCTCTTTTTATCTTGGGCGTTCGTGTAAAATGTATTCCCGTTTATCTCATACCCTTGGAAAGTCCAAATAGTCGAAGATGGCCCCTTAGACAACAAGAACAGCTCATCTGAGACTGTGTTGTTGTTGTTCAGATGCGTTTCCAACCAACCGCCAAAATTCTCCATGTGTTCCTTTGCAATGGCGGAGTCATCCATCCCCGGGTTGTTAGAGCGTACAATATCCTTGTGCATCTGGATATACGGAGCCACCAAAGTGGAATTATGCAGAACTGTGTAGTGTGCTTTTGTGAAAGAATACCCGTCCCTGCATATGTATGATTTCTTTCCTAGAGTGCCTTCTCCACTTAGTCTCCCCTCATGTCGCGATTCAGGAAGACCAATCGACTTAATGCCGGGAATAAAGTCAACACAAAACTCAATGACCTCCTCTGTTCCATACCCTTTGGAGATGCTTCCTTCTGGCCTAGCACGGTTATGAACATACTTCTTCAACACTCCCATGAACCTCTCAAAGGGGAACATATTGTGTAGAAATACAGGACCCAGAATGTGAATCTCGTCGACCAGGTGTACTAGGAGATGTGTCATAATAGTGAAGAAGGATGGTGGGAACACCAACTCAAAACTAACGAGACATTGAGCCACATCCTTCTGTAACCTTAATAGAGTGGTTGGGCTGATTGACTTCTGCGAAATTGCATTGAGGAACGCACATAGCTGAACAATGGATACTCGAACATTTTCCGGTAGAAGCCCCCGCAATGCAACCGGAAGCAGTTGAGTCATCAGCACGTGGCAGTCATGAGACTTTAGGTTCTGGAACTTTTTCTCTGCCATATTTATTATTCCCTTTATATTCGACGAGAAGCCAGACGGGACCTTCATACTGCTCAGGACTTCAAAAAATATCTCCTTCTCTTCTTTGGTAAGAACGTAGCTAGCAGGACGTAGACGTCCTTTATCCGTCCTCATTGGATGCAGGTTCTTTGGGTCTTTCAAAAGTTGCTGGTCCTCTCGTGCTTCCGGAGTATCTTTTGCCTTCCCATACACGCCCAAGAAGCCTAGCAGGTTCACGCAAACATTCTTCGTCACGTGCATCACGTCGATTGCAGAGCGGACCTTTAGGATTTTCCAATAGGGTAGTTCCCAAAATATAGACTTCTTCTTCCACAGGGGAACGTGGTTGTTAGCGTCCTTCGGAACAGACTGTCCGCCAGGACCCTTTCCAAAGATTACATCTAAATCCTTGACCGCATCATATATATCTTCACCACTTTGGAGGGGTGGCTTCGGCCGGCGATCTTCCTCACCTTTGAAATGCTGCTGCTTGCTTTTCTTTCTTAGGGGATGCTGAGTTGTAAGAAATCGACGATGACCCGGGTACACATTCTTGTTACCTACATATATACTTTCAGTGCTATCTAAACAGTGTGTGCATGCATTGTATCCCTTGTTCGACTGTCCTGAAATGTTACTAAGAGCAGGCCAATCATTGATGGTTACAAACAACAACCCTCGTAGGTTAAATTCCGCTTGTTTGTACTCATCCCACACAGGTACCCCTTCATCACGCCACAACTGTAAAAGTTCATCAACTAATGGCCTCAGGTAGACATCAATGTTGTTACCGGGTTGCTTCGGGCCTTGGATGAGCACTGGCATCATAATGAACTTCCGCTTCATGCACAACCAAGGAGGAAGGTTATAGATACATAGAGTCACAGGCCAGGTGCTATGACTGCTGCTCTGCTCCCCAAAAGGATTAAAGCCATCCGTGCTAAGACCAAACCTTAAGTTCCTTGGGTCACGTGCAAATTCCTTGTACTCTGTATCGATTTTTCTCCACTGCGACCCATCAGCCGGGTGTCTCAACATCTCGTCGCTCTTGCGGTCTTCTTTGTGCCATCGCAACAACTTGGCATGCTCTTTGTTTCTGAACAAACGTTTCAACCGTGGTATTATAGGAGCGTACCACATCACCTTGGCAGGAACCTTCTTCCTGGCGGGCAGGCCCTCAACATCGCCAGGGTCATCTGCTCTGATCTTATACCGCAATGCACCGCATACCGGGCATTCATTCAAATTCTCATACTTCTCACCGCGGTAGAGGATGCAGTCATTAATGCATGCATGTATCTTCTGCACATCTAATCCTAGAGGGCAGATAATCTTCTTTGCTTCATACGCACTCTCGGGCAATTCGTTACCAGCCGGCAGCTTGTCCTTCACTATTTTCAGTAAACTCCCAAATCCCTTGTCAGATAAACCATTCGCTGCCTTCCATTGCAATAATTCCAGTGTGGTACCGAGCTTTGTGTTGCCATCTTCGCAAGTTGGGTACAACTTTGTTTTGTGATCCTCTAACATGCGCTCCAACTTCAACTTCTCAAGTGTAGTTTCTGCTAGGGTATGTGCATCAACGATGACCCCACGTAAATCATCATGTATGATGGGATCATCTGGTACCTCTTCATCATCAGCTTCCCCTGTTGGGTTACCAACATATTCAGGGTACATGTAGTTGTCATCGTTCTCTTCTTCTTCGTTATCTTCCATCATAACCCCTTTTTCTCCGTGCTTGGTCCAACAATTATAGCCGGGCATGAAACCAGAAGTTATCAGGTGGAGGTGAATTCTGTCTGTGTTAGGGTAATCCTTCTCATTCCGACATTTCTTGCATGGACAACACATAAAACCATTCGGCCCCTTGTTATCCTTAGCCACATTGAGAAAAGATTGCACGCCATCCATGTACTCTTTAGAGCGTCGGTCAGCGTACATCCACGGATGACTCATCTGCAAATCACCGCTAAAACCCATTACGATAAACCAACATAATAGGAAACATATCATATTCATTAATACAAGTTCATCACATTAAAACCAAAGTATAGTAGTGACCAAATGTAATACATAGTTCTCATAAAACATAAATTAATTGAAACTAGAATACAACTATCTAAAGAATTTAAATCCAACAACAAATGCGATCAGAATCGCAACTAAGGTAACTATTGAACCAACAGCATAATGATACCAAGCCTCTTGACTAATGACATATTTTCTAATCTTTCTAAGCTTCAAGCGCATTGCATCCATCTTCATCTCGTGAACAGCGACGACGTCGGTAAGCTCGACCCCGTGAGCATCAACGATGTCGGCAATCTTCAAGTCCAATACCATCTTCTCTTCTAGGCATTGGAGACGAAGATCTTCACTTATCTTCAATTTTGCTTTCAAATCGTTGTTTTCTTTTTTAAAAACTCTACAATAGGGTCGGCTGGAATTTCCGGTTCAACTACCTCCTAAATAAAAATATATCTATGTCAATTTGGTCGGCATGATTGTTATAAACACGAAACAAAATAAATAGTGATAAAAATATACCACATCCGAATCATAGACCGGACGAGGGACGACGGGGACGGATATCAAAACCATGACACTATACATAAAAAACATAAGAAAATTATACAAGAAAAATAATTATGCATTCAAATCATACAAGTAATTTTGTAAAATAACAGATAAAAGAAGAGGCTCACCGAGGTGGTGCCGGTCACGGGATGGCGGGGGCTATCGACGGCGGTGAGGACCGAGACGACACTAAAATCCACAAATAATAAATTAATTTGAGCTCAAAATACATAAAAAAATGAACTACCTAGCTTAGGCATTTCATCAAACACCTAGGTAGCACTATAAAAATGAAATGAGCTAAACTTGTATGGAAATGGCTAAAATTCGGCCGCCGGGTGAAAGGATCAAGTGTTGCTAACCCTTGGAGAGATGGGTGCCGTCTATCTTGACAAATCTTGGAAAAAAATGGGGCTACACTTGAGCTTGAGAGAGGAAACAATGAAGATGAGCTTGAGAGTTCAAAAATGGTGGCTGGCCCGGGGTGGGAGATGATATAGCGGGACCTCTAGTCCCGGGCTGTACCACGGCCCGGGACGAAAGGTCCACCCTCCTGTCTCCACCCTGCCGCTGACTGCCTCGGTCCCGGGTGGTATCACGGCCCGGAACTAGAGGTGCCCTACAACCCGGGACCCGACCTGCGCAGCGTCGGAGCAGCCGGCCCGGTACTAGTTCCCTCCTCTAGTCCGGGTTCGAACCACGCCCGGGACTAGAGCCCAACACCCCTCTCCACCAAAGCTCCTGTTTCCACTAGTGATTATACCAGTTATCATCTGATATCTGACTAAATATTTATTACCGTATTAATTCGATCTGTATTCTTATCTGGCACTGTCCTCCACAGCTGATTCCAAAAACCTTGAATAGGATACGGGATAAGTGATATCTGAATCCGGCCTGGTGACTCCCCGCGGCCCGCCCACCCCACATATTTGTGCGTTTAGGTTAACTTGGCGCCATTTCAGTTGTATTGGGGCATTTCCACTGGCGTCGCTGTGCCGAGCTGATTATTAATGTTTTTCTCTTGCAAACAAGTTATCAATTAGTTAGCCTACCAAAGAAAAGTAAAATGAAAATTTAAGTTTAAAGCCATCACCTTGATGCAAAGAACTTAATCTTAACATGAAGTCCTGATGCATGAAACTGAATTGGAACATTAGATTGACATCATACTTGAGAAACCATTGGATAAATGCGTAAAGCGAGCATGTTGCTTGAGTTTCCTTTGGTCAAATCTGCATTCATGCATGTAGTGTATGTCTGTTGCTTCCATAGTCCATATCCAATTCACTATTTCTTATGTTTCATGCACTCTCCTTCAAACTCATATTATCATGTTGCAAATGTTTAACTTGATCTCAGAAAGAATGAACTAATGGGCCATTTTATGTTTGCTGATGTATATGCACATTTTTTTGACTATCATGTATATGCACATTGGGTTAACCCAAGCTGGAGATTTCAATCCATAGCGGCTTGCTGAGGTGCTTCTTATTGAACTTTTAGAAGTTAGTTTTGGAAAGGTGGTTGGTGTTGTGGTTCCTAGGATAGTAGTAGGGTGCTGTGACTGTCTTGATGCTCTTTTTGGCTTGGTTTAGAAGAACTTTTCTTCTATGTATTGTTTTCTGAGTTGCAATGTCAATGTGAATCTGGTAAGAAGCTTTACCAGATCTGTTTTATGCATTTTGTGGTGGCCTGGTAGGATGAGATTTTTAGCAGCAGTCACTTAACTTGTGTGTATGTTGCATCAGTAGTGTTTTTCATGTCTCCTTTCTTAACAGCTGCTTGATGGACTTGCTGAACGCTTCTATATATAAGACACATTATATCCTTAGCTAGGGTTTGATTGTGGCACCCATTCAAATGCTTGGCCTCCAACGTACATAATTTGACTTGAATTTTATTGGGTTGTTGCTTAGAATAATACAAGTTCAATAACAAATGATGTTTGTGATGCCAGGCCTCTTTAATGTGGTGTATCCGTGTAGCCTTGGGTGCTATTATCTAAGTGTTATCTTAGCATAATATTCAAGTATTTCCTATATTGTTATATTTTTCACAGGTATTCTATCAATGTTATATGCATTTTTTTCAAGCAACAGTATTATATGTATTATACCAGTTATCATCTGACATACGACTACCATGGTTTTTTAGTCGAGCGACTAGTCGCGACTAGTCGACAACTAGTCGATGAGTCTTAAAGTGAAGTCCGACTCGGGTTCTCGACTCGACTAATTGGTTGAGTCGAGCGACTCAATCGACTAGTCTCGACTAGTCCAGGTTTTTGAGTCGACCAGTGACTTAAAGTTGGCCCCACCTGTCATCTTTTTTCCAATATCCCTTGCCCAGCTCCTGTGAAACCTAGATCGACCAAGTTACCCCCGAGCCAAAACTGTTTTGGCGGCTGGCTCTCGCGTCCCTCTCCCTTGGCCGCCGTCGCCCCAAAATCCAGCCGGCCGGCGCCGCCGCAAGGCCATGGCACCGCCGCCTAGCTCCTGACCTACTCCTCCCCTGGTCTGCCTCTCCCTCCGCCGGTTGCTGGTCCGCTTCTCCCTCCGCCGGCTACTGCTGCTATGGAAAAGAGGAAGGACTTGGACACTATATGGAGATGCCCAGGTTTGTATTTTAGACTATTAATAAGTATATGAAACTAGTCAAGTGTCCAAGTCCTTCCTCTTTTGCCCATGGTTCTGTAGCTTTCTAGTGTTATATACAGTTAACATGAGTCTCGACTTGAGTCTCGACTAGTCAAGACTAGTCGAGAGTCGTTACCCCTAAACGACTCGTCGACTCATCGACTCAAAAACCATGACGACTACATATCCATTACTCCCTCCGCGGCTGAATCGGGAAAACCTTGAATAGTGTACAGAATAAGTCCTGGTGGCCCCCCTTCCCACCCTATGTATTTCTGACTTAGGTTAACTTGGCGCATTTCTGTTGTATTGGGACATTTCCACTGGCATTGCTGTGCTGCTCTGTAGCATTCAGTTTGCAAGACATCGTACTGCTTGTAGTAAATTGTTACAGTTCTGTGGAAAACAAGTTTTCAAAAGTTTACCTTTCAAAGAAAAGTAAAATAAAATGTTAGTTTATAGCCACCACCTTGATACAAATAACTAATCCTTACCATACCAATGAAGTCCTGATGCGTGATACTTCTGTTGAGTTGGAACATTAGATGCATATCGTACTTGAGAAATCGTTGGGTAAGTGCGTCAAGCGAGCATGTTGCTTCAGTATCCTTTGGCCAAATCTGCATTCATGTATGTGTAATATATGCCTGTTGCCTCCCTAATCCATATCCAACCTCCACTATTTGTAATGCTGTTACGCACGCTCCTTCAAACTCATCATTATCATGTTGCAAATGTTTAACTTGATATCGGAAAGAATGTGCAAACTAATGAAGGGCCATTTTATGCTGGCTGACCTTTGTTCACATGCAAGCACATTAGATAAACCCAAACTGGATCCAGTCCATAATTAAGAAAGAACGCTGTTTTGTTTCTCCTTTTGCATGACCTGTTTTACTTTATCTGTTTTGCTGATGTTGTTTTTGCTACCAACTACCATTAGGACAATGGAGGCTGCAATTTCTTTGAGTGATGCGATGCTCCACCTCCAGGCCTTGCTAATGCTCGCAGCAACACATGCTTTCAGTCAGATGCGTCGGTTGTGAATATGCCTTGCTCCTGTGGTGCTGGAACATGCTTAATTCTCACTACAAAGAACGGAATTAATGTTGGGAGGCAGTTCTATCGCTGCCCAGCTCAGGTTCATTCATCTCGAAACCTTTACCCCCCCGGCCTAATTTTACTTATTTGTTTCCATTGTTGGGTGCATGATATTCTACAACTTTCATTGTGCTGCTTACATGCTGCTCGGAAAATTTAATGTCCATGCTTTTTTATCTAATGCAGTGTGTTGAATTTTTTAATGTCAATTTACACTGAACACTGATGGTTACTTCTCCCCTTGCAATGTGTTGATATGCCTACGGAAGCATATCATCAATGTATGCAACTAAGCTGGTCACCTACTAAAGAAGATATCATCCATATCAATTCCTACATATGGAAGTTGCTGTGTTGAGTTGGATAGTAACTTGTACATTTATAACTTTCTATCTTGTCGCTATGATTCATGACTATCATATTATCCGCATATTCTATGTTATTCCGATAGAAGACGTTGACAGTATGATTTGTCACATTCGCAGAGTGTATATATGAGTTAAGATTTAGTTGGCAGCAGAACAGATTCAAGTTTTTATGTGGTCACTTCGTATCTTGTTACCTTTTTAGCTCTATGGCTGAGCAACTTGGTCACTTTGGTCCGATATTCTTGACCAGATTGCCTGATTAAAACGATTATTCTCGATACAACAAAGTGGTTTCCATACCGTCATAAATTGGTCCGATATCATTTAACCTGATGCGCATGGTCAACGTGTTTCCTTTCATGTTATCTGTAGTATTCTTTCCACTGACTGTCAATTGGTAGTTAAGTAAATATCCCTGTTCTTTATTCCTTTGTCCGAGTAACGAAGTAATACATACTAGTGAACAATAACAACATGCGCTTGTTGCCTATGTAGCTGATTATTTATATTTTCATGATTCTAAATGTACTCGAAATAATTCTATTGGGGAACAAAATCTGCTTTAAGAGATATCATGGGAGTTCCTATATGCAGTTGATCCTTTTGTGGTAGTGGAGCATTTTTAATATCTGCATCTTTGTGGATAGCAACTGATGATTGGATGCCATCACCTATATTTTTTGTTAGGCCATGATATTCCTTGTTTCTTTTCCTTTATTTTCATATCCTTTTGTATCACTTTTTTATAACTTGGGCATTTCATGTCGTTTTCCTGGCGTTGGACTGGGACAAATCTTTCAGGGAGGTAGCTCTTGTGGCTTTTTCAAATGGTGTGACGATCAACAACAGCCTAGGACAGGTGCTCCGCCGCAACAAGCTGCTTCACCACAGTATCAAACTGGTGTTACCTCCACCAACCAAAGCATGGGCAAGAGCTCCTCGGGCTGCTTCAAATGCGGGCAAGAGAACCACTGGGCGAAGGACTGCCCCAATCAATCTTCAGATCCTAATTCTGACAAAGGTGGGAGGACATTAACTCCGGCGACCTCATCTGATGGGTGTTTCAAGTGTGGTAAGGCTGGTCACTGGTCCCGTGATTGCCCTGTTGCAAACAGCGGTGGTGGTGGTGGTGCCGTCGGCAGCCATGCCAAGTCCTCCTCCCCTACTTTGGGCGCATGGAACAGCAGGCGATACTGACAACGCCCCTGTGAACTCAATTGAACTGACACGGACATGCTGTACGAAACTTGGACAGATGAGATGACCCTCGCCACTTGTTGCCTAGGTACGCGATGCCACTTGCAGACCTGCTTGCTATTCCCAGTTCAGCAATGGGCTTTACTTTTGATAATATCTTGTGTCTATCCATCCTGGATGCTGTGTCTGAGCCTGTACTATCTGCTTTAGGCATTTCCACTTTTAAAGATGGCGACAATTGTTCCCCTCTGTTGAAGAACTTATTACTCACACCCACTGTTCCATCCTCAGGACCCAGCTAGTATTAAAAGGATAGGAACAAATTAAGGCTGTTGCCAATCAATTCCGCACCCTAGAGGGTGCTATCCACAGTAGCTGCGCATGGTTCATATATGACCTCGCGAGGGAAGGAGGAATCTCATCTGGATATTACTAGGAGCAGTATACAGGCCTACAGGAGTAGTAACCCCGTCTGTCTATTGGAGCCCATCGGGCGGCCGTGTGGTCCAGAGCGGTGTGCCACGCCAGTTGAAGACGAACTGCAGTAATGGTTGGCGCCATTACATGTGCCTGTTGTTGGCCACTGATGAAAGCGGGCTTTGATTAGTCCGTCCGGTACCTGACACTACAGGGCCGGTTTCCCTCAGCGATCTCGCGGTCCCTCCTGGGGCTGGGCTAGATCTGAGAGAGATGCCGCCTCCACTACAAAACCCAAACCAAGCTTACTGTGAAAGATTTGCTGTTCATTTGTTCGCTGTCCATTCGGTCGGCCCCTCCCTGTTGTTGTTTGTTGTTACGTGCTCTCTCTCTCTCTCTCAGTGCCCTGTCACGTTTTTGCCAATAGTCAATGCTCTGTTCGGTAGAGCTCCTGAAGAAAGGTCGCGTAGTACACTACTAGTAGTGTCATCTTTTTCTTTCTTTGATTGAGAATAGCAATGGGACTAGGATGTCAACTGAGTATACTGGTCAAGGGTTCTATGGTATTTAATCTTCTGTTGCTGCCAAGATCAGTGCACTCATACTCTTAGTTTGTTGCAGTCACATGTGGATGTGGAGTTGTTTTCCTGTGCTACGACTATGTCGGCAGCCAACTTTGGAGTTACACTTCCTCCTCCACACAACTTTGGTCATCTGTGTCAACTAATTTGGAGGGAGTACTAAAATGGTCCGTCTTTTACCAGACGTCTCCCAGACAGTCCAGCCAGCTGCAACTGTTGGCGAGAGCCCACCCACGGGCACGTGAAGTAACCGTGTCCCATTTTTCTTCAACCCTATCTGCATTTGATGACCCTCGCCAGTGTCTCAGAGCGACAGACCTATATCCAGTAGTGCGCCGAGTTCAAAGAAAGACTTATCCTGGGTCCTCGGTTAAAACTAGATCACCATGGTTATCCAGGCGAGGCAGTCAGGCACCCTGCAAGCTGCTGCTCTCCCTGTACGAGGCAAGGCGCCAGCGCTGCCCTCCCCAGTTCCCACCTTAGCAATTTACCCCATTGGCAGCAAGCAAAGCCAAGAAGAGTTCTGGGCACAGCTCGGTGGGCTATGTCCAAAGCAGCAGGCAGGCACCACCGCCTTGTCGTCGTCCACAGCCCACGCCCCCAAGGAGAGGACCACCAAGAATGCTGGAACTAAAGCGAGAGGTGATGAAAAACTGGACCACCTGGAACGGGAGCGAGGGAGAGAGGAGCGGAACTGGACAAAGCCCGGTAGGCCCTCCCGCCCATAAACTCGCCGGCCCCACCGCTGTTCCGCCAGTGGGTCACCTCAGCCTACCGTCCCTCTCACCAACTAGCTAAGGCAGCTCCCAGTTCAGTTCCCCTGTGCTGTGCGCCGGCGCCGACGTGTCTCTCCCCCGTTGGCCGGCGACGGTGTCGCCTGCGCGGCGCCGCTCACCGGGATCTATCCACCGCTGCCATTACCACCACTAGCAAGTCCGGCCAAACCACACACACAGGCTCGCCTCGCTCTCCAACTCATCACATCACACTCCGTGGTGGTGAGCTCGCAAATATCTCTCGAGTCCCCGCTTTGCTATAGCTCGTACACCAGTACTGTACCGCGCTGTCTTGTTCCCCCATCCATCGCGTTTAGTTACGTAGTGCTCGGGGCATCCACTGTGCGTGCGGGCCGACCGCGGTGGATGAGTGAGTCATCCATCAGTTATGCCATGGATGTTGCTACTAGTGGCAGCAAGGCTTTTACTAGAATTGTACTTTTCACCGTTTTTCCAGCTGCATGCTGACCTTCTTTTGATTTGATCCTAGACAAGCAGTGTCAACTCGAGAGAAAGGTACTACTCCCTCCGTCCCAAAATAACTGTCTTAGATTTGTCAAAAAGTGGATGTATCTAGACATGAAACAAGTATAGATACATTCACTTTTGGACAACTTTGAGACACTTATTTTGGGACGGAGGTAGTAGTAGATTCTTCGCTTCTTTTTACTCGCAAATACAGTTCACGTATCACAAACATGGCATGTAGAAGGGCTCAGTGACAGTAAGCCTGGAGGACCACTACCACTCCAGCCAGTGAGATGTGAGGTGAGGGTGACCACTGACCACCAAACCGATAAGTAATAACAAGAGAATTGTTGAATCTGCGAAAATGGTTATTATTTTCATTTGAGTTGGAAACACGTCCCTGTTTGGACAAAAGCGCGAGGTGGACGTGACAGCGCGACAGATCCAAACCGGATCCGCTTGAGGATCATGTCGCTGCCTCTACCATGCCCCTGCTTGTTTTTTCTTCTGTCACCGTTCGAGGCGGCTGTGAGACATATTCATTCATACAGTAGTTTAATACTCAGTAATGGTTTCTACATGTGACCGTCGCCGGCACTTAAACTATACTACCAGACGTTTGGTTCTTCTCCAGAAGTGGAAAGCGGCACATGTTCCTACACCCAGACCCAGGACTCCTGATAAATATTGATGCTTTGTCAGCCATGTTCTGCGACAGAGATTAATATATACGGTATACTTTACCTACCAGTCGTTTGGTTCTGTCTGTTTGGAGATAAACCTAGCACTAAAGTGCCTCTGTTTTAAGTAAGCTTTCCAGAGGTATTTAGTAAAACGCTACTGACTTTTTTTCCCAATGTAAAACGTTTTAGCAAACTAGACTGGATAGGTGGACCGGTTGGCAGATTTGCTTGCGTAGTGCCTTACTTCATGTTCACGAACGCTACGTAATCCTCTTCCTGCCCGGCGAGCAGCACTTAAACAAAATCCTCCCGTGGGCCGCCGGACGAGCTTTGGACGTCCCGAGTAGAGATGCTCTTATATCGTGTTAACAAACGCAACGTAATCTTGTTTTGTTAGATGACCTCCGTACGTAATCTTCCAGCAGCTAGCATAAGACTAGTCGGCTGTTAGTAAATTCCATGTCCATTGATTTTTGGATAATTTTAGTATCCAGTTTCAGTTGATACTACTGTGTGTGTAGGCCAGTGGCCGGACGTTATCCTGTCCAGAACTCCAAATATAGGTCGAAACCGAACTCATGAATGGAGTCACACCCACACGCACAGGCACACACGCAAGTTGCTTGCTACAACTCCTGTGTCCTGTCGCGGTAGGCAGCTCCTGTAGCAGGAAGATAACTCTTCTCTCTCCGCGCGTGAATCTACTGTGCACACGGCGTAGGCAGACAGCTGATAGAATTGAGCTCACCCAGTGGGGCATCCGTGCTGCTGCGCCCCGGCCCCGCCTGTCAGCGGCTGCCGATGCCGCGACAACAAAGAATATATTCGCGTCGCCACCGCAAACTATACCCAACGGAGAACGTACAAGTGGACTCACGTCCTTTTTCTTCCACTCGTGTCAAGGTTAACAAAAGAAACCCCAAATTTCGAGAGGAGATTTCGTGCTCCCAAAATCCAGTGATTCTGATAGTTTATAAAGATCAAAAAAATATTTACGAGTTTTCCTGGAAAATTAAAACAATTTCGAATGTAGCCAATAGTGTATTAAATAAACGTGCCAAAAATCTCCTTCAAATAATTTGTCTTCTGGGCTAAAAAAATGTCAACGTGTGGATATAAGAACATCTCCACCGACGCGCCCAATAACGCTCCCAATATGCCTATAGTTCAAAAGTTGCCGGCACACCCAGGCTCTAGAGACGCAACCGGGCGCGCCGACAACCGCGGCAACACGCACCACGTCGGATCTGACGGGCGGGGCCGACGCATCAGTGCACGGGAGCGGTCATCGCAATTAACTCGGCCGCTGAGCGGTTTCCTGACGCGTGCGACGCGCCACGCCTCGTCTTCCCGACGCACTTCGTCGGAGTTACGACGCCTCGGGAACCGGCGCCGGAGTAATGGCGAAGTTTCCCGCGCCATGTTCCCGCGCTTCGTCTCACACGGCCGTCCTATAAAAGCACGCGCGGCGCCGCTCGCCGTTTTCCACCTTCGCTCTCCTCCTCTCTTCTCCCCTTGCTCCAGAAATCCACCGGCGATGGGGCACAACGACGAAGCGGGAGACAGTGGCGGCGCGGCGAAGAGCTGCCTTCGGAAGGACGAGGCAGCGTTATTCCACCGGCATCGCATCCCCGGCGGCACGGGGATGCACCTCCCCAGCAACCGCGTCGGGTCCTCCAATGGCTCGACGCTGTCCGCGCTGGGCCGCCGGGGATGCACCTCCCCAGCAACCGCGTCGGGTCCTCCAATGGCTCGACGCTGTCCGCGCTGGGGTACGTCATCCCTCCGCTGCCGGAGGGGGACCGGCTCGCGCAGCTCATCCGGTTCGCCGCCGCCAGCTGACGCCGGAGCAGCTGGCCGACCTCCTCGCCGGAGCAACAGCTGGAGGACAACCAGTACTGGCCCGCGATCCTCGCCGCTCAGCGCGAGTCGGCGAACGACAACCACCGAGGCCCCGTGCGCCCAACGCGCAACAACAGCGAGTGGCGCCAACACTGGTGGGAGGGACAGAGCTTCCACGCTATGATGCGGGAGTACGGCGCTGCGCCGGCCGGTTACTCCCGCGACATCTGGGAGATGTTGCCGAGCTCGTCCTCCTCGCGCAGCTCGTCGTCCAGCGCGCGCTCGACGACGTCGCGCTTCGTCAAGATCAAGACGGAGCCCACACCGCCGCCAAGGGGTGACCCGAAGATCAAGGACGAGCCAGGATGGTCAGCGACTTCGGTCCGCCGCCGCCCCAGTGAAGGTGAAGGCCGAGCCGGGGACGGCGGCGGCCCGCGGCAAGAAGCAAGCCGCTCCGCCGTCGCCGCCACCGACGCCGACGGACGAGGAGGCCAAGGCCCAGTTTTAGGGGGACCTCGCCCTCGCCGAGAGATGTCATTCAAAACGATCCAGTCGGCGTCGCGGGAGTACACCGAGCACTGATCGTGTGTCGAAAACGACATCATTGACCTCGACGCCGAGGAGGAGACGGCCACCGCGCTAGCGCCCCCAGGTGAAGGAGGAGGAGCTGGCCGAAGCGTCGCCGCAGCAGGACGAGGGCGGCGCGTGGGACCTCGACGCGGCGTACGGCTGGGAGAAGTAATACGGCTACTTCACCGGCCATTAGACTAGGTTTTAGTTAAATTTCATCGAATTTTGTAAACACTATCGAATTTCAATAAATATGTTAAGTTCGAATGCATTCCGTCGTCTCATTTTTTTCCGAAAAAACCTATTGGTAGTGCCCGGTGGGACGCGACGCTCCCAATAGGCGGCAACCACTGACGGCGCACCCAATAGCATTTGTCCGGCACATTTACCGGATGCTCTATTGGGCGCGCCGGCGGAGATGATCTAAACATGCATATTTTCAAATCTTCAAATTTATTAGATTTTCTCAATATTTTTTGAAACTTATAAATCTTTCTTTTTGGATTTTTTAAAGTACCAGTATCACTGGATCTCGGAGTCAAAACCACAAAAATTATTTGTTTTTAGAATACCATAATAGTTGTCTACTACTATTCTAGTATTGGAAGGAAAGTGGCTTTTGCTCCCGAGTTCCAGTGATCCCTTTATTTTCAGAAATTCAAAAATTATATTTGAATGTTTCAAAAAAAATCTAAAAAACTTTTGCATGTTCTCAATGATGTGTACTATAAACGTGCAAAATCTTAATACAAAAATCTTTATACTGTAGTTTACACAATTTGTTTTTGGAGATTTGAAACTATACATTGTTAACTTTAATAAATTTGTCATTTTCGTATTGGTCGGATACAAATTATTTCATTTTTTGATTTGCACGTCTATAGGATACATCATCGAGAACATGTATAATTTGCTTCAGATTTTTTGAAACTTTTAGATATATTTTTGAATTTTTAAAGTTGCGGGAGCACCGGAGGTAGGGTGCAAGAAATCTCTACTCAGTATTGGAGTGGTAGTACTTTGAGTATTTAAGCAAGTCGTAGGGTTGAGAGAGGAAAAAAGAACCCGGCTCACTCATTGCTGGGAGCTCTAGCCAAGCTGCTAGTGATAGTACTCGGTGGTACTGGAGCGCTCCTTCCTTGGGCATTGCCATATATAGAAGGAAAAACAAAGCCTTCCCTTTCTCCTGAGCCAAACCATACTACTCCGTCAATCCACTCCAGTGCGCGCACGCTCGCCCTCTGCTGCCTCCTTTGTGGATATCATCATATCCTTTCCGCGTTTAATAATCGCCTCCGGGTACCGCCGCCGCCGCAGCCACCACATGGACTCGCCTCCTCCTCCTCTGCCGTCCAAGGCCGACCTCTCGCTCACCCTGGCGCCGGCGGCGCCGTCCCACGGCGGAGGCGGAGGAGAGGCGTCGTCCGAGCAGGGGTGCGTCGACGGCAAGGACGTGCGGCTCTTCCCCTGCCTCTTCTGCAACAAGAAGTTTCTCAAGTCGCAGGCGCTGGGCGGCCACCAGAACGCGCACAAGAAGGAGCGCAGCCTCGGATGGAACCCCTACTTCTACATGCCATCCACCTCCCCGCACGCCCAGGGCAATGCCACGCCGGCCGGCGGCGCCGTGGGTTCTACCGCGTCCGCGGTGTACGGCGCGGCAGGCGTTGGTGGCGGCGGCGGGGCGGGCCTCCCGCCGCACGCGTACACGACGATGAGCAGCCGCGCCTACGCGGCGCTGCCGACGACGTTCCCAATCGCCTCCCACAGCTCCAACATGGTCGGCTCCGACCGGCTCCAGTACTACGCGCCGGCCTCGGCGGGCGATATGTACACGAGCGGCCAGCAGGTGTCCCGCTTCGCGGCGCACAACCCGCAGCTGTACACGAGCGCCACGGCCAGCTGCGGGCGCGCGATGATGAGCGGCGCGGACCAGCCAGGCGCCGGGCGCGACGAGCTGATCGACATGCTCAACTGGAGGCGCGGCTGCCACGGCCCCACCGCGTCCGCGGCCGCCACCACCCCGTCGCCCGCCAGCACCACCACCACCTTCAACTCCGGCAGCAACAACGGCGACGGCAACGAGGAGGAGCTCGACCTCAACTTGAGCTTATGATAGGAGCCCACAAGACAAGGTGAAGCCATCGCCACGTACCTCTACTCCTCCTAGCTTCCCAACCAGCTGTGTGCTACCCATCATCACGACGACGCCAACGCCTCGATTAGCTCTTCAGCTAGGGATGTTAATTAATTAATTCCTCGAACGATTCCCAGTCAGTCTGCTGTATGTTAATGCTAGCGACTCCTTGTAATCTCCATCTTAATTTTCCCATGTGGTGGCAGCCGGATCGAATGTAGGGGACGATGGAACCGGTGCCCACCAGGGCACGTGATGCAGTCGAGTGTATGGATTCGTCAGCTGTGTGGCGGGCCGGTCGACATGGCTGTCCGTGTTAATGTTTCGCGGCAGCATCTGCCTATCAATCTATCTTGGATTTGGTGCTTTATTTTTGCCTTTGTTTATTGCTCCACGGGCTCGGATCCCCTGTTCGTCGACGCCAACAGACGTACCGGTACCAGTGCTCCGTTGTGATGTTGCCAGTCCAGCCGTGGAAACTTCAGCGGAGCATGAGAATCGTTCGTCGGCGTCGAACCGGGCCGACCGATCGAGTCACGCACTGCACCCACGGGACAAACCGGTGGTGCCGCCCAATGGCCGCCGTCGCCATCGCCGCGAGATTCGTTGCTAGATGTGCATCCGCACTGTGTGCAACTGTGCCGCCGGGAGGTCAAGGGTCCACCGCGAGCAACCCTTGGGTGCATCGACCGGCCGCCGGGCATCCGTACGGGCGAGCGGGCGGGGGACGGCGACAGTGGCGGAGCCCGACGGATGGCTGCCTTTCACGCATGGCCGGTCTAGCCTGTCGCCGTCCGTCGCGCATCAGTCGCGTGCTGCGTCTTCGCTTTACCCCGCTTGCCCTACCGGGATGGGATGTTGCCCGTACGGGTGGCGGAACTAGTTCTGCAAACCAGCGTCGGTCGAAAAGGTAAGAAAAATCAGTTACCGTGGTGCCTCTCTGGAAAATGTGATGTACATCAAATACGAAATCGTGTTTCAGTGGAGAGAGAGCAGGGGTTGTTTTGGCTCTCGATCTCCAGTGATCAACGATTTTCTTTTTGTGTGTACATCACATATGAAAATATATTTTGACACAATTTTTCTCGTACATACTAGACATGTGTATGTAGGCGTAAACTTTTTTCAGAATTTTTAGAGAGCTGAAAATAAACTTTCCGTTTATAAAAAACACGGGATCACTAATTCACTCGTGCTCATGTGCCAAAAGGACTTTGTGAAATAGTCGTTTGAGAGCATCCTTAAAATCACGAAGTTTTCTTTTAGCTTTCTGTATTCTCCATTTTTTTTTGTTTCTTAAGTGTCCGGTAGATAATTATTTCTAAGTTGAAGCTAAGAAACATTCAATCTGATAAGGGCATTTTTGCAAATGCAACTTTTTCCCAACCGGGCTAGCGGTGCAGCAGTAGGAAACCCGCTGGAAATGTTCATCCTCGAACAAGCCTACGAGGTAAAAACATGCTGCCAATAAACCTAAACTAGGGGAGGTAACAACACAAACAACTACAAGTAAACATCTGGATGCCAGAGGCATAAAACCATGCTAACGAGCAACAACACAAATCAACCATAAGTGACCATTGAAAGAGCAGGAGTTTGAGGTGTACGTCTTCGTCCTGAAACCTCTCTAGCCTTCTGGATCAACTCCTCAACACCAACACATATCATTCCTTATCTTCTACTTAAATAACTACTTCTAAGTCGAGGCAAACCACTATGAAAATCACAATATGATTGATCCTTAGCAAGTTACCGAACTTATAGTCTAACATGTTCTGTTTGTGATTTCTACAACTCACATAGTTTTTCCAAAAAGGAGGCAGGCCTCTGGCCCATGCACCGATAGGTGAACACAACCATTCATTATTAGAAAGTATTATTCATATCAACCATGGTGCACTCGATCGGTAGACCAAAAAACATGAATAATAAGATTACATCCATCACTTATACATTCTTAATCATAGGCCACTAGACATATCGGTTGAAGATACCACGTGCAACCGTCTCCAGATGTCTAAACCCATAATCCATTGTAAGCCCCTCCTCCACACGCTGAAGTAAGAAACACATATTGATCTATGGATGGACATATCAATAACCTACATTAAATTGCGAACTTATATGTTGTTAAAAACAATATCATTGCGAAAATCCTAGATAGCCTAACATAAGGGCATGCTTGCTAAGCCCGCTCAACTAATTTCTGAACGTATTCGCAATGCCAGGCGGGGTGTGAAAGATTTTTTCAAAAAAATACTATATACCATAGCAAACGCACAAAAAGGACATGAAACAAACTAAGTATTGTCCTGTGTTTCATTTTCATCGTAAAAGCAACACTTTTAATTTGCATTCCACAGCTCGTGAATGATCATGGCTACGCTTAAAAGTTACATGGACATAATTGTACAGAAAATCCACCGGACGATATCGCTCGAGTCGTCACACACGTATAGCCTCACCCGACACGAATATTTTTCTTTCCTGCTCAGCTCGCGAAAGTGCTCATCTATAGCATGCACACGACATAATTAAGCCCGCCGCCGCAGATCTGATATAAAGGTTTTCGCGATGTTGTGCTCGGGAAAAGGGTAGATTTAAGGACAATGGGTTCAAGCTCATCGGATTTGGCCCCGACGAGGCTCCGATAAGTCGGATTTCAACGTAAGTGATTCCGATTTGACGAGTTCAATGGTAAGCAAAGGTTATTATATTTCACTTTTTTTGATGTTGCATGAGTGTTTTTCACATGATGTTGTGTTGCGAACACACGCGTGAGATGGTGCAACGCTTCATGATGCCTGTTGCAGATGTTGTTTTAGTGTGACAAATGTTCCTGTGTGGTATATCAAACATTGGTAATACTAGAACGACACCCCGCGCGTTGCAGCGGGTCTCTCTTAAAAAATTTAATAAAACGGCCAAAAAATTTAGACATCGAATGTATGTGTGGTTTATAATTTAAAGATTGTTATGATTTAGTGGTGTATCTGATTGCTATAGATAAGATTATATTAACGATTTGAAGAAATGGATATTGTTGATGGCTTGCATGAAGATGACATGCACATTCCCGCATAATATTTCTAAAATCTTTTTGAGTGAATACATATAGAAGAGCCCATAATTTTGTATAATAGTTGTATGAGTTTCATCATCATTGAAAATAACTGGCAAAAAGTTCACGGGCGAAACTAATTCCGGTGCACATGATTTACTTGTGTAACTACATAGCGAGATGGTGTAATCTTATCATTCGAATATAAAAAGAATGATGTGGAAATTTGATGGGCTAAAAAAGATGATGTGGATGCTTGCATGTGGAGAGAGAATAATTAATTAGTGTTAGTTGGGTGACATGGACAATTGATTGGCTAAAAGAGCAATTGACGTGGATAGCTTGCATGTAGAGATAGAAAAATAATAACTACACTTAGTGGGGTTTTGTTTTATAAGAAGTATAGATGTGCCTTTGTGCGTTTGATTTTTCCTGTGGATTTGCTACTGTGGATAGGGATTTGTCGTGATCCAGTTGTGATTTGCTACATATCCATTATTTTTTACCGCATTGGCGGTTTTGAAATGATACGATGCACTTGCGTATGCTTTTAACTCACTATGGATCAACCGATTTAACAATGCTGCAATAGTACATGTTTTTTGCTGCCCATGCGGTGGTTATGCTTGTAAGGATAGGATGGCCAAGATTTTGAATTTTATGATGATCCGACAGTCGGAGAGGGGGATGGTCATCATCCCGCTGACGCGCGTCCTCCTACAGTCTCCTACAGTCTCTATTTTTTTTAATAATACATTTTTTTAATCAAATTCGAAAAATATTACGCAAATCTACGAAATGGCAAAAATAATACGGCCTCGGCCTGGGCTAAGCCGACAGGGCCCCGTCGGCCTGGGCTGGGCCGATCAGGTGGTCGGCCGATGCCTGCGTGTGTCAGAGGTCCTAATCGGCCACGGCTAAGCCGATTAGACCCTGTCGGCCACGGCTGGGCCGACTAGGTCCTGTCGGCCTTGGCCCAGCCGACCAGTGCATGATTCCGTATTAGTCTCCATTTTTCGCGCCAGCCCTGCCCGGCGACACCCGTTCCCGCCTTATTTTTCCGCCTTCTTCACTCCCTCCTGTTTGTCGCTCCCGGCAATTTTTCCGCCCTTCTTCTCCCGCCATATTTTTCCCGCCCTAATTCTCCCGCCATAGTTTTCGCGGCATTGTTTTCCCGCCATTTTCCTCCCGCCATTTTTCTCCCGCCATTTTTCTCCTGGGTGAGCCTATATATATACCCCATTAGATTTGGTGATGGAGGAGGGGTGTGGTGCGTGGTTATTTCCTCAGTCGGCTAGGAACGATGTCTGGTAGTTCGGGTCCTAGTTCGGAGCATAGGTCGTGGTGTGTTTTGTATCACGCCGCAATATGGACTGAAGGTAGTATTAGGGAGGGTAGGCCCAAGAGCTGTTATAGGGAGCTAGTTAGTGAGTGGGGCAACATTCGTGAGGTGGGAGAAATTATAGCCAAAAAAACAAAATCCAGATGACCCCTGAAGAAATTTCAGATGAAATTGATGGGTGGCGGTGGAAGTGGCAGAGAATTAATGAGCTAAAAGCTATTGAGACGGGGCTTAGGGACATGCCTATGACACCTAAGTCAAAGATAATCCATTTTTCGCCGGAGGCCTATGCATTTCACGTGAAGGTAACTGAGTACCAAATTTATATTATGTTAGAATCTAGTGTTATCGTACTAACTTTTTTCCCCTGATTTTGTGAATGTCCAGCACTGGCCTGCCGATGGACAGTTTGTGAACAAAGAGATCCCTCATTTTGGTTGGATGGAAATGCTTTTTGGCGCATGTCCTGATGGACCTAGAAATCTCCTTCACGCAGAAGCAGTGAAGAGGGCTATATCAAAGGCGAAGAGTGGTGGATCATCCAAAAAAGCCGTTCAAGATGATAGTGATGATGATTTCATGCCTCCTAAACGAGGCAACTCTAGACGTAAGTTGAAGAGTGTTGGTGCATCCAAGGCTGTCGTCGATGAAAATAGTGATGATGACTTCATGCCTCCAACACGAGCACGTGGCAGAGGGAAGTGAAGTCGTTGATTCGAATTAGTTATCGTTGAGTTGCATGTAATATTTGTACCAGTGAAGTTGTAACATGGACGTGTAGTGCTGTATGTTAAATTAATTTATGCAATGTGGAATGTTTCGTACCCATCCTAATATCAAATAAGTCTGGTAGATAGATAATAATATGTCTCATACATAGATAATAATAATATGTCTCGTGCGTAGATAATAATATGTCTCATACATAGAAATACGGATCCACACTTATTACAGATAAATAAATAGTCCTAATTTAAAACACTGATCCACACTTATTACAGATAAAAACATAGTCCAAATTTAAAACACTGATCCACACTTATTACAGATAAAAACATAGTCCAAATTTAAAACACTGATCCACACTACAGATGAAAGCATATTCTAAATTTAAAACATATCCTAGTTTCTTCCTCTTCCTCTTGGTCCTCGGCTGCCTCGCCCACGTGGAGCAGCTGCTGTAGATGCCGAAGCAGCATCCGTAGATGGGAATTTTGTACAAGCAGTGGCCCTGTGACCAAAATCACTGCACAGAAAACATTGTACTGTCGGGCCTCCGGCTTCAGATTCATCCATACCATTTCGGATACGCTTGCACGGTCGTCTACCTCTACCAGGACGCAGTAGCCTTGGGTCGGGGATGTACTGCCTTTGAGTAGGGTCAACCGTGTTAAAATTACCCACAGCTCGAAATCCCACCATTTCACCAGTCCAGGTATTAAGAACATACTCGTTCAAAAAATATGGTGATACGAACGAGATGGCTGACAGCCCGAGTTGCCCACAAGCAGCCAATACATGGGAGCAGGGCAGATGAAACAATTTTGGTTTATTGCATGTGCACTCACATGTTGGTCGGGCTTCATTTCCAATTCTCACCTCATGCGTTCTGAGCTGATTTCCGCAACCAAACCTATCATAAGGTAAGCGTACCTCGAACCTTCTTTCTTGATTTCCTATGGCCTGCACAGTGTGATTCCGAGCTTTTGCCATCTTCCTATCCATGTACTCCATAATCTTCTCACAGTAAGGTGTGTTCGGGTTGTTTACGATATGCAAGTGAGCTTTCTGGCGTCTTTCTCTGAAATACTTGACTGTGCCCTCAAAAATACCCTCCACAATGGCTGTAAGTGGCAAGGCCCTATTTCCTCTCAGAACAAAGTTGTAAGTTTCAGCCAGGTTGGTAGTCATAACACCGTACCTGGCTCCATAAGTGTCGTGCAGCAAAGACCACCTCTCAAGAGGCTCGTGCTCTATCCACTGCTGAAAGTTTTTAATCAACCTCCCAGTCTTTCTCCTAACACCAGGCGGATCAAATCCTGGCAAGTCACAAAGCCCAACAGGTACATCCTCAGCGGGTGGAGGTCCGGTTGCTAGCTGTTGCGCCACAAGTTGCACATGTGCTGCTACTGCAACATTTCGTGCAGCTCTCCTCTGCCTAACATGCCGGTTAGTAAACTCATCAAGCTTACCACGTATGAAAGTGTATTTCCAGAATTGGTTCTGCTTGCATAGTTTTTTGAATAGATTCATCAAAGCCTTATCTCGGAACTGTGAGAAAAAATTGGCCCCCAAATGGCGCATGCACCAACGACTCTGCAGGTCTAGCCATGGCGTTTCTTCCGCAGCCACAGGGTTTGTGAGTGCCTTCACGGCGTTCAGTATACCAGCATGGCGGTCATGAAGGATGCACACGTTCGGCTTATCTTTCACTACTGCTATTTTAAGCTGTCTGAAGAACCAAGTCCAACTTTCAGTGTTCTCGCTCTCCACAAAAGCAAATGCAAGTGGCACGATCTGATTGTTGCCGTCCTGACCAATGGCGGTCAAGATCTGTCCCCTATACTTGCCAGTAAGAAAAGTACCATCAACACAGATCACTGGTCGACAGTGAGTGAAAGCTTCTATGCATACACCGAAAGAGAAGAACAACGATGCAACACCTTTACGTTTGGAAACTCTGCCATCCAAAAGTGTTTGATGTCAACATATGTGCCTGGATTACGGGCCTGCAATGTGTGGAGGAGCCGAACAACTGAGTCATATGAGTCCAGAAACGATCCGAATCTGTTCTCAAGTGCCATCTGCTTAGCCCTCCAAGCTTTGCCATAAGATATTTTGTACTTGAACCTGGTGAACACCTTATGCTGAATAGCCTTCGCTTCCATAGCTTTGCCCTGTACTATTTCTGAGTACAGCAACCGAGCTATAAGCGTCGACGAAATGTTACGATGATCTTGAGGAATACAGTCAATTCTACATGTGTGCTGTACTACGTCGCTCACTTTCCAGTTTATGGCGAACTGAGGGCGATAACCGTGCACCCTTCCAGGACAGCCTGCAACCTCACATTCCATTGTCAGATATTTTTTACTTGACACCTTGGTTTGAATGTCTTGCATGTCGACATTGCCCACTTAATGATTGCGTCTTGCAAATGTTGCTTGTCGGGATATAGAGCACCCACAGCAACCTGGTTCTGATGGTATTCCCAGGCAGAATCATGACCATCGTTCACTGTCATTGACGAAGTGAAGTCATGACTCCATGACGCAGGATTGGGCACGACATTTCGTCATCCGACTCGTCGGAATCATCACCATAAGCACTATCACCATCTTCATCTTCCTCTTCCATCATTTGTTGGAATTCCTCATCGCATCTGCCTCAACACCCTCATCATCTGCTACTTCTGCCTCACTGTTTTGGCCAGATTCATAACCACCACCTCCAACATCTTCCTGATTATAATCATGACCAGATAAATGCATCTCCTGACTACTCTGTCCAGGATCGTGACCTCCCTCGCCTTCAGGCGGAATCACCTCCTTCGCGACAGGTATCAGTAACGCGATAGGGGTACATCCCCTGCTTTCGCAGCCTTGCAACCATCGCACCATCTGAGAGGTCCGATCTATCGGCCTCAAATAAAAAAACACCGGTGACCTTGACTTCGTCCACAGTGCATGCACACCGACGGTGTCTGTTTCAGGATTAAGCCCTAAACATGCTGCCAACCAATCTTTCAGCTGACTTATTGACCATGTTTGTGGGTCGCTCAGTTCCAACTCTGACCATCGAAACTGACCCAAATCAGCTCCCAACTCATTTACTACAACTGTGCCAGGACCGTAGTAAAACAAACATTTCACTAAATTACTCATCTCGACAACCTAAAAATGTGACACCAAATTACTGTTATAACCGGAACAACTATATACTTAATTATTACTACCGGAACAACTATATATTTAACAATAATGCATGCGTAATTAGTGTAAACCCTAATTAGCCAGAAAAATCATACCCTTGAAGCGTGCCTTGATTCAATGGAGTAGCACCACCACCACCACCACGGCCGGAGCAGCAGAACCACCACCACCACGTCTTCCACGAGCTACACCAACCTCCTCCACATCTCCACCATTGCTCCAAAAAAGCACCACAAAATCACACCCACAACCTAACCCATCTGTAGATCGGAGTTTCCCTAACTCTCTAACAGCTGTAGGCTTAAGATTTACTGGCTGGATGGAGAAATCACCGGGGGAGGGAAGAAATCGCCATGGACTCTTTTGTTTCAGTGAGCAAGAAGAAGAAAGAAGAAAGAGAGCGAGGAGGAAGAAGGAGCCCGACGCCTGAATCATGCCAGCGACTAATCGGCTTGGCCAAGGCCGACTAGCCTGTCGGCGTCGACGTGGCCGACTTGTGGCCACGCACGCTGTCGGCCGCAGGCCTGGCCCGCCATCCCACCTGGTCGGCTTGGCCAAGGCCGATAAGGCCTAATCGGCCCAGCCCAGGCCGACAGGGCCCTGTCGGCTTAGCCCAGGCTGAGGCCGTATTATTTTTGCCATTTCGTAGATTTGCGTAATATTTTTCGAATTTGATTAAAAAATGTATTATTAAAAAAAAATTAGCTGCTGTACTACACGTTAAGCATGAGTCTAGTGATGTGGCCAGTAACTTATCTTGTTGTAGTATGCGGATTGATGTACGAAATAAACATTTTTTTAAGGAAAAGCAAGAACTATATTACTCGATCCGTGTGAGCCATATACACGCCGAAAGGAGAAAGGTACTATGCCGTATGTCGACATGCACTTCTGCCCCGCGCGCGCAGGCGCAGATCACCATTGCTAACTGTAAACGCGAGACAAGCGACCAGAAGACAATGGCCGGTGCGGATATGGATAGATAGATACGCCCTCTGCTACCGCAGTAGTTTTGGTTTGGTTGCTCTCGTGGTCCGCCTAGTTGCGCAGTTGGCAGACGGCGACAGACACAGGGTGTGCGACGGGACACGGCCATGTGAGCGATGCGCGCGCGACGCCGGCGACATGGCCTGGCGCCGAGCTGGTGCGACGCAGATGCGCAGATCGATCTGGCGCGCGCGCCAGCACCACCGCTGGTGGCCGACGCCGGTGGGTTGCGTTGCATGCATGCGCCTAGCTGCTCCTGCTTTGGTCCCGGCACTCAGCTGCCCTCCAGCTCTTGCTCATCAGCTTTGGGCAGTTGTTTGCTTCTCTCTGGCGCAAGCCATCAGCTCCATGCGCAAAACGAAAAGCAAAACAAATGCAATGGTTTGGCTAACTGGTTCAGTCTGTTCTGTCGTCTAGCTGCGAATTTGGTACCGCTGCACTTGCAACTTGCGGCCTCCCTCTCTCGCAGCAGCACACCCCCGTTTTCTATTTCCTCGGGAACGCAAGGAATAACTAAACAGTTGGCTAGTTTAGCTACATTAAGCTCGAGTTGACGTCTCTGTCCTTTGCGTTTGTTGCTTGAGCTAGTACTCCAAGGACTAGCTTGCCTTGCTCGATCTTTGGATGTGACCATATCTGGGTGACTGGGTAGACTTTTGTTGCTCCAACGAACCGCAACCTGTCTCTTTTTAGTGGAGCAGCCGCATAGATCGAATCGCCTAGATCGGCGATTGGACCTGTCACTCGGCTCAAAATCCAAGGTGATTTAAACTAACCATCATGAATAGCTGCGACCTACCAGCTGCTGTTTGCGCTCCATCACAGAGCATCTCCAACAGAAGAGTAAAATCTGGCTACACAAACCAGTGTTTGAGCTAGAGACAAGGTTTGGATAGAAGCCTATTTTTCCAGCATTTGGAGCGTACCAAAAACTGATAACCTGTAATTTGAGCTACTATTTCTTAGAGCATCTCTAGTGGATGGTGTATATGGAGGTGTATGTTAAATATACACGATGAAAACCAAATAACGCTTCCCAGTGGATCGTGTATAACGTCGTGGATGTTTACACCTCCTATCCACGAGGGTACCTGGCGTGGGAGTAAACACCACGAAGCCACGCTCATGAAAGGAGGCAACGAGGCAACCGCTCTCCTCCCGCTGTGCTCCCGCCTCCGTCCGGAGCCCATCGAAGCTCGCCGGCGGCCTCTCCCCTCCGGTAAGCTCTCTCTCTCGCTCTGTTTTTTTCATTCCCGCCTGTAGAGGAGAGATTAGAGGAGGCGGCGGGACGTCGGGCGGCGGCCGCACGGCTCGCCAGATCTGGCGGCAGCGGCGCGCGCCATGGAGAGGGGAGGGCGCGGAGCAAGGGGCTGGGGGAGGTGGAGTGAGATCCGGCCACGGCCTGGAGTGCGGCGGCGGCGGCCTGGAGGGCGGCGGCTGCAGCCTGGAGGGAGAGGGGCTCGGCCGCGTCCTAGGGTGAGAGGCGTCTGCGGCATGGAGGGCGCGACGGAGGAGGGAGATGGGGGAGGTGCTCCGGGCAGGACGAATTGGTGCTCCGGTCTGCCTCGATTTGGTGCTGCCCATCGATGTGGTGCTGCCCATCGATTTGGTGCTCTGGTCTGTCTCGGTAGTGTCTCCATGGTAGCTGGGATTTGGTGCTGAATTGGTACTTCGTTGTAGCTGATATATTTGTTGTTTCCTGTGTGTATTCATTGATTGTTTGCAGATGGATGGTGATGAAAGCTTCTTGGACACCATGGGTTTTGGTTACACACAAACACAACCAGAAAGTTCAAATGGAGAGCAAGCAACCCTATCAACTCAGCAACAAGCAACACCATCAACGCAGCAACGTTCTGCAACCGTGAAAGGAAAATCCAACAAAGGAAAAAATTGGTCTAGTGATGACGGCAAGGTTCTGATAGCAGCATGGGCAAATACAAGTTTGGATATTGTCGGGACAGATCAAAATCGAGATGCTTATTTGGCTAGAATTTCAGAGTACTACAACGCACACAAGGAATCATCATGGCCGGAGCGTAATGCTAATGCAATAAATTGCCGTTACACATTGATTAACAGAGAGACCTCTAAATTTTGTGGTTGCCTTCAGCAGATTTTAAATAGGGAAGAAAACGGAAGGATTATAGCAGAAAAGGTATGCGTCTATCTTCTAGTTCGTTTCAAATATTCTGTATGTGATGTGCATATTTTAACAATACATTTCTATATGCAGACAAACGATGCACACCTGCTGTTCAAGGAAATGGATGCTAAAAAAAAGCATTTCACATTGATGCATTGCTATGTAGAGTTTTCGAAGTATCCAAAGTGGCAGACAAGAGAACTTAAAACTGCTCTTAAGAAACAAAAGAAGACCATTGATGCATGTCGTTGTATGAAACAACTGATGCCTAGGGGTAGGCTTATGTTTGGGGCCGATGGACGCTAGAGGATTCGGGGAGGGATAGCGCACTGAAGAGCGCACACAGAAGAGCAGATCAACACGGGGATTTACCCTGCTTCGGGGCTCTCGTGAGAGATAAAACCCCTACTGCAGCATCTAGCCTACTCTGTGTATTTCTCCTCTCTGCATACGGTCTGTACAAATGCTCCTCGAGCTGTATGGAGCGAGCTATGGAGATGTGCTCAAGGGAGCCAGCAGAGAGAGCGGGGGGAGAATGAGCCCATGGAGCGAGAGAGCCCGCGCGTGGCTGAGGAGAGCTCTCCCCCTGGTGCTCTTTATATAGGGAGAGCCCAGGGGATAAGGGGTGGCCCGCATGACACTATGCTCACACTCTAGGTGAAATGACCACTGGGGTCTTGTGAACACTGTGCACGCGCCACGCCGGTACTGCGCTCTGCACTGTGCTTGCATCAGGGGATGGGCTTGGCACGTCCCGTCTGTCCTCTGCCTTGTCCTCTAGCACTTGTCTCCTGAATCTTGGCATAACATCTGTACTTGTCGAGGAAGCTGGATGTAGTCTCGGAGAGGTGGAGATGTCGGTCGGCTCGGTGCAGTGATCCTGGAACGAAGCGCTGGTCTCGGTCGAAGGTGCTCCGGGCGTGGCGCTGGCCTTGGCCTGGAGATGCCAGTGGAGGCTGTCTCGGTAGCGCTGTCCCGGGGAGGTGTGCCGTGATACTGGAAGCCGGCCTAGCCGAGTTGCAGCTACGACGACCCAATCGAGTTGTGGCTACGTCGATCCAGCCGAGCATGGCCAACCGAGTTGAGGAGAGCGTGGCCCAGCCGGGTGGAGGAGAGTTCGGCCCATCCGGGTGGAGGACAACTCGGCCCAGCCGAATTGGAGGAAGCTCGGCCTGCCGAGTTGGAGGGAGCCTCGGCCTGCCGAGGCTGGAGCCTCGGTCCGAGTCGTGGCGCGCAGCTGGCCCAATCCGAGTTAAGAGCATCTCGGCCCACCCGAGCTGGAGCAGCCTCGGCCCACCGAGATGTAGCAACTTCGGCCCGGCCGAGTTTAAGGGACCTCGGCCCAGCCGGATTGGCATGTGTTGGTTTGGGCAGTGCCAGATTCGACCCAGGACGGTTTTTCCTCCCTTCTCTTTATCTTATAACTATTATTATTTCTTTGTTGTTTCCTCTACCACTTCCGTAAAACCATTAACTTTGGGGTATCCGGGGTTACATCCCCGACAATGCAAGTTCCGGGCACAGCCACCAATGATCTGGCTGATGAATCCTCGGTACGCACTGATGCTACCTCGGTACGCACTGATGCTCTTGAACATGACAAAAGACCTGATGGTGTGAAGAAGTAGAAATTGCGGAGAGGTAAAGCTGATGACAGTGATTGCAAGTTGTCATTAGAAACTGTGTGGGCAGAAAAGCAAGAGAAGGATGAGATGAAAGATGACGAAGAACTCATGATCATATCCCAAGAGGATGTGTTCATTGTGTCGTGTGAGAGACGATAGAGAAATCTGGGAGTGATTACAGAAGTCATAGCTAGAAATGCTGGGAGAGAGGTGGTAGGGGGTGGTTTATATAGAACAGAAATATAGCCGTTGAAAATATAGCCGTTGAAAATATGGCTGTTGGAAATATGGCCGTTGGAATATACACGTCCTGATTTACACGTTCCATTGAAAAATTAGGAGGTGTAAAATTTAGCAAGGTGTATATGGAGGTGTATATGGAGATATACACGTCCAATTTTACACCATCCACTAGAGATGCTCTCGATATTGCATTTATCATCCAAACTAACTTTAAATGGCGTGATAACTAAAACTTTTCAACATCCTGCCGTACGTAGGTAGCAACGTTTCAAATCCAAGGTCAAATAAGCCTAAAAGGACAAGCAAAGTGCATCAAACTCAAAAAAAAAAAAAACATAGAACATCAATGCAATGCAAAGAAGTCAAATGGGCATCATCTTATCCATTGGAACTAGTGCTTCCATTCCCACCAATGCCTCCGATGGTACAATCACCATTGCCACCTATGTCACCATTGGCTCCATGGCCACACATGTAACCTCTTGCCACCAAGATTTGATAACGGCAAAACTCAATAATAAGGGTTTCCTTTCTCGTCTAGACCATTTAAGTCCATTCTCCAATCTCTTGAGCAATTCCTCGGATGCCAGCCTTCTCTCCTCAATCACAACCATCCTCTACTTGACACCGGGCCACCTCTCCTGTGCGGCACTCCTCCTCTCCTCGGCCTCCTTCCTCTCCTTAATTTTTTTGATCTCTAATTCATTTCTTTGAAAACAGTGTCCTTCCTTATTGCCATGATGTTGTCCAATGACTGTGTACCCGACATTGTCTTCTCTATTCGCCCTCCTCTCCTCCTCTTTCTCTCTTCCTCCAATCAGACATCTTTCTAGTAGCCGAGTTGGTAGGAGTCGGACTCCTCCTTCCCTCATCCAACTGAGTTAGAAGCATGCTTCTTCTTGTTTCGGATTTCGTTGGAGAGTCGGTTCTTCCATTTATCATTATTTTTTAGCGATGCCCAACATTGGTGAAAGTCGATGGCATTGCCTTCAACCTTCATTTTCTCTGGTTTCATTATATAATTCTTGAGCAATGTTTATTGTAAATCATAAATGTGAAAAACATGTTAGCCTCACAATAGATGTTCAAATAACTGATCATGGCAAATTATTCTATCACGTTATCTTCTACATGTGTACCACTTGGATTGCGACAGTCAGCTTGAGCCAAGCATGATGACCACATCAGATACTTCGTTGATACAATTTGGAAACAATGCTAGAGGGAGACTTGTGTCTTTGGTTTTCCACCCTTGTAGTTGGCATTGAATTGATCATGGATACACTCCCTGACTCCCAATAAGTATTGCTTTGTTTCTCATTCCCGGTAACTGAATCTAGACCGATTGCTTGTCATGCCTTACA
Organism: Poa pratensis; assembly: GCA_947311845.1. Lineage (NCBI taxonomy): Eukaryota > Viridiplantae > Streptophyta > Magnoliopsida > Poales > Poaceae > Poa > Poa pratensis. The sequence continues at coordinate 19,941,235 of CAMZMU010000112.1, forward strand.
CAAAACCTCATCTTCATTCTCTTCTTCTTAATCAATGTAACGGGCAAAAATTTGTCTCACGTTTCAAAAAAAATTCGCCTCTCACTAACCTGTGTAGAGTAGGATCAAACATAAATATCTCATGTTCCACGTCAACAAATTCTTCATTTCCTTGTGATGCATAGTCTCCACATCATCAATTTGTTCAAACCCGTTGATTTTATCATAGCTGCATCAATCATGTACATTCCTAGACCTTAATGGATTTTAATGGGTAAAATACAACAATTCACATAAATTTTATTTGACAACTGCGACCATAGTATCTTTCATATTACTATAGACAAGCACATGTTTCATACGTTTTATACTCTTTCATTCATATAAGAGAGCATGCAGGCTACCCTTCAAGTTAACATGACGAGGAAGAACTTCCTCTATTTCAAAATGAAGTCCTCTGCTTTTCTGGCCTTTTTCGCTGTAGATCATATAAAAAAGTTTCTACATCGAAGCTTAACAATTACACACCGAACCCCCACTATTACTATAATTTATTTTAGAAAAATGCATTTGTGACTTGTTAGTTTTCAATAGAAGAGAAGGAAAATTTCGTTGTATTAGTCATTGTCGATTGTACATGTGTCGGAGTCACAAAAACGACGCTACAGAATAGACGTTTTTGTGTTGTTCCCATACTAATAACGTCGGATTGCTCTCAGACAGTAACATTTCCTTGTTAAAATTATATACATATAAAGTTAAATGAATTCTGAAGTGGTCATAACTGCATGAAAGAGAGGTGTTTAGAGAGGAACTGTCAGCCGTTGGACTCGTGTGGTTATGAGTTAACGTATCAAGTCAGAGCATATGTTGATCTACTTGAGGGGTATTTCGCATCAGAAAAAGGTCTAGAGTCGCATGCCTCATCCTGCACACTTGACTCCATGAAAAGAGGGGTGTTTGAAGGAGCTGTTAGCTAGATGTTGGACTCCTGTGGTTATGAGTTAACGTAACAAGTCAAAGCATATATATGCCAATCTAGAGCAGGAATGTTAATTAAGTGTGCTTATTTTCGCACCGCGAAAAAGGATATAAACGTTACACGCGCATAACTCATCCTAGTGTGCGATGAGATTGAAGCTCTGTACGGTAATCTGCGTTCTGTATCCACACTCATGTACCAACGCGCCAGCGATTGATTTAAATCTTGGTGGCAAGATTCGGATCTTTGTCACATTTGAATCTAATATATCTAAATTAAGGTCGATTTGTTGTGGCCACTAATCAATGAGACTGGTTCTAATGAAGGGTCGTGAGCAACGTTCTGTTGTCGTACATGTCGGCTCAGATGTCAGATCTTCGCCTCGACGCCGTTCGCACAAATATAGTGAAGGCATGCAGACACAAGATCGAGCTGCGCCCGTCCGTCGTTTTCTCCCAACCGCAAACTAGATTTCACGTGCTTTTCCAAATGTACGCGCAATCAACCTTGAGAACCAACAAACCTAGAAAAGATGGAGGAGCAGCTCTTCTGTCTGCCTTTACTATTCAAACGCCGGAGCGTGTGATTGTGAACAAATCGACGACCACCACGCATACATACATACTAGGGATAGTTAGCGCGGCAATGCCGCGCGTTCGTCTGATGATTTTCGAATATGTTTTTTAGAAAGTATGCATATGAATATTATTTGAATTCGGAGAAGTTTACGATTCGGAGATTTTTTGAGGTTGTTAAATTTTGTCGCATTGAAATGTATTCAAATTTGTATTATTTGAAAGTTTGCAAAAATGATTAGATTTTGGAGGTATTTGAAATTATTAAATATGTGAATTCGAAATTTGAGTTGGAATGGTCAAATAAGGGTGGTTTTTCCATAAAATTGTCCGAATTTGATTTTTTAAAACTTATTTGGTTTGTGTGAAAAATAGTTGATAATTTTTTTCCTAGCATTTTGATATATTTTTTATATTTTGTCGATGGGTTTGTATAGAATTTTTTCTGGTTTTTGTTTTGCTGCGCAATTTAAATTTGGTAACATGTTCATTTAAAAATTGTGCAGGTTTAAAATTAGTGAAATCGAAAGAAGCTTGCGTTTAAAAATTGTTTACATTTTGAATATTGTTCAAGTTGGGGTGTTTTGCAGATTCAAATCATTTTATGTTTGTAAAATGATTAGATTTCGCAGGTATTTAAGATTTTGGAATATCGAAATCTGAAATTTAATCGTATCGAATTAAAAAACAACATTTTTCTCTGAGGGTATATATAGAAATAATTTCATGTTGTAGAAATTGTTCTAAGGAGGAAGTTTTTTTTTCAAATATTTACCAATCTGAAGTGTTTGAACATATTTGTTTTTTGACGTAAATAATTAGTACTCCCTCCGTCTCAAAATACAAGGCGCCCTTTAATTTCGCTGGTCAACACTGTATAACTTTGACCATGATTTGTACTTATATTATGTACTCAAAAATATTATAAAGATATATGAATTAAAGAATTTTGCAAGACGAATCCAACGGTATCATATATACATTATCATTCAATATATTTTGGTATATTTTGGTGGTCAAAGTTGAGCGTCAAAGACCACCTTAAAAATAGCGCGCCTTGTATTTTGACACGGAGGGAGTATTTGTTTTGTTGGAGCATTTTGTTGTATCTTTTGTTTTTTTCCGGATGGGAATTTTTAGAGGTTCATCTATTTAGTCGATATTTAATAAAATTAAATGCGTAAAATTAGAGGATGGCAATTTGGATTTTGTGTATATATTAATCGTGTTCGTTGTAATTTGAAATGTTTATTTTTTTCCTAAACTTGTCTAAATATAGGCTAAATTGAATTATTCAAACTTTTTTGTTTATTTGGCAGAAATAGGTACCCTTTTTTTATTACTTACCACAGTTTGACAAATATCATAAATCTCTTTTTTTTGTTGCAAGAAAATTATTGAAATGTGAATATTACTTGAATTGGGGAAAGTTTGCCAAATTTAGGCTAAATTTATTATAGATTAGAAGATTTGTTTCCCTTCGAAATTCTTTTTTTTTTCTTCCTATTTGTGAAATATCTGACATTCGGGACCGACATGTTAACGTTTTAATAATTATATGGAAATTGTTTAGGGAAATGGTAAAAGTTCTGACAGTGGGCCCGCTGTGAAATTTATATGGATTTTGAAAATTTGGTGATTTTGCATTTTTTTTGACAAATTATTATAGTTTTTAATTGAAGTTCACCCGTAGCGAAGCACGGACATTTTTCCTAGTATATCTAAATTAAGGTCGATTTGTTGTGGCCACTAATCAATGAGACTGGCTCTACTGAAGGGTCGTGAGCAACGTTCTGTTGTCGTACATGTCGGCTCAGATGTCAGATCTTCGCCTCGACGCCGTTCGCACAAATATAGTGAAGGCATGCAGACACAAGATCGAGCTGCGCCCGTCCGTCGTTTTCTCCCAACCGCAAACTAGATTTCACGTGCTTTTCCAAATGTACGCGCAATCAACCTTGAGAACCAACAAACCTAGAAAAGATGGAGGAGCAGCTCTTCTGTCTGCTCTTACTATTCAAACGCCGGAGCGTGTGACTGTGAACAAATCGATATATATATATATATATATCCTCGACTCCTCGATCAACTTGCATTGCTTCTTCTTGGATAGACATGAACGCTTGGTTTATCGTTTGTCGCTTCCCAGTCCGGGGTCCGGACGCATGCAGCCAGCGGCCAGCACGCAGTATATATTCAGGATCTTGGCATATATTGGCAGAAAACCATTATGCTAATTCGATTCACCTTTGGCTAGCACCACATGTTTGTCTCCTTGCATTGCCAGCTTCGGTCTTGGGCTCTTGGCTACTCGGACGGACACTTACAAAAAAGATACTCCCTCCGATCCTATATAAGTGCCGCTAGAAAATGAGTTGGTTATGTACAAATCATTAGCACTGCTCACGACACATTTTTAGGATCAGAGTGAGTAGATAACCTGAAAATTAATGGAGTACATTTGTGTTGTTTGCACGTGAGGAAAGAGTGATACACTCGGCGATTGCAAGGAATATATGTGTGTTTTTCCTGAATAACTTTTCTCTGTGGAACATGCTTTGTTTCTGAATATATTTTCATCTCCCAAGTTGGATGCGCAGACCAGAACATTCCCTGGTGACCGCGAGAGCAACGGATCGTGGTCCACAGTTCCACACTACTCGTATATTATCCCGTCGATCGAATGGGCGCCACCACGGGATTTTGCACTTAGATTTGGTCCAACCACCAATCGCCAAACTTTGATGTTGGAATCCAATCCTCTCCCTCTTTCTTTTACAACTGCTTTCTCTCTTCTCACGTAGTAGCCTGGTATCTTGTCGTCTAATGGAGCTGACAGTCGTTTTCTTTCCTTTTTCCCGTTTTGAGAGTGCAAGTGAAGGCTGAAAGTCCCAGGTAAATATGTTCAACTGATCATGTTGCTGAGCTTAGGGGATCAGGCCAGTGAAAAAAAAGATGCATACGAATAAGAGAGATAGTAGCTTAGCTAGGCATAAAGTTGTACTTGGATGGAAGATGTCAATGGATCCAACCAGGATTTTTCTTTGGGTAAATGTCATGTCAAGATTTCACGGTTGGTCCCTGTCGACAAACTCACGATGGCCTTGTTTTTCTTCCTTCTTTTTATTACAATTTCTCATTATGATATATAATTCGTCTTTTTATTTTTATGTTCGTTTGAGACTTGTGAACTTGTGAGGGCTGTGTGCATCCTATCTATGCAGAGGCCGGGTGTAATACTTAAAACTCTTTAAGTAATAAAATCCCTTTATCGAAAAAAATCAGCGGAACACGATGGTATTGTTGGGCTGAAATTGATGGACATCCTACTTAGGCCTTTTTTAGGCCCGTTAGTTCCATATATACTCCACCGTGGACAGCGTTAGTAGTGGTTGTCCAGATCGTTTGTTTCTACCCGTGTGTTCGGAAGTCATATCGGGTCCAGCTTGCTGAAACTCCACCGCGGATAATGCCAAGCAGCCACGTGGGCGGTGGGCACGCGAGGCACCGGTATACGGCTCCGCAAGCTCCGGCGACATCGCCTGGTGGCGCTGCCGAGCTGTGTGTGATCTTGTGATGCGGATACGCGATCTAGCGGTGCATGCATGCTCTTCTGGTGGCACCTCGATCTCTATCATCTTGATCGACCGCGCTCTCTCTCTATCTCTCTCTAGCTCAATTTTGGCGGTTGTTTCATTCTCTGTGGAAGCGAACTGCCTAGAGGAAATTGCAACCTGTCTCTATTTATAATTTCTAGGAAATGCAAGGAATAATGAACAGTTGGCTATACAGCATCGTCTTCGGCTCTTCGCGTTGCACTACAGGAATGGTGATCTATGCCGACGGCCAAACACTGTGCCGACGGCTTTTTATCGGGGCCGTCGGCATAGGTCCCGACGAGGCCAGCCCGTCCACAAAGCCGTCGGCATAGGATATGTCGTCAGCATAGATTTGACACAGGGGCTATGCCGACGGCATAGGTAAGCCGTAGGCATAGCGTTTTCCCTATTATTCATCTAATATGGAATAATTCATATCTTTTAATCTATAAATCGAAATTTAACAAATAAAATGTCTAAATCGATTAGAAAAATTAGAGGAATCCAAATATGACATCCATATCATCTTTTTTATCAAGTTTATGACTTTTCGCAACATATTTTTGGTACTTGCTTAATAAAAAGGTCATTTTTGGCACTTAAAAAATGGAAAATGATATTTATAATAATATTTTTAAAATTGTTTTTGGCAACAATGTTTGCCATACCAAGACACACATATGTGTCAATATATGGAAACTTTATCACAAACTATGGCACAGGGTCCATTTTGACCATTTTTTTCAAAAAAGTAAAAGAAAGTGAAAAAATACTCAAAAAGTGAAATCCTTTGGCATGGACTCCTTTTATGTGTACTAGTTGCTAGGAATAATGATAAACCTGAGTTTTGACAAGTTTCCAAAAAACTTCTTCACAAAAAGGTCAATCGTCTATAGACATGTATAAGTTTCGAGTCAAATGGCTTAGATATGATCATCCCTGTGTCATAGTTTGTGATAATGTGCCCATATTTGAGACATAGGTGTGTCTTGTTATGACAAAATGTTGCAGAAATGAGTATTTTCAAATTATGTTTATAAATATCATTTTTCATTTTTTAATTGTAAAAAATGGCATTTTTGTGAAGCAAGTACAACAAATATGGTGCAAAATGACACCCATCCAAATATCACACAAAGTAGGCCATATTTTATCGATAATCCAGCAATATTAGGAATTTTCTCGGTTTCTACCTCATTTCGCCTATTTAAATGACTTTATGCCTATTTTCCGAAAGTAATTCAATTTTGAACTACAAGTGTGTGATAGTTTGCTCAGAAAATTTTACAAAAATTATTTTAAGATACACCAGTAGTGGTTATATCACAGAACCATCGATAGTCTTGAGAAATGTGATCCCTTTGATGAACAGGCACGCCATCCATTTTGACCATTTTTTCAAAAAAATAAAAGAAAGTGAAAAAATACTCAAAAAGTGAAATACTTTGGCCTGGACTCCTTTTATGTGTACTAGTTGCTAGGAATAATGATAAACCTGAGTTTTGACAAAGTTTCCAAAAAACTTCTTCACAAAAAGGTCAATCGTCTATAGACATGTATAAGTTTCGAGTCAAATGACCTAGATATGATCATCCCCGTGTCATAGTTTTGATAATGTGCCCATATTTGAGACATAGGTGTGTCTTGTTATGACAAACAATGTTGCAGAAATGAGTATTTTCAAATTATGTTTATAAATATCATTTTTCATTTTTTAATTGTAAAAAATGGCATTTTTTGTGAAGCAAGTACAACAAATATGGTGCAAAATGACACCCATCCAAATATCACACAAAGTAGGCCATATTTTATCGATAATCCAGCAATATTAGGAATTTTCTCGGTTTCTACCTCATTTCGCCTATTTAAATGACTTTATGCCTATTTTCCGAAAGTAATTCAATTTTGAACTACAAGTGTGTGATAGTTTGCTCAGAAAATTTTACAAAAATCATTTTAAGATACACCAGTAGTGGTTATATCACAGAACTATCGATAGTTTTGAGAAATGTGTCCCCTTTGATGAACAGGCACGCCATCCATTTTGACCGTTTTTTCAAAAAAATAAAAGAAAGTGAAAAAATACTCAAAAAGTGAAATCCTTTGGCCTGGACTCCTTTTACGTGTACTAGTTGCTAGGAATAATGATAAACCTGAGTTTTGACAAAGTTTCCAAAAAACTTCTTCACAAAAAGGTCAATCGTTTATAGACATGTATAAGTTTCGAGTCAAATGACCTAGATATGATCATCCCCGTTTCATAGTTTGTGATAATGTGCCCATATTTACAAAAGTGTGTTGGGTGTTTCAAAATGTCTAAGAATCTACACTGGTGTGTGACCGGCTTCACCGGCTTCACTTTCTCTCTACTAAGTGTGTGGACTTATAGCTGAAAACTCCCACTTCGGGCGAAACGGGGCAATATTGTGAAAACTTGTGATAAAGGTTGGTTTTCCATGTTCATATGTCCTAACCTAACACAACCAAGCAAAAAAAGTCCATTGGTGTACCCCCTTTCGATTTCGTTCAAAGGGGTAGATAGGAACTTTGACTTTTTTCCAGCGGGTCTAGGGTTTCGTCGAAGCGGGGTCCGGAGGGTCGGAAACCCACAAAAACCTAGGTGGTTCCATACCATATGTACACAAGTGTGTTGGGTGTTTCAAATGACCAAGAATCTAGTCTCGTGTTTGACCGACTTCAGCGGCTTCACTTTCTCTCTACTAAGTGTGTGGACTTATAGCTGAAAACTCCCACTTCGGGCGAAACGGGGGCAATCTTGTGACAACTTGTGATAAAAGTTGGTTTTCCATGTTCCGATGTTCTAACCTAACACAACCAATCAAAAAAGTCCACTGTCCTATCCCTTTCGACTTCGGTCAAGGGGGTAGAAGAGAACTTTGACTTTTTTCCAACGGGTCTAGGATTTTGCTGAAGCGGGCCCCAGGAGCGTCGGAAAACCCATCCAAACCTATTTTGTGCCATAACATATGTATACAAGTGTGTTGCGTGTTGTAAATGTTCAAGATCCTACTCCGAGGTATGACTGGCTTACCGACCACACTTTCTCTCTAGCGAGTTTCTACACTTAGAGGTGAAAACTCCCGCTTCAGGCGAAACGGGGAAATCTTATGTTGATTTGTGATAAAAGTTGGTTTCCCATGTTCCCATGGAGTAACCTAACACAACTAAGCAAAAACGTCCACTGACCTACCCCTTTAGACGTCGGTCAAAACATGTATAAGTTTCGACTCAAATGACCTATGTATGACCATACCCGTGACATAGTTTGTGATAATACGCTCATATTTGACAAATATGTGTGTGTTGGTATGGCAAACAATGTTGCAGAACTGAGTTTGTTCAAATTATTTTTATAAATATCATTTTTTATTTTTAAAGTGTAAAAAATGATATTTTTTGTGAAGCAAGTACACAAAATATGGTGGAAAATGGCACCCATCTAATTCCCACACAAAGTAGACCATATGTGATAGATAATCTGGAAATATTAGGAATTTTCTCAGTTTCTACCTAATTTCGCCTATTTAAATGACTTTATGCCTATTTTCCGAATATGACACACATTTGAACTACAAGTGTGTGATAGTTTACTCTAAAAAATTTACAAAAATAATTTTAAGGTACACAATTAGTAGTTGTATCACAGAACCTTCGACTATTTTGAAAAATTCGACCCCTATCGACCGTAGATTAAATCTGAACCATTGAGAAGAAACACACAATCCTCGTCATTCTAAATGGAGCAATCTGATTGGTTGGAACTATTCGTTGTGGATCGATGACATGGCGTTTCCTTCTCTCTCCTCTATCTCCTCTGTCCCACGCTCATACCCAGCCACACAACGCGACGCTGTTCAGATAAGACCACGACACCCTCTGCTCTACCTCACGCGTACATCACGGGGAGCAGCGAATCCTGTGACGGCACCAGCTCCGGGGCGTGGCCGGGATCCCGCGTCGCCATGGCCGCCCTGCCGTTGACCTCGTCCGCGCCATGGCCGCCCTGCCGTCGACCTCCGCCTCGCCATCGACGACCTCCGTCCCCGGCCGCCCTCCGCCTTGCGTCGGCGTTCTCCCGTACCGCCCTCTAGCCTGGAACGCGGCGTCGCGGACCGCATGGGCACGCCGGGTACGGCCCGGAGTTCGCCGCGCCTCTCCCCTGCATCAACGGCGGCGACGGCGGCTCCCTCGACCGCCCCTGCTTCGTCTGCATCAGGAAGGCGGCGGCTTCGTGCCGTCGTGGCCGCCCCAGCCCTCGTCTTCCCAGCCGTCGCCACGTCCGGCCTCGGCGTCGGCCGTACTCGCCACGCCCGGACTCGGTCGACGCCGTCCTCGCCGCGCTCCACAGCGGCGGCGCCCCATCCCCTGCTCCGTCGGCGACAGCCCCCAGTCGCGGCCTGTCCCCAGCCAGGGACGGCGGGGATTTTTTTTAAGACACGTGTCCACCCTATGCCGACGGCATTGCCGTCAGCACAGCTTGTGCCAGTGCGCTCGGCCGCCGTGGGACCCACCTTACCTGTGCCGAACAGTGTGCCGACAGTCATTTTTTGCCGTCGAGGGAGCCTGTGCCGACGGCTAATAGCTGTGCCGACGGCCGTGGAGGCTGTGCCTACGGGGCCCTATGCCGACCACTCTGTGCCGACGGTGGCCGTCGGCATAGACCTGTGCCGACAGCAATGAGGCCTAAGCCGACGGCTTTAGGCCGTCGGCACAGAGGGACTTTCCTGCAGTGTTGATGTGTTGTCGGTTCTGATATCTGGCTTGTTGCTTGAGGAGCACCAGATTTTGGCGCTTCCTATTTGGTTAAATCGGTGACTGTTAGATTTCGAAGTGGTTTAGTAAAATAATATATGCATAATAGGTGCGACGACCTACTCCCTCCATTTCTGAATGCAAGGCGTATAGTTTATTGCACGAATATTAAGACATGAGAATTTTGCATACTATGAACTCATTTTCCTCTGAATTTTTTTGGGAGAAAGGTGTCCCTAGTAGTCACAAATTAAAAAAAACAATGGTTTAAATCTCTCCGTTATAGATTGAAAATCATTTGTGGATGCGTAAAATTGTCCATGCATCATAATACACCCTATATTTTGGGATTTTCCTCAAAAAACTATACGCCTTATACATTAATAAAGGAGGGAGTACCATTTTTTCTTTATAAAATTTATTACATGTATGCTATAGTCTATTGTAGAACGTAGAGCCAAGAGTCAAGACTGGACTGGTATGAACGTAGAGCCAATTTGGCCAGCGAACTGAATCTCTGCCGTACGATTTCAGTCTTTTGTCTTATTGTTCAAAACAAAAACATAAAATTATTCATGAAGGATTTGATCTGCTGCATGCCTATAATCAATGAAACTGGCTCGCTCGACGCGAGCATGCATGGGCAATTTGGGCATGGCGTGAGTAAACGTGTTAGCCGCTACGTTTTGGCGTATGTGTCGGCTCAGATGTCACGTCCGCTGGCTAGCTCATCGTAAGTGTGGATGGAGCCGACGTAGCTGCGTTTGTCATTTTCTCCCAACCAGGCAAACCACAACTGGATTTTCTCGCGTGTTTTCAAAACTCTGCAGGTTTTCAACCCTAGCCGTCGCCGTCTCTAATTACCGCTCTGGCACTAGGAGGGGTGGGGAACTCGGACCTGCGCATGGTGCTATACAAAGGTTCTTAATGTTAGAGCTTGGTTTTGGTTATTATCTTCTTCGTCAATGGAGATGGCATCATCTGCAATAAGCGATCTTCCACGCTTCGTTCGACGGCGAGATCTCCTTCCCGACGTCAATGGTGGCTTTGGAAGATTAAGTTTGTCTAGGTATGGTTTTTCAGATCTTGCTTCGCCAGATCAATCTTGGATTGTTTCTCAGAGTTGCCGCGAGGAGGATTGTCCTCGCAATATCTATCCCGACTACTACGTCCTCGGCAATGGTGATTCGTTCTCTCGGCTCCCAACGACGTCGACAAAGTGGTTCGGTTATATGTCCCTGGAATATCAGTGGTGGTGCTCTTGCCGATGTTGCTTGATTAATTTAATGGCTGCGTGCGTGCACAAAGCCTTGGCAATGCGGTTCAAAATTAAAAAGGGAGAACCTTCGTTGGTATTCACAGGTGTGTGGTTTGGTGTTTTCGGCGTTGTTCTACGGCTGCCTTCAGAAAAGTACAAGATTGTGTCATGGAAGAAGAAAGGGCTTGAAGATCTCATAGATTTGCTCGTCTCTTTTAATTTTATTTTTGTAATCGATGTAATCGTGTACTCTTTGTTGGTTTAATATATATGGTAAAATTCAAAAAAAAAACTCTACAGGTTTTCAGTTGAGAGTTGAGACCCAACACGCTTGGAGTTGGAGGAGCAAATACTCCGTTCATCGACGCAAACTCCATCCTCTTCCTTGGACATCAACATGTTTCTCGCTTGCTTCGGAAATTACAAATCTTAGAATATCTTTGCCTTTCCGGTGGACATATAGAAAGAAGGCAATATCGTCTCTCTCCTCATGCTCACGGTATGGGAAATTTAGAGCAAGGGTCTTCTGAAACACCGCCTTGATGGCTAATGTTGTTGTAGCGAAAATTAGAGAGGAGGCCCGTGTCTTTGGGCCATCGCGGGTGCCAAGCGCTTGAGTTGTATAATGCTGCGAGAGTATGACCCAGATTTTTGGCTCCTGGCAACGCGCGGAGCGAATCCAGCGGGCTGAGAGTACTTTGTGATTAGGAATCAAAATAGTGTTTCCGGCCGGCCGATCGTACAAATACGGAGCAGGTACGTCAGATAGCATGGAACAGAATCTAGCAGGTGTGCATTTAATGGTTGAGTTTAATACCCATGTGAATTGGAAGTCTGGTGGGGTTTAGTTAGTCAACTTAAGTGTGGTGACATTAATTTAATTATGATGAAATTGATTAGTCAACTTAAGTGTGGTGGCGTGTGGATACAAAGCGGTCTGTACCTCACTCGTAAGTGAGTGACGAGCACATCTGAAATGTAAAGTGCATTTTTTTTATCCATCCACCTATCATTTTCAATCTCATTCCCAATATTTGTATCGGGTATATCTTTTTAATCGAATGTCTGATTTTTTATATATTTTTATATTTGAGATCCTGGTGTAGAACATATATAGACTTTACGTACCAGAAATACACACGTATTTTTTAGATAATAGATACACACGTATTCCGTTTCCTCGTGTGCTCCGATCCATGGTACGCATGCAGCACAGCGCCATATATGGGACTTTGGATGGGCGGAGCTAGGTGCAAATAACGGGGTCAATTGACACCCATGAATCAATTAAAATCCTTGGTAAATTAGTAACAACTATCGATCGTATCATTAGTAAAAAATGACACCGACGAAATGGAAATGACCCAAGGCTCTCGTTGGCTGGCTTCGCGAGTTCTCTGTCATATCTCATTGGTTTCTAGGTTTGTCGCCCAATACCAGCCGATCGAGTCCGGGCCGGGTCCGGACCCGGCCGCGGCATGCATGCAGGCTTTTATTCCGGGGATCACCTTTTGGTGGCTCCAAGACTTGTTTTTTAAAACTCTTAATTAATGAGATGAGGCAAATCTTTTGCCTCCATTTCGGAAAAAAAAAACAGATCTTAGAATCATGTGTAGAACATATATAGGCTTTACGTACCAGAAATACACACGTATTTTTTAGATAATAGATACACACGTGTTCCGTTTCCTCGTGTGCTCCGATCCATGGTACGCATGGCGGCATGCATGCAGCAGCCGCCCAGCCCAGGCATGCATGCCGAGTTGGCATTGGCCGGAAACCGTTCCCGTGCTTCGACTCTCACTTGGCTAGCACCACCACATGTTTGTTTCGTTGGCCGCTTCGGTCTCGGACGGACTGGTGGACCTCCTGCGCGCATTTTACCGATCATCGATTAGTCGCAAATCTATCTAGCCAGCACGAAACCAATGAGAAAAAACCATGAAAATGGCCATAGTGGAGTACATTTGTGTGCATGAGGGAAGAGTGAGACCAGACGCAGCTTTCACTTCCCCATTGCAAGGAATATTTGTATGTTTTTCCTGAATGCAGTACCTTTTTTGTGGAACACTTTCGTTTAATTCTGAATATTTCATCTCCCAAGTTGCGCAGACCACCAGAACATTCCCTGGTGGCCGCGAGAGCAACGGACCGTGGTGGTCCATATTTTGTTGTATTTGTCCCGTCGAATTCGAATGGGCGCCACCACGGGATTTTGCACTTTGATTTGGAATCCAATCCTCTCCTTCTTTCACAACTGCTTTCTCCCTTCTCACTATCTTGTGGTATAATGAATCTGACAACCTTTTTTCCCTCTCCTTTTAAGAGTGTAAAGTGACGGCTAAAAGTCCCAAGTAAAAATGTTCACCAGTGAAAAGAAGATGCATACGCATAAGGCATATAGTAGCTTAGCTAGTCATGAAGTCATGTCAATGGATCCAACCAGGATTCTTCTTCGGCAAAAATGTTCACGTCAACATTTCACCGTTGATCCCTGTCGCCTCCACATATATGATGGACTAGTTTTTCCCTTCTTTTCCTAGGGGAACACGATGGTCTTATTGGGCTGAAATTGATGGAGAGCTTAGTTGGGCTTTTTTTAACCATGCAGGAGCACAGTTGGGCTTTTTAGGGTTGTTACTTCCACAGATAGTGTCCCAGCGATTGTCGTGATTGACGCCGGAGAGACAAAAACAAAAATGTTGTTTTCCTACCCGTGAACTAGTTGTCATCCGATGCTTGACCTGATTTGGCAATGGCAGTGTCGATGATATCTTTACTATTAAATGGGAGTCTGCGGTGGTGATGGTTCGTCCGTGGTACGTCGGTACGTCAAGCTCCACGCCTGCCTCGATCGGCAGACGATCGGAGTCATCCTGACCGTCCTCTGCCCTTTCGCTTGGACGCGCGAGCACACATGGCCCGCTTGGCCCAAAGCAACCCCGCTCCTCGAAAAACCTAAATCAGCCGCCGATGTTTCTCTAGCGAGCGACACCATCGCCCAGCTCGATCAGCCACCGCCTCCTCCATCGCCTGCCACCTCCAACGCGCTTGCTTTAATCATGTTGATGGTGGGGAGCACCAACGACCGCAGATGGAGGGGAAGAAGGATGGAGCTCCATGGGCGCTAGCGGAGGGGATAATTTTCAAGGTCGCCGCCGGCCCACCCCCACACTCGTGAAGCCCACTATGTCCCCTTCCAGGATCGGGTTGCCTCCCCTCCAGGACCATGGCGTCTCCCCTCCAGGGCCTCGCCACTACAACAAAACTCAGCACGTAGAGACGTCCTCCATGTGACGCATTTATTTTCGTCTCTAGGATAGAAGGATAGCTTTATGTAGAGACGCTCCTTCAGACGTTCCAGATGGCGTCGCAATTCTTCTTATTAAGAGGCAATAAAATAAATATATTTGTTAATTTATAAATGTGTAGAGACGAATTTTGAGACGTTTTACAATACGTCTATAGATATAAGAGGATAATTATCTGTTAAGCAAAATATTAGGCGCGCGTGAAGTACGAGATTCTACCGAAAAAATGGGTATTTAGCGCTACCCTTTTTAACTTTACCGCTTAGAAGAGAACCTGGCGCCTTTTGTTTTACCAAATAAATCCTTATCCTTAATATATAATGCCTCCGTACCTTTTACCCTAGCCTCCATTCCTTTAGCCGCCGCCACAATTCTTGAACTGCACATGGAAGATCGAATCGGTCGCCCATGATCCGTGGCCCAGGTTTGTGTTCCACAAATCCAACTCATGTAGATGTTCAAGTTCCACTATTAAATCAATCTAGGTTAACCTACATCAATACGTAATCCAATCGATCTACTTTTTTCTTCCAATTTTAGGTTCATCAGGATTTCCCTTCGCCGTGTCCGCCGGTGAGTCGAGTCGGCGCCGCCGCCGCAGATGGGGGACCGGCTGATCTGGATCGCCATCGTGACTGAGGACACTCACCCGCCCAAGAACTCTCGACGGGATTGCTAGAAGAGTTTCCCGTAATCAAAACCAGCAGGTCAGCACCTTATTGATTTTTTTGGTCCGTTGCACGCAAAAACTAGGTTTATGAGGTTTCAGCCCGTCTGACTTCTTATCGTTTGAATTTCTCTGCGACCACTGCTTTTGATTGGCTAGGAGACCTGGAGCTTGCAATCTGATAGAAGTTCCCAATCGTCTCCGTATAATTATCCATTAACTGTCTCATACGATGACTCCTTTTTCCTGCTAGGGATCTTGTCATCGGTAAAATACCAGTGCACTTTGTGCATCAAATTATTGTAGATGGGTGACCACTAGACCACCAGTAATCACACACCTTGTTCTATTTCTACTAATTCCTCTGGTCATCCATTTCTAGTGAATCTGTGATGTGATTCGCCCATGTCTGAAAGCAAATTTTCTGCTTGCTGGAGCTCGTGCAGAATTGGACTACAGTGCAGAGCGTTCTCCAAATTTCAGACTTTTCCTTTAGGCTGACTGCTCAGAATTTGTCATGTGTGTACACTTCGGCATCCCTTTCAATAGATTGCTTCTTTTTATGTATAGCTCAACTGATCTTTGGCTGCAGGAGAAGAATACAGAATACTTCACCGAAGCCAGTAAAGGTTGTGTTGGATTGTATTTGCCCCTCAAGCAGTCCACTAATAAGGTCCTGACATGCAATATCTAACACTGTATAATTTTATTGTTTCATAATAGCAATGGTACCATTTTTTCTGCATGTCCGTATGTTCCTCTCATTTAGTTATGTCAGTCACATGAACATAGTTGATCCTATTCAGATGTGTTTGTGCTTTGATTCAACATTTAAATGTGTATTATGTTTTGTGCCAGTACATATGAAAAAGGATGCATGTTGTACCAGGGGTAGTAGATCTTTGTCATGCCGGATTAGTCTTAGACCCTACGAAGCACCGATACTCCAGATCACAACGTATCGGCGTACCGTACTTACCCGATACGCGTATCCGGCCGATACACCCCGATACCCGTGTCCCTTGCGTTTTCCAGTTTTCCCGATTTTTTAAAAAAAAGAAAAAAAAGCCGATACGCAGCTGGGACGACGGCGACACGGGCGGGCGGGCGGAGGCCAAAAAATCCTACCGCCCTTTGCTCTGCCTCTGCCACACGATTTCTGCACTTCTCTGCTTTTTGATTCTGCTTGCTAGTGTGGTTGATGTGCTGCTCTGCTTGCTTGCTGTTGTTGCCCATCTCTGCCGCCTGATGGCCTGATGAGATGTTGCTGCTGTGTTGCTAGGGAGTGAGTCAGTGAAACAGACATGTCATCTGCGGGCAGTGGCATGGCAGGCTTCCAGTCTTCAGTTGGTGGAAGTTAATGCAACACTGCTAGTGCTGATGGTGAAGAGGCTGGGGCAGTATTTTGATCTCATCTCATGCATCCAAGCTTTCTGGTCTTTATTACATGACATTTTATTATTTATATATATATGCTCGCCGTATTGCTGTTTTCTGAAATTGCCGTATCCCGTATCGCCGTATCGGTATCGCCGTGTCCGTCTCGCCGTATCGGTGCTTCATAGCTTAGACCCATAATTTATATTTTCTCAAATGAACTTCTCATTTGTCCTTTTACTTGATTATTCCAGGGAGTTTCTTACTTTCGCCTGAACTTCTTTTTCAGGTAAATTGTGGAGCTAAATGACGTTAAAATGCAGATGGGGGGATGCAGCATTAGTTTTCACCTCGACAAAACTATGGAGGACATGACTATCAGTTTAGAAAGATAATGGAAGCTATATAGGATATAGGATATTTTATGGTTTTTTGGTTGTTCATGATCCTTCCAAGTGTATCTGCAAATAATTAATATAATATTTGATTCGGTTCCAATTTTTATTAGCTATTACTGCAATTATTTCTCAGCTCTACAATTTTCAGTGTTAGCTTCTTATAATGGTCCAGCCTTGTAAAGTGCATGAACCGATATATATATAATCTGTTTCTACCTAAATTTATGAATAAAAGCGAATTATACCAGCATGTGTCTTGAGACGCTTTATCAAAAGGACAACTAAAATTACGTATTTAATGTCAAAAAAATTATGTATTTATATCTCGTGAATACGTATATACATAATGCATATAAGAACGATGTATAATACAAATTTGGCGTGTCTATGTCAGTAAAGACGTTACAAACACGTCTCTATTAAATCGTCTTTAAATCTGTAGACATGCTTTCAAGCGTCTCATTCAAGCGTCTTTATGTATGTAGACACGCTTAGCAAGCGTCTTTATATCATTTGAGACGGTGGATAAGGAGACGTTTTAACGACGCTTTACAGAAGCGGCTCTACAACCCTCTAATGATGAAATATCACGTCTCTAGCCTTTAAATTTACCGTCTCTACGTGCCTAGTGTGTTGTAGCGCGGGGAGAGCTCCCGTCGGACGCCGGACGACATCGTCATCTCTAGCAGCTGCAGTTAAGCGCAGGGCAACGAGACGTGGATGCTCGCGCTCGCTGACCTCGTCGGCCGTGAGCACGTCTCCAACAAGGGCATCCTTGTTCCGTGTCCGCCTCGGCCACCAGGTTGGTCTAGACCGACCTCGCCTTAATTTCTCTTATATTTCCATTGTCGTTGCAAGTTTGTGGATGTGTTGTGATGATTTCATTGTTCTCTTCTGTAGATTGTCATAAAAAGTACTGTTTGGGTACCTAGCTGGCAGATGGCCATGGAGACTAGAAACAATCAATTGAATTCTGGAAATTTTAAAGCTCATGATTTGCCGCTAATGGATAATCTTATCATAATGACTGCACCGACTCTGACTTCAATTATGTTGATGATGATGACACTTCTGATGATGAAGATGATTCTGCCAAGACAAGCTCTTAGTACGAATTTGAGCATGATGGTTTCGTACGCTTGTATAAATGCGACTGAATCTGGTTTATTGACCAACGATAGATCTCTTCCAAGAATTTTTTTGAGTGGTTCGTTGTAGGTGGATCCTTCCATTAAATAGAGAAGCGATCCTTTGTACAATATAGCCCAGCTTATACAAGGTATTGCAATCATCCAAAGCTTACTTCCAGTATGCAAAAAAGCAGGTTTGCACACCACAAATTCATCGTTCTGTGCTTTCTTATTCATTAGGTTGGAATTGAGGTGCAATAAGGCAAGGCTGCAACCATGGTTGATTTCTCAAAGATAACTGTACACTTTATGCTTCCAGTTTCAGATCTTGTGTTGTACAAAATATTTTATGACATGCTATCTAAAACAGAACCATTCCCCTAATGGAACCAATGTAATACATTTTAATTTTAATCATTCAGACTCCCATTGGAACAAATGTTCTACTATTAGAAACATCTGGGGAATGATGATGTGGTTCAGATGAATGTGAGACTTGGTTTTCAGGTGGGCATCAGCATAGTGATGGAAGAAGTAAGGGACAATGGGGGTGAGAGACCCAGCACCTGCGGTTTTCCTGAGGTCCCTCCTTCACCTAAGATATCACCCGACTAAGGCATTTTCACATTTATTATAGATTT
Source organism: Poa pratensis (assembly GCA_947311845.1). Classification (NCBI taxonomy): domain Eukaryota; kingdom Viridiplantae; phylum Streptophyta; class Magnoliopsida; order Poales; family Poaceae; genus Poa; species Poa pratensis. The sequence continues at coordinate 19,959,925 of CAMZMU010000112.1, forward strand.
TTTATGGTGCAAGGGTAATAAAGAATATCACAACATAGTTTATTCCGCGACAACGCACAATTATTTAGCTATGAATATTTTATTATTCATTCTTTTGGAGATCATGAATGGGAGGCAGATTGATTTTCTGGAATTTTAGGAAGAACCAACGGGCCCGGGCCCTAATACAGTGTTGTCGGATGGACAAAAATCAATCTTGGCCCTTAAGGAGCTTAACCATAAATGGCTTTGGTGCCTAGAGGTGTTGCCTTTCTAGATTTTTCTATGCAAATTAACCTTTTCTTTATGCAGATGGCTTATGCAATTTTGATGCAAAATAAGGTTGAAATGCAAGTGGAGTGGACAAGTTGTGAGGAATAAACATGTAGATATCAACCCCTGGATTGAGAACATTTTTTCCTTGCATGTGCCTTACTATGTTCGTATATGCTATAGTTAACTCCGGTGCACTCTATATGATATTTTCCCAGGTTCAGAGACGCCATGAAACAAGCAACACCAGCACAAAATGTTTAGCTTATTCTGTAGCATATTAGAGGATTTAGGTAGTCATACTAGAAATGATCGAGGTTTTACTAGAGCACCTTACTTTTGTTCTTCTGTAGTCTATTTTCATATTTCTGTTTGTTATTTGTGTATTTGAAATCATCGGCATAAGAAGCATATATCATAATTATTTAAGCTCTGTTCTGTTCTATAGGATGGTAATCATGGTAAACCTGTAGCTGATTAAATCTTCAGTTCCCGATCTGGGAGGAGAAGAGGTGGATTGAAGATTTTCAGAACAAAAATGGATGCGGCTGCACACTATATTTTGGGCCTAGATTGCATGATACATAATGAATTTTCTGTTACTACTTTGGATTATGAATAGTCGTGGTTAAGGGCTAAATTTTCTCAGTGGCTGTCCCCTTTTTTATGTCAGTCGTGGTTACGAGTATAACCTTCAGTTATGTGCTATAATATGGTTCACCAATCTGGTTCTGATCGAAGCTACAAACATTGGGAATTTGGGAGGAAGGCTCAGTATGTCGCTGCCTGGTTCAGAAGTACATAAGTGTTGCCGTATAAGAACATTTCAATTAAACAAGCTGCATTTTGATTGCTTTATATGTTAGATTTGAAGCAAAAACTAATATGACGTCCCGTAGCAACGCACGGGCATTCAACTAGTTTCTTATACTTGGCCAGGTTATGGACATCTACGTTGAACTCTCTCCCTTGTTCAGGAAAACAAAATTGAAGCCTCCCATCTCGTGATTAAAAAGCACTACACCAAATGAAGGTATCACAGCCCGAATGACTGAACTGTAGTAGTTCCTCGTCCCTGTCTTGATTGTTTGGATCACCCCGGTGCAGCCCGAGGTGACATCGATACGCCAAGCTCGTATGTCCTGAGCTTCTCTCCACGCCAACTCCTCCAGGGTCGGTGCTACTGCTATAGTGCTATCCATAATGACCGGCACGGCATATCGCGGCCCATGCCCCGCTGCTTGTCACTTTTGCTTGAGCTCCATCCACACTGATCTTCAGGTAACCTTCTCTCGGTGCGTGCAGTCAGGCTCTGTGGACTCTTCTTAGGACCTTGTGTAAAAAAGACAGTGGCAGAGAAACAGTACAAACACCGATATTTTTTCACTGTTCAAGTTCCATTTTCTCTTTTTTTGTGGAGGCCACATACAGTCGTATTTTTCTTGAGAATCTGCAGAATAAGATTCAAGGCAGTATGTGCATGCATGATTTAATTATAAAAATCTGAAACTTACAAATACGAATTTGTGCATGTTTGATACAAGTTTTAAATATCAACTAGAAACAAACACTCCTTTTGTTAAAAATAAACATGTCTCAGTCTTAGTACAACATAATTGTGTTTTCTTCCAATGATGTGCACTTCTTAACAAGAGCATGGTGGTTCAGACAAGTCTTATTTCAAATATTTCTCTGGACTGTTTTTTTACATACATGTGTCCCATATAAACGAAATTTGAAGAGCCACATATATACACCTTCCAATAAAAGGACGGATATACTTTTTGATAAATGGATTTAAAACTCTACATTTCAAAGTGTGTGGTGGTGATTTTCTCCAAGACATCCAAACGCAGTGCCATCGGCAAAAGAGAAGAAAGTTTCATATCAGTAAATTTGGAAGAAGTCATTTCAAGTAGGTAGGCATGTAAAGGAAATACATGGGCAAATTTAACCGCTGCATCTTGTGCAACCCAGTGAATGTTACAACGAAATCACAATTCTATACACAAATTTCAGTTATATAAGCATCAATAAGAAAGAGTAATGTGCTGATACATATTAGGCCAGGAGCACATAGCTGAACATGATCTAACGTTCATTCAGAAAACATAGCCAAAGAGAAGCACCATAACATCGGCCGACAAGGAATATCCTATTTCTGGTAATTCATTAGCTTCCTGTCAAATATGGACAACTGCCAGATTATAACAAAGATGTTGATGTAAAGGGTAGACATAAATAATTTAATATAGAAGTATCGATAAAGGGTAGACATAAATAATTTAATATAGAAGTATCGATAAACATAGGAACATATCCACTGTTGCATACTTGTCCAGCGAACAGACCATGACAATGCAGAATAATGGACTCCAAGCTGCATACTATGGTTTACCTCTCGAAAAGAGGATATCTTCTGATTTGTTCTACAATTTCACTTCTCCAACACACAACCCACATAGAGGCGAAGAATTAAATGCCACCTCAACTGCAGGTACTAGCGGTCCAATAATACACACACGATAAAATGTAGGATAAGGATATCTTGAATTGTTATGACAAAAATTTGAAAGGTTACTATGATGAGCATGGTTGATGTGAGAGCCCCAGCACTGTCAGCTTGTGAAATCAGAGAGCTAGCGCTTCCTAGCAACTCCTCAAAATCAAAGATAACTCGCAGCATACTGAAGCGCCAACGAGAATACTATGAGCAGAGACAGTTCTGCGATCTAACCGTCAGCAAAACCCGCACCCCCTTCAGTCGATAATACCGACCCTAGAGCACATAATTTTAGTAAATTATATAACACGTGAAAAGTAAGTAACTAACTACACAACAAAGCTATAGTAACTCATACATATCTAGTACACCAGATTAATTTCAACTGCCTGGCTATTCGGCAACTACTGCTAAAAAACATAACAACAATGTTTTATTAGATATGAAAATTAACTACGGCAAACTCCGCCTATGTCTTCTAGGCATAGCCGGTCCCAAGCCCGGTTAAAGGAGGAGGGTTGTGATAGGCTTGGCGAGCCAACGTAAAAACTAGTCCGTCCCATGGGTATGAAACCCATTTGGGCGAGAGTAGTACTAGGATGGGTGACATCCTGGGAAGTCCTCGTGAAAGGGTTTCATATCTAAGGGTTGTGATAGGCTTGGCGAGCCAACGTAAAAGCTAGCCAGTCCTATGGGTATGAAACCCATTTGGGCGAGAGTAGTGCTAGGATGGGTGACCTCCTCGGAAGTCCTCGTGAATGGACAAAAGGATACAATTAACTACGGCAACTGCCTTACGACAAACAACAAAATTAAACCACGAGCCAAACTACACGTTAGAAGATAGTAAGCCATCATATAACCAACAACTGATTCTGCACATATCAACGTAATATGACTATATGAGCAAGAAATATGTTTCTTTTTTTACTTTACCATTTGGACATCAAGCATTTAAATGGATACAAGATTAATAAAGATAAAAAATGTAATCTCGCATGTTGTGTGGCAGACTGGCAGTAGATGTGTTTTCCTAAAGAAGTTGTCCCAATCAAGAATAGCACTTGGCCACTTTCTGTTGTTACCTTCCACTTCTAACCAGCAAGAGAAGTTGTTCAAGAAATACAATGGAAAGTCAGAACAGCATCCAGAGAACAAGTTAAAGTCATTCCCCGAGCATATTGCGTCATGTACCACCTCCTTCTACATCTTCAAGAAAAAGTTTCGACTTAAAGCTATTCCCAAAGTACCCGTCAACTAATCCAAAATTTCAAGATAAACACACAAAATCATAGATACTACCGCGTCCAAAAAGATATATAAATAATGTCACTGCAAATAACGACATGAACAAAATCAATATACAAATATTATTTTGCACAGTCACCTCCTTTATTTTGCATGAACATTTGCTGCTACCAAGGGAACAATCCCCTCATACTCATCACAAAAACCATATTGCCCAATTTCTTATTTTTCTGATCAGTCAAAGATAATGACATTCTATGAAAAGATTGTAGCCGAATTCACACCCTTCGAATCCTCGCTCTCCTATTGATCCTCGGGACAAAGCTATAGTAATTCATGCATATCTATTGGCAGTAGATGGCCACTTTCTCATGTTACCTTCCACTTCTAAGCAGAAAGAAAAGATATGCAGAAAATACATTGGTAAGTCACAACAGCATCCACAGGACAAGTTAAAATGATTCGCCAATCATACTGTGCCATGTACACCTCGTTCTACATATTCCAGAAGAAACATGGACTTAGAGCTATTCCCTGAGTACCAGTCAACTAATCTAAATTTCTAGATGAACGTGCTAAATCATAGATACTGTTTTGTAAAAAGAAAATATAAAAACAGTGTCACTTCAAATGGTGACATGAATAAAACAATATGCAGAATAAGTCTTTGCACAGCCACTTACCTCTTTGCATAGGTGCATAGCTCCTTTATTTACATGCAAATTTGCTGCTTCCAAGCATACAATACCCTCATTCTCGTCGCAAAAATCCATATTGCCCATTTTCTCATTTCTGATCAGTCAAAGATAATGACATCCTATGAAAAGATAGATTACAGCCGAATTTACAACCTTCGAATCCTCACTCTCCTATTATCCTCATTACAAAGCTATAGTAATTCATGCATATCTATTGGCAGTAGTTGTTGCAGCGCTTTCCTAAAAAGGCTTTCACAATCAAGAGTAGCACTTGGCCCCTTTATGTTTGTTACCTTCCACTTCTAGGCAGAAAAAACAGATACTCAAGAAATACATTGGAAGAACAAGTTAAAATCATTCGCCAATCATACAGTGTCATGTATCACCTCGTTCTACATATTCCAGAAGAAACATGGACTTAGAGCTATTAACAAAGTACCAGTCAACTAATCAAAATCTCTAGATGAACACTCTAAATCATAGATACTGTTGTGTCACAAAAACTATGTAAAACAATGTCATTTCATATAGTGGCATGAATAAAAACAATATGCACAATAATTCTTTGCACATCCACTAACCTCTTTGCATAGGCGCAGATCCCCTTTATTTTGCATGTAAATTTGCTGCTTCCAAGGGTACAATCCCCTCATTCTCGTCGCAAAAATCCATATTGTCCCTTCTCTCATTTTTCTGACCAGTAAAAATAATGACATCCTATGAAAAGATTGCAGCCGAATTTGCCCCTTCCGAATCCTCAATCTCCTCTTCATCCTCAGGATCCAGTTTTACAGGTTTCCCACTTCGCCGGCACTTTATGATCTCACGTGACTCCTCCATCAACCCGGCATATTTGCTCCGCACCTCCAGCATGGGGTGCTCCTCAATTGTGGTGTCTCCCCCAGACATGTATGCCTCTTTGAGGACAACAAAGCATGTCTTCTCCTTCAACAGCTTGTAGAATACATGCGGGTGCCGCTCAAAAACTTTGTCAAACTTCTGTGGCAGCCCCAGGTGCGTCCTGAGGCAAAGCAAGCGTCGCCTCTCGGCAGAGCAAGTCACGAACAGAGTGAGCAGCTCATGGAGCACCCCAACCACACGCTTCTGTGAAACCTCGCTACCCGGGTGAATGTTGCTGCAATCCTCATACGGAGAGACATAGTGCAGCTTCTGGAACCCCTCCAGCCAGTCTCCAATCTTCCGCTTTAGCCGAAGACCCTTTGACGGGAATAATGGGATGGGCACCTCGTCTGCCGACCCGAACCTCCGTATGGCATTCGTTTGAAGCACTGACAGTGGCATTTCTTGATCTCTCCCGTCGTCAATGAGCTCCAGCTCCTTACCATCGTTCTCGTCCTTGCAATACACGCCATCTCCGGCGGTCAGAATCCTGAACCCATCTTGGCCGATGTCGAATTCGGGGTTCCTGAAGTAGTCCTCCGGGAAGCCGAGGTGCCAGAGCATGCCCTGCGAGACGCTGAGTGGGAGGCGGCGGGCCGGGGACATGAGGAGGAGGCGGCGAAGGCGGGAGGTGACATCGGCGCGGCGGGCGGTGAAGACGTCCCGCTCCTCCCGCAGGAGGCGGGCGGCGGAGGCCGAGAGGCGGAACCAGGGGTGGTTGTGCTCGGGCCCGACGGACTCGACGAAGGCCGCGGGGAAGCGGCGCAGGAAGGCAGTGACGCGGCGGTCGGAGGTCTCGAGCGAGCGGCGGAGCTTGGAGACCGCGGAGACGGGGGTCGGTGACGGGGAGAGGAGCCGCGCGAGGGAGGCGAGCGGGCGGAGGTCCCGCGCGTGCGCGAGCACCGGGACGTCGTCGAAGGACGCGTCCTTCTTCCACCGCATCTTCACGTCCACGTACCCCATGGACTGGACGAGGGCGGCGAGCGGGAGGAGACGCTTGGGTGGCCGGTACCTCGTGAGGGACCGCATGGCGCGCGGCCTCGAAGGGTTTAGGGTTTCGGCGACGAGGTTTTCGGGGTTTCGGAATAGGGTGAGGAGCGCCCGAGCAATGGGGAAGAGTCGACGAGATGGGGGATGGAGGCGGAGGTGGAAGAAGAAGTGTGGAAGAGTAAAACGAGGCACAACCGTCGCGGTGGTCGTTTGGGCTCAAAGTGTGTTTAAAGCCCACGGAGCCCGCAGATGCAAATTTGACCCGTTTAATTCGCTGGGCCGTACTGAGTAGCTGCACCTATTGTAAAACTTAAAACATGCTAACCGAATCGGCCATTTCTCCACGGGCAAACTCTGGCGAGCGTTCTGTGCCTCTATCGTACACGTGTTGGGAAGCGTGCAAGATAAGATGTTTCAGCATAACTCTCCACTCCTACTCCCCTCATCGTCCAGACCGCCACTCCTCACATTCTCCGCCCCCGGTGGCTAGCGCTCCTTCACCCCCGCGCCGCACTCTTCACTCTGTTGTCGGCATGATGGACGACCGATGGGTCACCGGCATCGTTGGACGCGAGTTGACTTCGGAAGATTTGGCGGGGATTTTCAAGACGCCCTCCCCCGGCCAGGTTGCTTTCGCCATCCTGGAGTTTCGGCTGCCGGGACTTTCTCGGAGGCTCATGTGGCTCTCATTATGAAGACGATGTGTTTGATGGACACCCAAGGCCGTCTTCTTCTACGTCGGCGGCGACACATGTTCCATTTCCACCGCCCTCTGTAAGTTCATTTTATCCCTACTTTGTTATCATGAAGATGCAAATTAGGATCCGATTTGCATTTCGTTAGGGTTTGTTCGTCGTTTAGGATGTTTGAACGATGGTTGCCAGTGGTGCATTGTCCCGCATTGTTTGTGTTGTACACTGATAGATCTGTAGGTGATTAATTTATGTATACTGTGCTATTGATTTTTTTTTTTTGCATTGCATTGTTCTTCCATGCATTGGCCATTACCACTTTTGCATTGCATTTACCTCGCCACTGGGTGTTGCCATCGCACTGATCACCCATTGCAGGTCATTGTTGAGTGCATTGATATTGCCTTTGCATCGTGCTTGTGCATTGATCTTGCTTTTGCATTCTATATTGAACATGCACCTTACTACATGGCACCGACAATTAAGTGGGATATCGCAAAGTGGCGTGCTTCCCGCACCTCCTGGGTATGAGGGCATGCTCCCGCTCAACCGTTGGACAGTCAAACCCGTGGTGCCCGAGAGGGCAGAGGAAACGGTGGCGCAGGTTGTACGTGTCCATGGCCGGCAACCAACGATCGGCCACATATCTAGAGCAGTGGTGTAGCGCCAGTACTACGTGCAGAGCAACATGGATGACCTCCACATGCTCGTCGCCCCATGTCATTTCAGGTGGACTCGAGGGACTGACTCTAGATACCGCTCCCACGTTGCATGTCGGTGTCAGCCTGCAAGTTTTGCAACGAGTGGGTACATATGAGCACGCATGGCGGCGAGGTGGTGTTTGGAAGAAATTGTCCGGAGATTGTGCTCAAGTATGAGCTGGAGGAACACGACGTCGGTGTCTTCAACCTGACTGCTACTTGCCACTGGCTTCAAGATAACCATCCAGTAGAGCGTCACCGACGAGGGCATATAGGTGTCCTTACCACAACTAACCTAATGAACACGATAATAGCATGCTAGTATTTTTAGTGCTAATGATTTGAGTGTGTTGAAGTGTGTTTAAATGTGGTATTACTAACTATATAAAAGACCAGCCGTTTAGCGATCCCTCAGCGCTCGGCTACTGTTCTAATGAACAGTAGCTACAGTGTTGAACAGTACCCCGTGGTAATTTTGCAAAAAAAAGCCCCTACACTTTCCGGAAATTACAGGTACGTCCTTACGTATATAGTACAAACCCTAACCCTAGGACGTTAATTGTCAACATTTTCCCCACCCTGCTCCTCCCCGACGCTGGCCACCTCGCGCCTCCACGCCGCCGTCTCCCCGAGCTCTCCTACCGGCTCCAGCCCGAGACGGCTCTCCTCCGGCGGCAGGGAGCCGGCTCTCCACGCCTCCTGCTCCTCTCTAGCCGGCGCGTCGTCCCCCTGCGCCTCCTGCTCCTCTTCACCCTCCTACCGCCCCCACCGCGCCGCCGTTTCTCTTCTCGCCGCCACCGCACGAGCGCTCTCTCCCTCTCTCGAGCTCCTGCCGCCACGACCGCATCTCCATCGAGACGCCGCCGTCGGAGGAGAGGAGGATCGCGACCAGCTGATCTGCACCGCCACGAAGAGTGCTCCATCCCCGGACCAAGCACACCCTCAGACCCTCGGTACCGGCCGACGAGCGGAGCGCCGGATGCGGCGGCCAGACAACCAGAGGAGCTCCCAGGAACCCGATAAGGTATGCGGAATGACCCCCGTATGTAGGTCGATCTCCTCCTTCCCCAATATCGATTATTTGATAGATTGAGGGCATCATAGCTGCTTCTTAATGATTGGTATAAAACGGTTCAGAAATATGAGGTGCTTTGGTTGTGATTTTCGTGCCTAACAGGTGTTTGTTTATATGCCCATAGGAACCAAATCAGTGTATTTTCAGATTTCTCATTTAGTATGCCTGTGCTAAAATAATATATTCAGTTGATTAACTTATCTGCATAAGATGCAGTGCATCTGGGTCTTCTTCTTCTTGGCGATTAACCCATATACTCATTAATCATTATCCCTTCTTCCTCTGCAAGCTACAGCTGTTGGTGTCCAAGATGGACGGCGTAACCACCGGTGCGCACGTGCTTTGGTGACGCCAAGTGCGGTGCTCCGTCAAGCTCGCCGCAATGTGTCACGCACGTGTAACTGCACACCGCAATGTGACACCTGGCTGCCGGTGGCCGCGAGATCCAGCGGCCACAGGGCGTCGGCCTTCCCAGCGTCCTCCTCCGTGAGGCCGTTGAGCAAGGGCCAGGGACACACAGGTTATAATATTTTTTTTCTCATTGTCGATTCTTTAAGTTCAAACTTCGTTAGCAATCAGCCAGTCCCGACCCCATATAGTAAACTATTCCTCAATGTTTTGGCCTAAAAATGATACTTATTGTAACTTCTCTATTTTTGCTAACGTGTGGCCGGAATTCGTAATTATATTACTCTTTTTAACTGGAGGTAGAGTACATGCTTTCGATTATTTTGCAGGCTTTCCTTGTGTTCTTTTATTGGTCTGGGATCCTTAATCATGATTTCTGTATTAGTATGAAATGCAAATTCAAGGAAAATGTAATTTGAAGCATGGCATTTACGTTTAGTATTTACTCACGCGTAAACTATTTCTAGGTATAATTCATGCCTCAGTGTTACTTACGGCATGTAGAGTTCTAGAAATCAATTTGGAAAAAATGAATATGTAGTTATATTTTTATCGCTGCTCTGGAGCTGAACTCAGTTTAGGAATGGTCCAAGGAATAAAATTGTGGATTCTCTGTAATGTATCACATTTAACCTTCAGTTCCGTACAACTTGCACTCGTCAACGCCCTTCTCTCTTTCATGCACTTTCTTTCATATTTCATATGTACACAACAATTTATGAGTTCCTTTTTTGCCCACATTCGACTCAAGTAACAACATTTGTAGAGATTATCTTGGTAATATCTCCACCAATTTTGTAATGAGAACAAAGCACATGATTGTCCTTTCACATTATTAAAGGAAAACTTTTATGCAAATGACATTGTACTCTCTCTTTCTAATTCTCCTAAGCATGCTGCATTGACATTTTCTTCTGTCACGACACATCGCACAATTGCAATGATTGAAAATGCCCTATGGACTCAAATATCACAGCTGCACGTTCGACTCATTCTTGGAGTGTATCCTCACAGAGGCGCTTCCTTGCAGTAGGATTATCTGCGGTGGTATTTATAACATTATATATCCCTTACATGCTTACATGCTTCCTTTTTGCAGCTGTTGCATTGATTGTTCCTTTGTGATTTGCAACCGGGGGCTGCCCTACCAACCTTAAACATGGTCAGATTTTAGAGGCAATAGATGTATTCAATTTACAAATGGTGAGTGGATATTTGGAAAATACTGACAGCCACTTCTTAGAGGGATTGTACGTCTTTCCTTTCAACAAAATCTCGTCATACACATGACAGAACACTAGTAATATTTCTAATTACCATCTAGCTTTTCTTGCTACTGCACTTAAAAATGATAAAACCTACAATCTTGGTGCCTTGATTGCTCGTCGTCTTGCCGCCAAAGGTCCCATCTTTGGAGGGATTATTGATGCACGTGTTTTAGCTGACCTTGGTTATTCTGTTGATCCCGCTGATGAATTATTGGTTCCGGAAAGACTTGATCTTGCTGCCATGAAAGTTCATGATTTTGTTACTACTAGTTCATACAATGGATATTTGATGTATAGAGTTGTTTTTGCTAATGGACCTGAGCGGGAGGTCCGGCTTCCACAGCCTAGTTTGTTCAGTATTTTCAGGGTCCTCTGTCATATTCGAGGAGGATTTGGACAACTACATTGGTGCACCGGATTTCCATTTACAGCACTACCCTGAGCACCGACAGGAGACCTTCGTGGCGCCCCTGAGGATTACACCGTGTACCGCGGTGGTGCATCCTCGAGCTCGTACCCGGACGAGGAACCCTCCTCGTCATACACTGAGGCGCGCCTAGCTGGCGGCCATGGGGATGATTGGTCTCCCACTTAGGCCAAAAGCCTAAGCTTGGGGGGAGGTATGCCGACAAGCTCACTCATTTTATCATATTCATATCATGTCGGTACTTTGTATATCCATGTTTTAGTTTGTTTCTTTTCTTTTTCTTTTGTTTCTTGTATCCATTTTATTTTCGCAAAACACCAAAAGACCAAAAATATTTCCTTTTTTCTCTTGCTTTTGAATTTGTAGCGCTAGTTTACTTTATTTTTCATTTCGGTTTGTTATTCAAAAATCCAAAAAGATTTTGCTTTGTTTGCTTGTTTCTTTCTATGCTTGCTTTAAATCGAAAACCCAAAAATATTTGTTGTTCTTCTTCTGTTTTGTATAGTTGTTTCAGAGTTCGAAAATTTCCGTGGTTCCACTTGGGCTTGGTTATCATTTCACATCATTCAAGCCACACAAGTGAAAAGCAATAATGACGATTTACGACAATCCGGATGTGGTAAAAGGCTGGTATGAACTCTATTTGTTTTTCATTTTTGTAAATATACCTACTCATGTGAACATGCTTAGCTATCATGGTAGTGGTTATGTTATTTAATGATTACTTAGTAGTTCATGTCTTCTTATGATCAGTACCAAATTGCTAATATGAATAACATGTCATATAGATATTTACATGCATTGTTCTATTCGTAAAACGGTATGGCAGGATGGTATCCTCCTCTGAATAATTCACTTGATTCGACTTGGCACATGCTCACACATGTTATGACTGAAAAATAAAAGTCAATTAAGCCTTGATGATCTATTTTGCCTCAGAGTTTTAGTATCATTTTATGCCTCCGTTAATTTTATTTTGTCGCAAGCATGATTATGACCGTTATCGCTCTCGTGGTTGTCGCTTCCCAGTCTATTGCTAGCCTTCACTTGTACTGAGCGGGAATGCTGCTCGTGCATCCAAATCCTTAAAACCAAGTTATCCCAAAGAGTCCACCAAAAATTCCTATGCATGGTATTTCAACCATTCCAAGTAAATTTGCATGTGCTACCTTTAAAACTTTCAAAATATTTCCCTTTTTGTGTCAATGTTTACCAGCTCATGAGGAAGTAGTGGGTTATTCTTTATTCAACTTGTCAAACAGACTTTTACACCTGGACTAGCGGCATATACATCCGCTTATCCAATAATTTTGCAAAAAGAGCTGGCAACGGGGTGCCCAGTCCCAATTAATTACAACTTTAACCGCTTAATTCTCTTCACACTTTTGTCCTGATTACTCAGTGAAACATCTGCATGTGTAAACCAAAGAGAAAGAGGGATGATCTGCCTTGCTGGTAGAAATAACGTCCTTCATGGGAGCCGCTCTTAAAAGTCTGTTTGATAGGGAATACTGTTTTCATCCGCTACCATTCGTTGACAATTAACAAACACCTCTCAAAACATTTTTACCTCTGTTTTAAAATAAAAAGCTCTAGCACGTGTTAATCCCTGCTTCCCTCTGCGAAGGGCCAATCTTTTATTTTTATGTTGAGTCACCATCCTTTCTTTGAGCACTTCTTCGAGAGCATAACTGTCGTTCTTAGTGTAATGTGCTTGTCCCAGAATACGATTAATTGAGGTATAACTATGATGCTTTATCTTTGATATCTTATATCTAGTCTTCACTTGAACTTCAGAGGTGCCTTGGCATTTATGTTTTGCCCTTCAAATAAAGGCAAGCGAGATACCACTTTGTCATATCTTATTACGAACATTGCAATTCTTGTGGATAGATGTATGCTATGTTATTCATTCTTAGTACTTTGGTATCTTTTCATGATTTGCATAACTACTAGGTGTCATTATTTGCATGGTTCCTATTATGAATTGCCTAAGTTTGATCATATAGTAGGTATGTATACATCATATGAAGCAAATGTGTTCGTAAAAGTTTCTTTTATCGCACTCAGTTGTTAACTGAATTGCTTGAGGACAAGCAATAAGCTAAGCTTGGGGGGAGTTGATACGTCCAAAACGTATCTACTTTTCCGAACACTTTTGCTATTGTTTTTCCTCTAATTTGTGTGATTTGAATGCAACTAACACGGACTAACGCTGTTTTCAGCAGAATTGCCTGGTGTCTTGTTTTTGTGCAGAAAGTCAAAGTTTCGGAAAATTCCAGAAAAATTCCAGAAATTCTATTTTTCCAGAAGACCCACGGAGCCAGAAGATGAAGCGAAGAGGGGCACAGGGGCCCACGCACCCGGCGCGCGGTGGGCCCGCGCGAGGTGGTGTGGACCCTGTGTGGCCCCCGACGCTCCCCTTTGGACTACTTAGCCTCTGACCTAAAAACTTCGGGGGGATCGACGCTTTTTCCAAAACCTTCCAGAGCTCCGCCGCCATCGAAAACCCTATTTCGGGGATCAGAAACTCCGTTCTGGCACCCTGCCGGGACGGGGAATTGGAGGAGATCATCGCCATCATCATCACCGCCGCCTCTCCATCGACCATCCATGACTCCCCCATCCATGTGTGAGTAATTCCCCGCTGTAGGCTGAGGGGATGGTAGGGATTGGATGAGATCATTCATGTAATAGTTGTGAGATTGTTAGGGCATGGTGCCTAGTATCCATGTAGTACTTTATGTCATTGTTGCAACTTGTTATGCTTAATGCTTGACACTTAGGGCCCGAGTGCCATGATCTCAGATCTGAACATGTTATTGAATCATGAGAATAATTATTGTTTTGGATCATATCTATAAGTTGTATACACACGTCACTGTCCGGAACCCGAGGCCCCAAAGTGACAGAAATTGGGATAACCGGAGGGGATGGTTGCGACGTGAGGATCACATGTGTTCACGGAGTGTTAATGCTTTGCTCCGGTGCTTTATTAAAAGGAGCACCTTAATTACCAGTAGTTTCCCTTGAGGCCCCGCTGCAAACGGGCTGGTAGGACAAAAGATGTTGTGCAAGTTTCTCATTGCGAGCACGTACGACTAAATACGGAACACATGCCTATGATTGATTATTACTTGGATTTATTATTATTTACTGCAATTGCCCTATGTATGACTATTTCATGAATTATCTTATCCATGCAACGCCCGTTCATCCATCCCTATGCCTACAGTATTTTAATCCTGCTGTCTACTGCAATTATTACTGCTGCTTTATTTCGCTGCTGCTATTATTTCACTACTGCTACTGTCATAAAACTGTTGCTACTGATAAACTGTGTCGAGCAAGTCTACTTCCAGGTGCAGCTGAACTGACAATCATCTGTCAAGGCTTATAAATATTCTTTGGCTCCCCTTGTGTCGAATCAATAAATTTGGGTTTTACTTCCCTCGAAGACTGTTGCGATCCCCTATACTTGTGGGTCATCACACGCCAAGTTTGTGTAGCCATCCACCACAAAATTGCCGTATCGGTTGGCGTTCTCTACTTAGCACCATAATTAGTAGCGTTGATCTCAGGTAAGAATTGCCTTCTATGGTGTAATAGCAAGCTGAGTGGGAAGTCAATTTCCCTTCCTCAGTTGAAGCACTCATACAATTTTATTACAAGAAGTGGTCACTTTATCCTACAATATTACTTGAGCTTATGTTGTTTTGAGGAGAAAGTGTGATGACTTGGACATTTTTTCCCAACTATGTTCACATATCCAGGGCATCATGTGCTCATCAGGATGGTGACGCCTAGCAAGTTGGTTCAACATGATGGAATTGTGTTTCAAGTTCGTTGACAGTTGTTTGTTAGCTTTTAGGGAACAATTGTTGTTAGATTGATTTGTCATTCATAAATTGCAATGTCGTAACACTGATGCCTTGAGGTTGCTTCCCATTATTTTTATGGAAGATTTTGAAATTTAAAATCATGGTACCTCAATCTTCAGACTCAATTGTCCTACATTGATTCCTGAAGGAAATTATCATCAAGGGCGCGGCGTGCCGCCGCGCCAGATTCAACTAGTAAGTTGTAAAGGAGGTGGTAAGATCACCGTTTCGAAGGGGGTGAGCACAACACAAGGCTAGCATGCAACAAACACCTGTGTAGTGCATATAATCACTCTCAAACCAAGTTTGTAGCTCACCAAACACCAGACAAGAAAAAAACTGCAATTCAGACAACCAAACGAGCTCCAAAACTTGACCCACGCCACGTTTTTCCGGAATAAGTGCCGGACATGCCATTGATGCAAATTGTCAAAATCCGCTGCAAGCAACCAAACACGCCAAAGCGAGCCCACAGACTCCAGTAGTCCAGTCCATTCTCCCACCTCCCTCGACAAAATCCGAACAGAAAAAAAATGACAAGGTAGTCGTGCCGAGCGAAACCCTCCTCCCCCAACCCGATCTCCCTCGCCGTTCCCTAGTCTCAGCTCCCTCCCCCACCTCCTCCTCCGCCTCCCCGCCGGCGCGGCCGCCAAAACCCTCGGACCGGCCGCCGCGCCCCTCCCCCTCCCTCCCTCGCTCGCCGCCGCCGCCACCGCGCGATGCCCTTGGGCATCTGATTCATGTCTCACCCCCACGCCACCGCCCCCAAGCGGCACCTCTCCTCCTCCCCCGCGCCGCCGCACATGAAGAAGGCCAAGCTCCCCGCCTCCTCATCCTCCTCCGGCCCCACCGAGAAGAACGGGCTCCACCTCGACCCGACTCCCGCCGCCGCCGCCCGCCGCACCAACGGCGAGGAGGATGCGGAGATGCTGCTCGCCGACCAGGACGAGCTCCGCGCCCCCGGCGCGTCGGCCCCCGGCGGCGTCACGGCCAACCTCTTCCGGAAGAAGGCCACGCTCCCGCAGCCCTCTGCCGCCGCCGCCACCGCCACCCGCAAGCCCCTCCGCATCAAAATAGGTACCCCTCTCTCTCACTGGACTCGCTCAGTTGTCTGTCATCCAGGGGATTGTACTGCCAGTTGAGGGCTATCCTATCATTACCGCTGTTACTACTTCACTTGCTGACCACCTACAAGGCTACAATCATTTTGCTTCGCGGCCCTACTCGAGTTCAAATTCCTGTAGTAGCAAGTGATATTCGGCAGTGGCTGTCAGTTTCCCCCGCAAACAAACCAGTAGTCTGTATTGGTTGTCCCTAATTGGCGTGCCTAGAATATATTATTGCTCGTCTCAATCAAATCAGCTAGATCTGTGCACCCCTCTTGGGGGGAAACCGTAGTCTTTAGGAGAACTTAAATTTTTGCGAGCTAGTGCCATGTGTTTTAGTTTCTCTGTACAGGTCTATGACATGTAAAAATCCGTTGTGATTGTTTGTTAAATCTGTTTCGTTCGCTGGATTTAATCGTATTTCAACGATTTGTCACAGTAAATTTTGCTCTTTTGTTCTTGATGCATTTGAACAGTAAATGCGGCTGGTTGATTCTTGTTTGATTGTATTATACTACGCCTCCTAGCTATACTGTATGTGCAACACGAACACTCCTTTTAATTGTATTGGGCATGACTGTCAGTGTTCATTGAAAGCTATTCCTGGCATCTCCAATATTCTCAAGCAACATCTCGTCTTCTTTCTGTGTATCAGGGTAAAACTAACCTCTGCCCCATGCATTTTATAGTGGTTCTTCATGGTTCAAAGTTTGTTATTTTCTATATCGATTATATTATATTATAATATAATAATACCCGCAACAGTCACTACTCACTTTGCATATCACAATTAAACTTTATAGGCGAATTCAGAAGATTATTTATCTTCTTTCTCACGGTCTCTTGGGCTCTTGTTGGGATATTCTTTCTGCAGCCTTAGTTCATATAAACGCCACAGATTCAGAGTCCTATCATAAATTCTGCTTTTATTGTTGCAATATTTTTCTGTTTTGTTTATTATGATGTTATCATCCTATCTGCTTTTCATTTATTAGGTCAGCCCAAATTGCCGAAAAACTTTGAGGAGGATACTTGGGCAATTTTGAAGGATGCCATTACAGCCATATTTCTCAAGCAGAAGCTTTCTTGCGACGTTGAGAAACTTTATCAGGTTATTTCCTGTTATCTATATCTTTCGATGCTCCCATGTTAATTATTAAGATCGGAATTTTTTCTTCACTATAGGCTGCTGGGGATCTATGTCTACACAAGCTAGGGGCAAATTTATACGAGCGTGTCAAGAAAGAATGTGAAATACATATAGCGGCAAAAATATCAGCATTAGTGGGTCAAAGTCCAGATTTGGTTGTATTTTTGTCATTGGTAGAAAGAACATGGCAAGATTTTTGCGATCAAATGTTGATTATTCGTGGTATTGCTTTACTTCTTGATGTTAAATATGTCAAGAATGTCGCAAATCTTCCTTCAGTGTGGGATATGGGTCTGCAGCTGTTCCGCAAGCATATATCACTATCTCCGGAGATTGAACACAAAACCGTCACTGGTCTTTTAAGATTGATTGAGAGCGAGAGGTATGCCTGCTCTTCTGCTGCAAACTCTTGTGCTATATACAAATTGCACATATTTCTTGTGTGTGTGTGTGGAGTCAAGTTAGATGAACTACTGAGTGACCAATACCCGTGTAGGTTCTCTTAAATAATCAGCATGACTGCTGCTTTAAATAAATCTGCAATGTTGCCACCATTCATTTTATATTTGGTTGGTTGTGATTTAGTTTATGTTAACATGCACTTCAACATTAGCCAGATTGACAATATATTGTCATAACCCACATACCATATTATTGTGTAGTACTATAGTATCTTGATCAATTCTAAGCATGATCATTTGTGGAATCATTTAATCCTACTTACACACCTTTGAGTTATCAACTCAATGACCAATGTGGATAAAGGTAAATGATTTGTATCATGATTCCGACTTCTTCCACCCCAACTGAGAAACACATATCCTTAATGATGGGATAGTTTAATCCTACTTACACACCTTTGAATTATCCACTCTATGACCAGTGTGCATAAAGGTGAATGATTTGTATCATGATTCTGACTTCTTCCTCCGCAACTGAGAAGCACATATGCTTAATGATGCATACGCCGCTCAATTCGAGCACATTTTAGATTAACAAATGTGTGGCCTGAATATTTTTTGATTGCAATCCAAGTTCATCTTTATATCAATGGGTAAAGGTGCAAATACGGTTACTGAATGTATATGTCTTTCTGCTCGAATTTTCATGTCATGTTTTGATTCACTTGGACTTTCTCTCATTGCATCCGTCATAGCATAATAGCTAAATAAAATAACACCAGCCTGTGTAGGAGTGTAATTGTCTTCTCCAGTTTTGTCGCCCGCAGCCATATATTCTGTAATGAAATCCATTTTGTGTTATGAGGATTGTGGGCTCAAAGGATCACTGCAATTTAAATTTCGTAATTGTGTTAACCAAAAAATTGTTTAAAACATTTACCATAAAACTGTTTATTCAATGATCCTTTTTCTGACCAGGCTTGGTGAAGCAATAGATAAGACATTGCTGAGTCATCTTCTAAAGATGTTTACTGATCTTGGAATGTATTCCGAGACTTTCGAAAAGCCTTTCCTTGAATGCACTTCTCAGTTTTATGCTACTGAAGGTGTCAAATATTTGCAACAGTCTGATATTCCAGATTATCTGAAGCATGCAGAGGTAATTCTTTTGTTCTCCATGCACACCATTAATACTGAACTATGCAAGTCAGGTATACCTTGCAACTGATGGTATTGCACATGAGTTATGCAGTCAAGGTTGCAAGAAGAACACGAAAGGTGCATTCTGTATTTGGAAGCTAACACGAGGAAGCCACTTATAGCAACTACAGAAAAGCAATTGCTACAGCGACACACATCTGCGATTATTGAGAAGGTGAGCATCTGCTTTTAGAATTGTAGGACCTTTTGTTTTACCAGTAGCCTGAAAAGCATGGTAGAACATTGTTCTTGCTGGCTATGAGACCGATAAACAAATAAGGACGTTCACTTTTTCGAGCATAATATTTGTTGCACAACTAATTTATTTTAACTGCTGCTCCACTTATGGTCTTTTTAATGTGTTGCTGGGTGTTTGCGTTTGGGATATCAGGGATTTACAATGCTTATGGAAGCAAATCGTGTAACGGACCTCTCGAGGATGTACACCCTTTTCCAGAGGGTTGATGCCATTGAGATGCTAAAGCAAGCACTTAGTTTATATATCCGTGGCACAGGCCAGGGCATTATCATGGATGAAGAAAAAGACAAAGATTTGGTTCCGTTTCTTCTGGATTTTAAGGCATCTCTTGATAAAATATTGGAAGAAAGTTTTGCCAAAAACGAGGCTTTCTCCAATACCATAAAGGAGTCATTCGAGCATCTTATCAACCTACGCCAGGTGGGTCAGATTTTATCATTCTGCTTGACTATATGATTCTATATTTAAGTGGATATCTTCTCATGCATGTAGTTTGATGCAATATTTATTTCTAATTCATATGTCTGTTAAATGCTTATTAGTCCCTCCAAGCATCATCGAAAGCTGTGGTCAAAGTTTTTCTTATACTTGTATGAAAATGGTTGGTGAAATTTGCAGCAAATAATATTTTCTTAATATTTGTCTTGAACTTCAGCAGTAGTAAAGTACTGATAAAAACTGTCGGTCCAAAATGTACCTCAAACTGAATAAGAAGCATGCAAAATCTGTGACAGGAGGGAGTCGTAAGTAGTAAAAAAATAGTCAAAGACTATCATCAAGAGTCATGCTTAGTAACCCTGTCTTAAAATATCCGTGGTGGTTAATATATGTAAAAAATATAGATTGCCATTTTTGGCAAAACATTTAGAAAGATGGGTTAGACTTCTAGTCTTGTACAATACCCAGTGCCGAAAACTCCCACACAATGTGGGGTCGGGGGTAGGGAATTTCTTGGCAGTCTTTCCCTGATTTTTGTGCAAAGAGGCTGGTTCGAACCCAGGATGTCCAGGACACAAGTGGCTCTAACACTGCGCCGGGCCCACCCTTCGCACAAACTATTGTACTTGTAATTTTTTTTTTGCTGTTCCATGTTCTTTTTGAAAGATTGGCTGATACCTTGTACCCAACAGAATCGGCCCGCTGAATTGATTGCAAAGTTTCTCGATGAGAAACTTCGACCTGGAAATAAAGGAACTTCAGAAGAAGAACTGGAGGGAATACTTGACAAAGTTCTGGTTCTGTTCCGATTTATACAAGTAAGTCACTGAGCTATTTGGTAGTACAATACAATTATAGCCATTGAACTGGTCGTAAACTCGTAATGTTGTAATCAGATATTTGGTACAATACAATTATAGTCATTGAGTAGGTACTTTAAGTTTGACTGAAAGCAAACTCATATCAGCAAGGGCGAATATAGAAATCATCCCCATTTCTTTTGACCCATGTAATATAGCTTAGCTAGGACACTTCCTGATGAGCTAGGAATTCAGATATTTAAAACGCAACATGTACAAATCGGCACCTATGAGTTTATGGACAACCTGTTTGGGATTGCCTGTGGTGCTAAGCCTTCCCAGTTACCTGTACTAGAACAAAATCCCAGTTGGCCCCAAAAACCTTGCAGAGCTAGTTGGAGAAGCTAAGCCCCTAAAATTACCAGTACATAATGTAATGCCCACTACACAAAACAGTCCACTGGGGAATAAAAGGAGACAAACCTAAATGCAGATCTCCCTTTATTCTGCAGTATGAATACAAGCAGTATAATTTTGTCGTGGACAGGGAAAAGATGTATTTGAGGCATTCTACAAGAAGGATCTGGCTAAGAGGTTGCTACTGGGAAAGAGCGCATCAATAGATGCTGAAAAATCAATGATTACAAAGGTAATTATTCCCTTTCTGAGAGTTAAATTGCTATTTTACATGTGGTCCAACTTATTATGACATATTTAAGCAACATGTTGCTGCTTGCAGCTTAAAACTGAGTGCGGAAGTCAATTTACCAACAAACTGGAGGGAATGTTCAAGGTAGCGATAGCTTTTGTCACTGATAATTTTCTCGTATCCTGTTTTCTTCTAATGCTTGTGTTCTGTATATTTCTAGAGCTGTTGACTTTTATACCGTAATAACCATTTCCTTATTTGTCGATTTTGTTCTCAGGACATTGAATTATCCAAAGAA
The DNA here is from genome assembly GCA_947311845.1 of Poa pratensis. NCBI lineage: Eukaryota > Viridiplantae > Streptophyta > Magnoliopsida > Poales > Poaceae > Poa > Poa pratensis. The sequence continues at coordinate 19,981,269 of CAMZMU010000112.1, forward strand.
ATTAATGATTCTTTCAAGCAATCATCTCAGGCAAGGACAAAGCTTCCAACTGGCATTGAATTGAGTGTCCATGTGCTTACAACAGGGTAGGTAACCTTTATCTTCTACTTTTACATGCATGCTAAGAAGCACATCGCTACATCCCATTACTTGACATGACAAATTGACAATTGTCTAGAGTCTAAACCTAATACATTACGGGTTTCATAGTAAAAGCACGTAGCTGGTATCTGATGCAATGGTTCTGATAAATCTGTTGAATTGCAGCTACTGGCCGACATATCCACCAATGGATGTAAAACTTCCACACGAACTTAATGTCTATCAGGTTAGTGTGTGCTGACTTGGCCTGATGGCAGGAAACTTTAAATCTACTTGTTTGTGTTTTAACATTTTGTTTTTGTATTGATAGGATATATTTAAAGAGTTCTATTTGAGTAAGTACAGTGGAAGGCGTCTGATGTGGCAAAATTCTTTGGGTCACTGTGTCTTAAAAGCAGAGTTCCCTAAAGGTAGAAAGGAGCTTGCAGTGTCATTGTTTCAGGTCGGGTTATTGCTCCATGTGATTTCTGTGGCTTATCGTAGCAGTATTTATCTGAGAGCTATAACTAAAACTTTTCCTATGCATTCCTTCTATTAGAGTGTAGTTTTGATGTTGTTCAACGATGCACAAAAGCTAAGCTTCATTGACATAAAAGAGTCAACTGGTATTGAGGATAAAGAATTGAGAAGAACACTGCAGTCACTTGCATGTGGTAAAGTTCGGGTTCTCCAAAAGGTGCGACTCTTCGATTATCTTTGACATATTTCCAGAACGCCGCTTGGTTAATTATAATTTGTGTTTCAGACACCAAAAGGGCGTGATATAGATGATAAAGATGAATTTGTATTTAACGACGAATTTAGTGCTCCCCTCTACCGCATAAAGGTAACATTTCACCTTAATTTTCTTGGTATGGGATGGGCGAGGCGACTTTGGGTGTCATCATTCTTAACTAAGGTGCTGCTCTATACTTCCAGGTGAATGCAATTCAGATGAAAGAGACGGTAGAAGAAAACACGAGCACCACCGAGAGAGTATTTCAAGATCGTCAGTATCAGGTGACTGAACTAACCCACAAACAGACAATTTGGTAGTTTCGCTTTAAAGAATTGGCTGTGAAACTTGTCCTTACACGTGTCATCTGTTATCCTTGTGTTATTATTGCTCTGCATTTACTTGCTTGCTTAATAGTATAGTTTATGGTAGAGAAGTTGGTCCTCTGTACAAAAACATTACAATCTTTAGAATCCGAGTACGAGTCATGTCTCGGATGTTATGGATCATAACGTGACTTGGTTCTCTATGTTCTATGCAGGTTGACGCGGCCATAGTTCGAATTATGAAGACAAGGAAAACCCTCAGCCACACCCTTCTAATAACCGAGCTTTTCCAGCAGGTAACACACGAAGTGATCGACATGATTCCTTGCATTCTTTTCCTCGCTCAGCAAATTGATTTGACACATTATCTCGTTGCCTCACCCCCCCCCCCCCCCCCCCACCCCCCTTCCAGCTCAAGTTCCCGATTAAGCCAGCGGATATGAAGAAGAGAATAGAGAGCCTAATCGACAGGGAGTACCTGGAGAGAGACCGGAGCAACCCCCAGATATACAATTACCTCGCTTGACGACAGTGTTGGCATGCCGTGAAACAGATCATCATGCTCATTTTATTGTCAGAATTACATTGTAAAGTAATTGAGTATCGATGTTCCTTGTTCTTTGTTCTCTCTTCATGGGAGTTGTAACAGTTGCAACATTTCTGTATACGAACGAGTTTTGAATATAAAAGCTGCGCATCATTGTAACACCCCTTAATGAAGAACATCGTGTCTGCATCCCTATAACACCCCCTGAAGAACAAGCACCCTGATATTCAGCAGCATCATGCTATGATTACTAGGAATTAACGATGCTGAACAAAATATCGTGGTTACTTATTGGGCCGGCCCACGGTACACAACGTGTAGGCGAGTCGGGGATACGCCTCGCGCTGAGCAATATATAGTGCTTGCGCACCAAACAGCGAAAACATACAATGGAAAAAGGTCCTAAGGCTCGTCCGCAACACCAGACTAATAACAAAGAAAAAGGCAGCACAAATAGATGCAGCACATTACGGCCCGTATAGCCAACCCCTTGCCCAGACAAAAAAAAAAAAAACAGAAAGAACTAAGGACATACACGAATCACTTCACATCACATTTGACGGTTTAGAATGTTTGATGTGTCCCACGGTTAATTGTATCATTTGTCGTAGGCTTATGTGACATTTTTTCTCACAAAATGTTCAATCACGGCTATGGAGTTTGATGTGTCCCATGTTTATATGCAAGGCGTAAATTTAAATCTGCACAGTTGTTTTGTCTCAAAAGTTGAAAATGTAGGTGTACGGAAGAACAACCCTTTGAGAAATCAGTGGATTGATATTGACAATCTAAAAGGGCTGGGAACGTGGGAGTAGTAGGCTTTCTTGGCACATTACAACACAGAACTTGTTGTTATCCTGTGGCCTATTCAGGGTATAGATGATCTCTAACGCCACAGTCTTTGGATCGTAGTAGCCTAATGACTGCCCGGTATTGAGCAAAATACGTCCATCCACTGGATTGATACCCATAAGCGTGGTCCTGTTAGAAGCGTATTCTGGTAAGAACATTCCAAGCTCTATACGATATTCCACACTCCAATCTTGATTGTCCCTCATCATCCATACGTCAATTGCATCTGCGTCCCTTCTTGAACAAGCCACACAAATGGAACCATGGAGCTCTAGGACGGACACATGACCATTCTCATGTTTGCACGGGGGACCTTGGAGGACCTCAAATTTTCTACCCATAGTGGTGTTTTTTTTTTTTTGCGAGGGAATTTGCAGTTACATCCAGCCAAGCTTCTTACAGAAAAGCCCAGGAAAACATAAAATTACAAAGAAATCCTTCCTGAGCCGCAGCATCGTCTTCATCGCGCACGTCGCCACGCCGGCTATGCCCGCCGCACCACCTCCGGACTCTTGGACTGGGAGGCCCCCCAGTGCGATCGGGGAGTCGACGCTCCTCGGTGCCGAAGCACCTCCACCATGCTCGACGGCCGGCGACACCACCTTGGCCACCAAGAACTGCATCTTCCAGGTAATCAACCGCCGGATCCACCCGCTCTCGGACTCCGGCGAAGGGGAGCCCTGTCAAGCACTCCGAAGAGCCGCGAACCAGGGCGAGGCGGTAGATCCGCGGCGAAGCTCCCACGGAGCCGCACCGTCAGAGGGGAAGACCACCGCCGCCAAACTCCACCGACGCCACCGCTTCCACCCCAGCGCCGCCGGCAGCACACCCCACGCACACCTAATCTACATATACGTCGGGACCCGAGGATTCCCCGCCCTCCCGCCGCCGAGGCGGCCGCCGGAGGGCGAGGGATCCAGCGAATCGCCGGCGACGAGCCGGTGCGCGCAGGAACGCCCAAGAAATCGCCCTCTCACACTGTAGCAGGGGAAAGGGAAGCCGGTCCAACTCGACTAGTGGTGTTGAAAACCAATAGCTCGCATGCCGCGGAGGAAGGCTTGGGCTCCACTATCCAATAAATCTTGCCTTCAACATATGCAGGTTGGATGTCAGCCACCGGCCTAGGCGGAGGGTCGATCTTAATACATTCGTTGTGACGTTGTACGTGTCTCATATAACAATGCATGACGTTTTTCTCCGTGTAGGAAAGGTAAACCAACACATGATCATTGATATCAGAGTCGAACCCTAACCCCAGACGAATAGAACGGTCTTCATCAACTCGTAGGATGTCATGGTAGCCAATGGCAGGATTGAACAAGAATTCCGAACCATTGTAGCTCCCCACGTTGAGGCTCTGGAAAGGCTGTGAACATTCAAACCGTCCAGATGTAGTTTCAGGCAGAAACATGGGACTGATATTGCCATCCACTTCAACGAATGAACCAAAGGAGTGATCCATGACAAACTTGAGACAAGGAGGCCTGTTGGTCAAGTTCGCATGGATGGTGTGAGATCGGATGAAACGGCTGGTGGTGATCAATGCACGCCACTCCCTACACACAAGGCTTAGCTCCACAACTGAGCGTGCCGGCAACCACTTGAGGACGTCCGACACAGCTTTTGTCGACGGCGACGAGAAGACCATCTCTTCAATGGTGCGAGACCCAGAGGCACACAAGACTCTCCTCGAATAGGGCTGGTGCTGAGAAACGAGAGGTGGCAATTTCCGGCTGGTACAAAATCTCCGCTGCGCCGACCTGAGGATCAAACGTAAACACCTTGCAAGTACTTGTCCCAAACATAATCTTCTTATTCTTCCCGTTGTCAACGTTATACATCCTGAGTGGAACTGTCCAACTGGCCGGTTGCAGCAGCACGCGATCAGGTTCCGACCAAGCCGATGGATCAACGCAGCAAAGCTGCTCCCAGTGCTGTGCCTCGTGGTCTGTCAGCAGCCATATAAGGTACAAGTTGGAACCGATTTCCCCATGGCACACACATAGGCACCCGTCGAGCTCTGTCATGAGGACCCAAGCACCGAGCTCACATGGTGATGGGGAGGACAACAAAAGTCTCGGAGTTGATATCTAAAGTGAGTGAGGATGCCACCATCCATGCAAAGAAAATGCAGGCGTCCGTTCAAGAACAGGGCCTGTTCCTGGTCATCCACATTGCACCAGGGAGGCTGCTGGGTTGTCGGCCTCCAGTAGGCCGGCGTGCCGAGGACGAGGACCTCGCAGCACAGCGCCGCCCCGGTGCGCACGTCGTCGCTGAATAGACGCACAACTTTGTACTCGTTGGTCGCGGAGCTGTGCCTGAGGCCATATCTTACGGACTCGTAACACCGTGGATAGGGCTGAATCTCCGTGGACCGCATCTTCTGCTCCGCTTTCGTGTCCGGGAGAAGCAAGACCGCGCCCGTACAAGGGTTGCAGACATAGATACCGCGCTGATCCTCGGGATGCCCGACGAAGATCAGCACAAGGCCGTGGAGGGTCCTGGTTTCGATAAAAGGGTTAAACAGACCGTGGCGCGCGAGCTTCTTGATGGCCGGACCATCGTCGGGCTGCCAGGTGTAGAAGTAGCGGTCCGACGAGGGGTCGCTCGAAGGGCTGGCGAAGAAGACCTTGGGCCGGCTGTTGGCTCGGTGGAGATGGAGCTGGACGAAAGGTGGCGATGAGAGCGTGTGGTTCCACGAGCGCGACACGCAGCGGCAGCGGGCGGCGGACATGGCCGGCAAGCAGGGGAGGATCTCCGAGAAGAGGATGTCCTCGGGCAACGACGACGACCGCCGGCCCTTCTTGTGAGAGTACATGATGGCTGCTGTGGCCGCCGATCGATGGATAGAGCGGAGCTTCCTGCCTGCAGATTATGAGGTTGGCAGCACACTTTCAAGGACGTGTAAATATCGATCTGACCTTCGAGTTGGAGTCCAACACGGAACGGAAGTAGCACATGGACTAGACTTCAAAAAAAAAAGTAGCACATGGACTACGTGTCCGTGTGTAAATAAATCTCTAACTATATCAAAGACGAACCCTTTCTCGCCTCCTCAGCGCTCGCGGACTGTAGCTATGAACACCTGTCACCTCTCTTCGGTTATCCATTGCATCTCTAATTTTCCATGATTGTCAGGAAGTATGCTCTTTATCGAAGCAAGGTGATGATCTCTCTTCACTGCCTCTGATTTATGTCCCAAGGGTTTTTGAGCACTAGCCCTAGGAATCCAATTATCATGCCATAACAGAGATCTTAGAACCATCTCCGATCCGCCAAAATGAGGCCATCCTTCAGCAACTCCTTACCATGCATTATGCTCCTCCACGTGTATGACGCATTACTTGGGGCACTTGGCCTGCATAAAATCACCATTCTGAAAAAATATCAAGCTTCAAGTACTCGCGTACACAACAACTCTGGTTTGGTAAGCACCCTCCACGTCTGCTTAGCAAGAAGTGCTTTATTAAAACTGGAGTATTCCCGGAAGCCCATACCTCCTCGGGCTTTTGGAACACACATACGTTCCTAACTGATCCAGTGCACCTTTCTTTTACGATGCGCCGCACCCCACCAAAAACGAGAAGCTATTGAGGTTAGCTGAGCACACATGGATGATGTCAATTTAAAACACCCGATTGCATATGTCGGCACTGCTAGTAAAACTGATTTAACAAGCGCTTCCTTTCCCAGCTTTTGACAAACCTTGACCCTTCCATCCTCAAACCTTCCACCATGATCTCTCAGTTAGGTGCTTTCATTTTTGGATATGCCAACCACGGTTGGTAACCCAAGGTATTTCTCCGATAAGGCTTCACAGTCTATGCCAATTGAATTTTTTAGAATGACGCGGTCGTCATTCCTACACCCTTTACCGAAATATATGGAGGATTTCTGCATATTCACATTCTGACCCAAGCTATCTTCATAAGCTTGTAGCACACTTTTCATTGCAGCTAGATTATGTACACTCGCTTCAAGAAACATCATACTATCGTCAGCGAAGAGCAAGTGAGTGATTGTTGGGCCAGCATTCCCAAACTTCACTCCAGCCACTTGATTTTCCTTTTGCGCTTGTCGTAGCAACGCTGAGAACCCCTAACACAGAAGAGGAATAAGTAGGGTGAAAGAGGATCTCCCTGACAAAACCCTCATGAAGAAGTAAAAGAATCAGATAGGCCACCATTCAGTTTCACCGAAAACTGGACAGATTTAATACATCTCATCACCATCTTAATCCAGCTTGGAGAAAACCCCATTCTTGTCATCATCTTTTCCAAAAACACCCACTCAACCCTGTCATATGCTTTTATCATATCCAACTTGACAGCACACAAGAATTTCTTTCTTTTCCTTGTCCCGATCGCATTTACACAGTCGTAAGCAATGAAGACATTATCCGTGATTGTCTACCTGGCACAAACGCACTCTGCTCCTGAGAGATTAAAATTGGGATGATCTTCTTTAGCCTATTCGCAAGGGTTTTAATGCAGTTTTATACAGGACGTTGCAGATGATTATAGGCCTGAACTGAGACAGCAACACGGGATCATTAACCTTCGGGATCAAGACCAAAACCGTATCATTGAAATTTATGCTTTCTTGAACGGTACAGCAGCAGGAACCCATTATAAACGGGCCATGGGCTCTGAATTTGACCACTGCATACAAGCCCAATTATCCAGCCCGTCCATAGCAACCCAGATCCAGCCCGTCGGTCTAACTACCCAACCCAACACGCCGAGTGGTCGTCTTCTCCCCTACCTCGCGCCGCCCTCCCAGATCACACCACCACCGTCACCGCCTCGCCGTCGCCGCGGACCTCTCCGGCGACCCCGCCCCCGCCTACAATCACGTTGTCTTCGTGCCATCCGCCACGAAAACCTACCTAGCATCCCCCTTCCCGCCCCCACATCCCAAAATTCGCCTCGCCGGTCGCTCGGACCGGCCCCGCTCGATCCGCTAGGGTTCTGGCGCGATGGATCCGCTCCGGAGCTACCTGGGTCGGCTCCTCCTCGAGGACGTCACCCCGGTGGTCATGGTGCTGACCACACCGCTCGCCGAGGCCGCGTGCCGCCGGAGCGGCCTCAGCTTCGTCGACATGCTCTCCCCCTTCTCGCTCTTCAAAAAAATCGACGGTGATGCACCTCCCGACGCCAGCTTCAGCTGGTTCTGTGCAATGCTCTTCGCATTTCCTTCTGATTTGGTTCTGTGTCCTCACGGGGAGTTTTGTGTGTGTGTGTCGGTTTGAGCAGTGCCCGTGCGTACGGCGAGTGACCAGCCTTACAGGCTGCAAATGTTTAAGATTCGGATGGTGTACGCCTCTGACGTACGGAAGCAGGATTACGAGGTGATTCTCGAACCTTCCGGAACGTGTTGTAGACTCGTCAATGCATGCTGTTCATGTGTTCGATGATGACCGTGCTTGTGCTGGAACAGGTTGCGGATGGGAATATTAAGCTGGTTGTTTCCGAGGCCAACGAGAATGCTCTTCCGGATTTGCTTTCGGACCCGCCTCAGCTGGAAGATATACTCAACAGTAAGAGACTGACAACCCTTGCACATCTTTTTGCATTGATCAAAATGATGGAACTATAGTTGGAATTTTGTGATCGGGCTGCTAGATTGTTCAAACAACATTATTAATGCTAGAAACCTTTAAGATGAACATGGTGGAAATTGAATGCGTGCACATTGAGCAAGATATAATGTTTTTTTTTTTGACGGGAGCAAGATATAATGTTTAACGAGCAGCCACAGCCATTTCCTCGAAATGTTACACTTGCATGCTAGCATCAGGTGATTATTTTGTAGCAAAAAAATGGCTTTAGAGAGTGAGTCACATGGAGAGCAGGCATGCTACAAGCCTACAATATGTACTGCTCAAATTACCTGCAAGGCTGCAATGGCGTGCAAAGTATAATCTGATGCCTAGTGCCCTGTGGGTTTTTGCGAAGTTTTTTTGGTTGGGTGTCTGGGAACAAGTAGCTGACATTAGTTTTGCTGTGTCAACATGCTGTCAACCTCAGTTTGGTTGTTGATCGGATGTATCTAATTGAATGAGGCCATGGTCGCATCATGTCTTACTCAAGTAGATTATTGTATCCATGAGGCTCAGTTGATCTTTGTTGTTGATTGGTTCCATTTTTCATAAAATCTCGTTTTTTTGCCTAATTCCAGAGCCTGAAGCTGAGTTGTGCCCTTCGTGGATTAAGAGGTTCAACAGAGAGCTAATACGGACACTCTCCTTTTCAGACCATGAAACCTTTGACCACCCTGTGGCATGTGAGACTCGGCACTTTTCTCTTCTCAGTTCTTTTTGTTTGGAGTGTCTATTCTTCCTAATGATTTGATTATTGTTAACAGGTCTTTTAGTTGTATCATCAAAAGACAAAGAGCCAATAAGCAAATTCGCTGATCTGTTTAACGCAAATCAGCTGCCTTCTCTTTTAAATGAAGGCATAATGGATCCCCAGATTCTGAAGCACTATCTTGTACTTCACGACCAACAAGATGGACCACAAGAGATGTAATATTCTCTTCTCCTCATGATAAAGAACATACTCTCCTCCTTGCATTTTTGAAATGAATTATTGAGAACTCCTAACTAGTATTTTTTTCTTCTTACATGCCTAACAACTCTTCCAGAACCGATAAAAACATCTTGTGAACTTGTGTTAGTAATGTGAGCTTGCAAATTGTGATCTTTTAGACCGCTCTGATGTTACACACCTAGTTCAATGTATTTTGAGGTAGTTTAGGCTCTTTAATTAATTAGCTCGTGCAACTCTCTGTCTAAAATATCAACTGTTGAGTTCCTTGTTGAATATTAGCTTATAATTTTTATTCTGAATCAAGTCCAGTCGGGTTGCAAACCAAGCAAATGTTTGTGTGAAATATAGTGCTTAAAGTCATGTTCTGTTGTTTTGATGCATCTTTTCCTTACATTAGAACATACCCTGTAGGCCTGTACCATTATTTAAATCACATATAAGGCTTATTGAAAGTTTCAAAGCTATATATACCATATGAGCACTTAACAGTGGGTTTCCACTTGTCCACGGACTACCGCTAGTAGGAATGTAAGATTCATATTCCCAACCTCTGTGTGAACTTGATATATAAGCCAAAATCAATTTGTTCCCAGATAATATGAGCCCTATATTCATCAGGCAGCCAAGGGCCCCGCTGAGGGCTGCTGCTGTTCTGCTCAATCTTAAAAACCATCAGTAGCTTAAGCCCGATCAAGCTTGGCCCGCATAAACCGAGTGTCACTTCTCGGCTCCTCAGGGAATTTTAAGCCCCCTTCATATGAGGAAACTGAAGCCTCTCAATTAAGAAAGCTTCTGGAGGAAGCCAAGCTTTCCCAAATAGAGCCTAAGGCCCTCATAAGCCCTATTGAAAATACTCTATTTGGGCCTATGGTTATGCTCATATGCGTTTGAACATGCAATTAAGGTAAAGCTGGTGTCTTAACTGCTTGCATTGGTAACCAAAGCGCAGCACACTTTTTTTCTTTCTCGATCACACATCAAAATGCATGTCATTTTGTATTAGAAGAACAGTAAAAACAAAACCGAAAACGAAACAAGAACAAAAAGTAAGAAATTCTTGGCGAATCTCTAAGAAGCACACTTGAATGGTGATATTTTCCATATATTGATTTTTTTTCTCAGTTACTGGCATGTGCTGGTTTGCCAACTCTTCTTTTTTAAGTTGTAATTCTACACATTCTTTTGTTGACCCGTGTTACTTCTAATGTCAAGAGCTGTGAACATCTTAGCGGAAATGAGGAGCACCCTTGGTTTGAATGATTGTAAATTGTTATGTATTAACTCTTCTGCACAAGCAGATGGCAGTGATGCTGATAATTCATGGTTACCATATGTAAGCGCACTGAATTACTTATGAGTAAATTACATTTATGGGTACGTAGTTCAGCAGGTATGCAATCTACTTATAGTCTTTTCTTGACTAACTGCAGAAAGCTCATGGCTTACACAATCAGGAAGGAGCTTGTTTCCTTAACACGGATGATTTGAATAAGGTATTGAAGCATATAGTGTAATATCAAGTCATCTGCTTCTGTAATCTCTATTAAGCATTTCCGGATACAGAAAGTGTCATGCAACTTTGTTAACCTCTTCACAGTATTTAACAACTCATCAGTTAGGAATAGTTTTGGATGGGTTGAAGGACTGTTGAGTTTTTGACATTTATAGTGAGAAACCAACTTGTTAGTTAGTTGTTTCAAGGTTTTTATGGGCACTGATGCCAATGATTAATACTAGGTTGCAAGCATTCTTAGCTGGCAGACAAGGTAAGGTACTTACTGCTGAGCTTGTTTCTTTGTCAGATCAAGGATTTCATGCAAGATTTTGCTTCTAATCATATCATCCCCTACATGGAGCAAAAGATTCGTGTACTCAATCAGCAGGTATATTGTTAGATAATTTTAACATTTTCAGATATAATTTTAGTAAGATTCGGTATCCTTCTAGGTAGCCACAACGAGAAGGGCTTTAGAAATCAGATAAAGAACTTGTGGTGGAGAAAGAAAGATGATGTCCCAGAAGCTGCAAATGGTCCAATGCAAGTATTTATGACATCCTTACACTTCCTACTGTATTTATCCGAGCCTGTCTATTTGCTGTAACACTAATTTTCTGAACAGGTATACATTCACCTCCATAGATCGCAGATCAGAGTTCTCAGTGACTATGCTTTCATGTTACGGGACTATGAGCTTGCTTTGTCCAATTACAGATTGCTTTCGACAGATTATAAGCTTGACAAAGCTTGGAAGCGTTTTGCTGGTGTTCAGGTGCTTGCTTTAGCTTATTTTATTAACTTAATGCCTGGTACATATATCATTTATAATGTTTCTGTTTGAATTAATGGCACAACTATTATGGCACTCCCAACGGATAAGTCCTGGTCAATAGTTTTGGTCAAACAAGATGTGCTCTTTAGCATAAAAGTAATCGATGAGGGGCTAGGCCTCATAAATATACCAGATGATATGCTTCCAAATTCGTTGCACAGTGAGCAGAGTTGCTGAATTGCTTCCCGATGAATAATGAAACAAGACTGCTGTGATGACCCATTATTTATCTATACTAGATATTCGCTCCCATGATATATGCTTGCACCTTTTGCAGGAGATGAGTGGACTTTGCTATTTCATGTTGGATCAGTCGAGGAAGGATGCTGAATATTACATGGAAAATGCCTTCACTACATATCTGGTATTTTTTTATCTATTTATTTTAGAAATCCACTTCTAGGTTTCCACACAGGAAAAAGTGATTATTGCATAACATTGTTTATCCATCGATACAACTTTTGTTGCTCTCTGCTAGTGGCTAGTGCTCAATGTTCACATAGATACAGAGAATCTGAAAAGACAGTGGAAAAGGAATTCTAATTCCATTTTGTATGGAACATTTATATTCTATTTTAGATACATCGCAAGTCCAGTGTATAATTATGCGAACCTTGTATAACAGTGGAAGTATCAATGACCATTTGGGAGTTCCCATTGAATCAATCCAGAAACCTGCTCCTGGCACTCTCTTTTGTCTTCTTGCTCCCTCGAGATAAAGTCGGTAACAGCCATAAGTAAACTTCCTCAAAGCAGATAACAAGAGCCCAAAACGGACGTGCCAAATCGGATTGGACTTCCGCCTTCTCCATGTGTGTTCCTCTATTTTGTGAATTCATTATATATACAGAAAGCCCATACTTTTCCCGTTGTTGTTTTTGGGAGTGTGGGTGTCGGTGGGTGGTAGGCTGTGGGCACAGTGAATCGAAAGTTCGAACTCTGAAGAGTTTTAAGAATCGGATGCATATTCTTTTTTGCTATTTTGCATGATAGAAATGACTTTAAAGCAGTGGGGACAACTCAAGCAGGAATTGATCCATATGTGTTACTTCAACAACTTTTTTCAGTTTATTGGTTTTGAATTATCAGTGCCCTTTTTGGGTCACTTGTTTGGTTTTGCTCTTGCTCTTCTTCGTTCACAGTGCCATTACATATTCATAATTGCAGAGAATTGGATCTTCGGGGCAGAGAAATGCTACTAGATGTGGCCTTTGGTGGGCAGAAATGCTTAAAACAAGAGGACAACACAGGGAAGCATCGACGGTGTATTTCCGCATATCAAATGAGGTATACCTAGAAGCGTGCAGAATGGTTTACTTGTTTGTTGTACAGTTTTCTTTAGTTTGTCACGCACATTGATGATGGAAACTTCTACTATTCAGGAACCTTCCTTGCACTCTGCTGTACTGCTTGAGCAAGCTGCTTGTTGCTATTTGTTGTCAAGTCCACGTATGCTTCGGAAGTACGGATTTCACCTAATCTTAGCTGGCAATAGTTACTACTTGTCTGAGCAGGTGTGTAGATTAATTCCTCCGCACAGTGACATTTTATTAATGCTACGTAAGTTGACTTAATAATGAGCATTATTCCTTAACGATGCAGAAACAACATGCTGTTAGGGCATACCGGAATGCTCTGTTTGTCTACAAACAAAATCCTTGGAGTTACATCAATAATCATGTACATTTTAATGTTGGGAGGTATTTGTGTGTTTCATCTTCTGCTCACTTTATCCTTGCATGTAAACTATCTCTGACACTTGTGTGAATTATTAGGTGGTATGGTGTCCTTGGGATATTTGATGTAGCTATCAAGCACTTGCTGGAGGTCATTGCTTGTAGCCATCAGTCACTTACAACACAAAGCATGTTCCTCAATGATTTTTTCCATTTTGTTCAGGTTATTGACCAGCCCGACTATGATTTGCATCCTCTGTACCGAACTTTTGTTGCTAATTCAGTCTTTCTTTTGTTTATAGAGTACGGGGGAAAAATTTGACGTATACAAGCTTCAACTTCCTATTTTCAACATGTCATCACTCAGAGTTGTACATGAAGATCATCGCACGTACGCATCAAATGCAGATGTAACGTCATCACAGCTATAGCATGCATATTTCTAATTGTCTACCATTTCATTTCTGGAGTAATCAAAGATTGAATCTGTGGTTTTCTTCCCTATATTCTACTCCTCCATTCCAAATTATAAGACATTTTGAATATTTCAATTGTGACTACATACGGACTGAAATGAGTGAAACTACACACTGAAACGCGTCTAGATACATGTGATTCAGAAAAAAGCTAAAACATCTTACAATTTGGAACAGAGGGAGTAATAAAGTTAGTCTATGGCTATTTCTGAGCAAATATCATTATACATTTATCCTTTTTTTCATGAACGCTAAACAGGTTTTTAATAATTCTGTGCTTCTCTGATAGAAAATGAGAGAACTCTTAACTTGTATCTGTTGCCTTGTATAACAGGTTGATGTTAAGGAAAGCATTTGGCAAGAGCTGGAGGAAGCATTGATCCCATCATCGTCTGTTGTTAGAACTAACTGGCTGGATACTCAGCCTAAATCTTCTCCTTTTAGGAATAACAAGGCATGCGTTTGTGTTGCTGGAGGTAATGGCTTTTTTCAGTATTTGTACAACTGTCCCTAACAGAACCAAGTGATTTTGTGTTCCTACATAGTTGCCTGAACAGCTGAACTGCATATAGAATGTTAAAATAGTTAGTCATGGGGTCATATGGGTACATCATCTTTGAGTATATTTGTGCAATTGTTCCACATGTACTCTTGGATAAATTATTTTCCAATCATTTTTGAGGGACTTGAGGGTAACACGATTTGCAACTTTCTGAGTAAAGTCCTCATGCATTGGGAAATAATTAATAAGGTCCTCTACACTCTAATGTCCGGCTAAATCGTTGTATTAATGGAACATTCTGTTGATGTTGAGCCAGCAGTAGTAGTACCAGTGTAGCTATGGGCCCAAACTGGGGCAGGGAGCAACTGAATTTCTTCTCCAGAGATTTAAATTTCTTCTCCTGGCGGCTTCAGATTAGCTAGCACGTCACCAGTCAGATGAGGTCCATTGTAGCAGCTACTTATTAGCTGTAGCTACCTTTGAATACTCTCATTTGACAGCATGGTTTTTGAGTCGATGAGTCGACGAGTCGTTTAGGGGTAACGACTCTCGACTAGTCTTGACTAGTCGAGACTCATGTTCGACTCATGCATAACTGTATATAACACTAGAAAGCTACAGAACCATGGGCAAAAGAGGAAGGACTTGGACACTCGACTAGTTTTATATAGTTATTAATAGTCTAAAATACAAACCTGGGCAAAACAGTTTTGGCTCGGGGGGAAATTTGGTCGATCTAGGTTTCACGGGAGCTGGGCAAGGAATATTGGAAAAAAAGATGCCAACTTTAAGTCGTGGTCGACTCAAAAACCTGGACTAGTCGAGACTAGTCGATTGAGTCGCTCGACTCAACCAATTAGTCGAGTCGAGATGCCGAGTCGGACTTCACATTGCGACTCATCGACTAGTCGTCGACCAATTAGTCGAGTCGAGATGCCGAGTCGGACTTCACATTGCGACTCATCGACTAGTCGTCGACTAGTCGCTCGACTCAAAAACCATGTTTGACAGTCCATATGGGTAATCTGTGCTGTTATACTCAAATATTTGTTAGTGCTAGACATGTCCTATCTGACCAGTTAAAAAATATGAATTATGTATAACCCTTGTGGAATCACTTGAAATGAACCCTAGTTTCAGTCTGACCTGTCTTCCAAAAAATTCGTAGTTGACTGTGCAGAATTTGCCATTTGCCCTCTTTGTGCTGGCGACTGGCAACTGAAGTGCAGACAACACCTCACTTGAAAGAAAAGCCTACTAATATAGGAATCACTAACTAGAAGGATATGTTTTATTCATCTCTTGCTCATTTGGACAGTGCTAAGAAACCATTACTTTGACGGTTCTAACTGGCCACTCGGCTAGTCATGGATGGTCATTTGTTAAACCAACCGTACCCGAACAAGCTTTCTTCCTTTTTCTTGGGGGGGGGGGGGGGGGGGACTGAACCTAAATAGTATGGGTTTCTGTAAGAAACTGAACCCTGGGCTCATATTTTATTAACCTTGCTCTGGTGACTTTTGAGCATAGGTTGTATGTAATTTATTTAACAAACAAACAGAGACGACCAAGTGGAGGGAATCTGGATGTACGATATGATATAATCCCTTAAAAGTCATTTGAAGCAACTCGTGATATTTTAGTTCTGAATCCTTGTTTTCATTGGTTGCAGAAACAGTAAAACTCAACGTTGAGCTTAAGAATCCCTTACAAATTTCTGTTAATGTGTCTGGCATCTCTCTTATATGCCAGCTTTCCACCAGTTTGGACGCTTCAAGTGCGGGTATTTGATTTTTCTTCCTGGTAGTAGAAGATTTTTCTTAAGAGCTCCATATATAGAGTAATTATTTTGTTCACCGATGGATTTTTTGCCATGCAGAGACGGGGCATTGACAACAGCTGCTGAGGAAGATATGGCTAACACAAAGCCTTCTATTTCGACGTAACATTTCCCCCTTAATTATTGAGGTTTACTGATGTAGATATCTTTGATTCTTCCCAAGGTTCTCATGGCCATCATTGTTGTTTCTGGTTGACCACTACAGATTTGAAAGTGATGAAAATAAATTCACAGTATCGAAGCTTGACATTGTATTAGGAGGAGGTGAAACTAAAAGAGTAAGCCTCTCTACTCAATATTCTTGGTGCCATAAAGAATCTCGCTAGTATGTCTTCACCATCACATAAAAACGCTTTAAAATAGGTCTTCACCATGAAGCTTGTCCATAGCGTATCCAATTTTTCTTTCTGTAGTAACTACACGAGCAACAAATGTATTTAGTACTGGATCTGTAGCATTCCAGTAAATTATGCTGTTGTGGATCCAAACAAGGATAGTTTTATTTGTTATATCCGGATAATAGTTTAATGAATTTAGTGTTAAAGCAAGTGCAAAGTATGCCTATGTACATCTTATTCTGCTTTTGCTCGCTATTCCCTCGAAACACATCGACTTTCCTTGGATTTATTATCGTTTGTTTGACTTTGAACTCTGATATTACAACTTACGTGCAATGGATGTCATAGAAGAGATAAATACTTGAGCTGATCACCACCTCAGTTTTTTGTAGATTCACTGATAAACATTTTGGTTGTACATGTGTATTGAAGGAGTCATTCAGTTCTGTATGGAGAAGTATCTTTCGATATTTCTGGATCTTTGTGACCTTTGAAATTGGTTTCTTTTTATTCGACTTTTGTGATAATGGCTAATTCCCCTTTTAATTCTACCAGATCCAACTTGAAGTGACTCCAAAAGTTGTAGGTTTTCTGAAGTTAGTTGGGATAAGGTGGACTCTGTCAGATTCCGTAGTAGGCTATCAGTACTTCGAAGTGGCCACACAGAAGAAAAAAAAGAAAGGGAAAGAGGGGCACATCGTTCTTTGAACAACAACCTGATTGTAATCAAGGTTCTCGTTCGTCTGGGCTTCTCTTTCAAATATTGTTTCAGGTGATTGTGAGTAACTGTAATTTCTTTGCTTCCAGGGTTTACCTAAACTTACAGGATATATCGATTGCTTGCCGACAAAAGCATTTACGGTGATTTACAGCTCCTCACGCTGAATCTGAGAAACCAATCAGAACATGCTGTGAAGGTCCGAATTGTCATCATTATATTCATTTTTTCCTTCAACTAAGTTCGCAAGCATAGGTTTTAACTATATGCATGTTTTACCATCATTCTGCGTGTTAACCATTCCCAAGCTCGCAATGCAGAATGTAAAAATGAACATTAGCCATCCAAGGTTTATAATTCCCGGTGATTCATCGGATCTTGACCTTGAGTTCCCACAGTGCTTAAGAAAGCATGTGCAATCAGACAGCAATGCTGTATCATCCGAAGGTACAAGGAAAATTTCAAGGGCTCGCTATTTGCATTTCCTCAGGTGAGGTGGTTCAAGGCACTATCTTATTTTATACTAATCCTTACTGCATTATCTGTTTCCTTACAATATTTACATTCTTTTCTTGCCAGGATATTAAAATTGAAGGCGGAACCACATTCTCTTGGCCTATTTGGTTTCATGCTGCTACTCCTGGAAACTTCTCACTTTATTTGTCCATCTATTATGAAATGGAGAGTACCACTGACATTCCATATCGCACATTGCGCATGCATAACAATGTGGAGGTAAATTGGCAATATTTGATTTAGTTTTTGTTTACTATTTCGCTTCAATTGCACATATATTAATTTGGAATCTGTGTTTCCAAAACTGGTATGCACCAGTTGACGCTTGGGGCACCAGTTTCTTACGATAATTAGTTGATCTAGCGAATTTATATTGACAAGATTACACATCCACATGTCGGCTCGAAAATAACTGATTTAGAGCAGCTTCCTGGTGAAGCTCACACCGAAATATTTTTTATCGGTCTTTGTTCCTTTATTCATGAGAACTCTTCCATGACTTAGGGCCTGTTTGGTTGGCATTCTAAGCTTGCCACACTTTGCACGCCACAAGTTAGGCAAGTTTGACTGAGTTAGCCCCTGTGTGGTATACAGCCACACTTGTGGCAAGATTTTTCATGCAAACTAGACCCCTCATGTGATTGACTCAGAAAAGTGTGGCAAGATTACCTCTAAGTGTGGCAAAGTGTGGTGCCAGTTTTGTCCCCTAACCTTAGGCATGTGTGACAAATGTTGGCAAACTTAGTATATGAACCAAACATGCCCTTAGTATTTCTTGTCCCAGTAATCCCTAAAACCTCACGCGCCAGCTCTCTTGGCTGCAGAAACTGGTTTTGGCTGACCGCAGAAGCCAGATGTACTCTGAGAGTCTGTGTTGATCGCTAGATGCCACTGGTTATGTTAATTTTATTCCGAAGTTATTGCTTATAACAGCTCTGCAAAGGTCTGGTTATCTCAAGAGGATTGAAATCAGTTCTGTAATACTTTGATTTCAGATTTCGATCTATTCTTCGCGTTTCAGGACAAAATTATAGGAAGCTAGTATGATGTCTGTACCGTTGTTATTCAAAAAGCACCTTTTTATTTGCTGCTATTTTTCTATCTCACACTATTACACTCAAGATAAGGTGTGTATAATTGCAATCCCATAGATGACAATAAGGATGCCACTGGGTAAGGGTAACCATTAGTCCATTACTCTTGTACAAACGTATACCCACACTGTTTGAGTAGGGTATCGGTAGAAAGAAGATACCAAAATAAATTTGGGCGTGGGAAAGCTAATAGCCTGTTGCCCATGGATAAACTTAAACTCTCCCACCAGCATCCTTCTGCAGTCACTGTGAATTCTGAGCCCTGACAAGGTAACTGTGTCTTTAATTCTAGATCGAGTAGGTGGGAGGAAGACACCGTGGTTTGTTTGTTATGTGCTATTATTTCGTTATTTATGGTCGGTTTTGCTTACTCAGCAGCAGAGCAGCTGTATGTTTGCAGTCAGCACTATCTAAGTAGTTATGAAATTTACTATTGTTGTCTATAAACAATTATTATTTACAGGTTTTGCCATCACTTGATGTATCCTTTGCTATAAGTATGTGCTCATCAAGATTGCAAGAGTATATTGTGCGCATGGATATCATGAACAAGACTCCATCAGAGTCATTGCACTTCATCAATTATCATGTGTCGGTACTAAATGGGCAGTTTCAATGCTGCCCTCGTGCGATTCCATCAGCTTTGTGGAAACAATACCAGCAAACGAGGCTGTGTCATGCTTCTTCAAGATAAAGGTTGGAGATGCATTCTTTACATAAGCTATCAAATACAAGACATTGTTGGACATGTTTTTCTTGCCAGTCATATCTGGCAATTTCAAAAGCAGTGATATGGTTTTCCATGCATGATTATTTCCAGGACTTAGGGACAAATTCATGTACTGAGGCAGACAGTTCCTGTGGAAGTGATATGGTTTTATCTCCTGGGGCTAGTACCACGATGTATTTGATGTTTCTCGGTCTCCTATAACTGATTTCCACTATCAAGAAAGATACCAAGAGGGAAGTTGACTAAGGTGAGTGCTCCCTGAGGTTGGAAGATCATTCTAGATCGCTTGACTGTATTGTTTTCCCGTTGGTTCCCAGTGTTATCCAGCTGGGTGGGGATTTACCCTTAGCTTATCTAGACACAACACACTTGGCTGGAGAAGTGGCCAATGGCTGGGTGTGTGTATGCATATTTCATGACTTCGGCATTAATTAATCAAATATTACCTATGTACTAACTTCATCATTTTTCAGGCCACGCAGTCTACTTGATTTTATTGTGATCTCAAAGGCAGTAGCTGTTAATTCTTCCAAGTCAGAACAACTGCTTTGTCATCACACATGCCATTGCAGGTAAGTGCTAGAACCTTCGACAGAGTAACACTTTTGTTGGGCTTTCGATGGCCCTTGAAGATATGCTAATATGATCTGCTTTTGCAGTGCTGTCAGTCAGAATCCTGTTTGGTGGCTTATGGAAGGACCTCGAACTATTACTCATGATTTCTCGAAGTCTTGCTGTGAGGCTAACATCCATTTGGTGATTCACAATTCTTCAGAACATAACGTATCTGTGAGAGTGGTGACATCTGACCGTAT
Source organism: Poa pratensis (assembly GCA_947311845.1). Taxonomy (NCBI): domain Eukaryota; kingdom Viridiplantae; phylum Streptophyta; class Magnoliopsida; order Poales; family Poaceae; genus Poa; species Poa pratensis. Next base: position 20,001,400 of record CAMZMU010000112.1, read on the forward strand.
GCCAGATCAGAACCAAACTGCCCCTTCACATGAATCTGCCAGTGGCCAGGGTGGATGGTATGATGTGTCGCTGGAAAACGACATAAGGCCATCTCAAGCACCAAGGGGACACAAGCCCAGAAACAATCATCAGAAAGCATTTCCCCGTTTGTTTGGTGTTCATTGAGTTCCGCTCAAGTTGATCTAAAACCTGACAGTTGTGCTAAAGTTCCGCTAAAAGTGTGTATATTTGCACCTGGAACCTACAGTTTTTCAAATTATGAGCTGCACTGGAAAGTAGACCCATCTGAGGGGACATGTGGATGAGAATTGAGATCAGGCGGTGGTCAAGGCTATCCATTCTATGTTACTGTTCTTCAAGGTGCCTGACGAATTACAATGTTGGGCAAAAATTCAACCTTCTGGTGGGCAAAAAAGTTGTTCTCAGAACATAATGAACTACCATTTAGTTCATTGCAAAATACTGTCTTCTGTCCGCGGAGTGAAGATGTATGACCCCACCAACCCAAACTAGTGGTTGCTGGCAGGCTGAGAGCAGATGTGCCTTGTAAGTTCCCAGACTGAATATAGAATAAACATACACACGGATTTTCTTGAGATCAGTTTCAGTACTGATGTATTAGAGAAGTCCTGTCCAAGGATGTCTCAGGAGGATAATTCAGGTGATTACATGTACACCATTGTTGTCAAAATCGGGAGTTGCTGCGCGGTAGCCTGTAGGTTCTTATACTATTCTTGTACATCCTTCTCAATCCTTTTTTGTGAGGAAATTAGGTAATCTTGAAACTGTTGTTCTATGGGCGACGCTTGTTGCTTGGCTAATATTGATGCCATACCGATACAATGTCGTGGTAAAGAAAATTTTCTTTTCTTCTGTATTAGTGGGTTGAGTTCCTGTCTTCCGGGTAATCTTGTGGGTATTAGATATCCCCATATTTTTTTTGGTATTCACGATGCTTGGGCAGTAGCATTTTGAATTGATGTAATCACAATCAGAATTTTTGGCATGTACATTATGAGATGACAGGAGATAATTCCAATTTCTGATATAATATGCCTTTTTCCTCATCCACTGTTTTAAATATTTTTCCAGTGGCAATGTGATTTGTTTTTTTCCTTCTTTGTCAGAGCTGAGCTACATTTCTGAGTTCCAGGTGGCAATCGAATGCTATGCTCTTGGACTGGAAAATGGGACATGCATATACCCATATACTGAGCTGAGCTCCAATTCTCGATGCACCATGCTTTATGCAATTCCAGTTGTGGTTCAGCTAATCTGATTCTAACGACATCTCCTGTTTCTATGTACTGACTTGACGGCATTTCATCCAGAAGGCCAGCGCTGCCTTCTGAAGCTTCCAGGCAGCCAAAGCTGGGTCAGCCGCGCCGGCGCACGCATGAGGACTTGGGATCAGGTCCAAGGTCGCTCACCTGTCACAACAAGATGGTTCAAAGTACATTCCAAACTAATCCAACTGCATAATTACGAAAAAATCGCCAAAAACGTATAATAATCCGGCCGACCAACGAACCGTATGGAGTAATTACAATCGCAGCGGATAGAAAAAATCACAATTTTTTTAATAATGCTGTAACACGGATGGACAGATTCCCCACAGGCGGCTAAGTGCCGCTGTTGTTGTTCTTGGTGCTCTTGAGGACGATGGGGATGACGATGATGAGGATGACGACGAGGAGGATCCCGATGCCGATGCAGGTCCACTTCCGGGAGCTCTTCTGGTGCTTGCGCGCCACCTGCAGCTGCTCCCGGCCCCGGTCGACGAACGACCTCGCCCGCCCCACGTTGCCCTCGATGTCGTTGAGCTGCTCCCCCTGCGCCTCCACCAGCACGGCCATGTCGTTGAACACCTGCTGGAGCTCCAGCAGGCTGCGCTCCAGCTGCGCCACGGCGCCGTGCCGCTCCTGGATCTCCGCCACCACGCTCTGCACCTCCCCGCGGCCCTGCTGCTCCGCGATGGCGCGCTGCAGGAACCGCTCCCCCTCCCCCGTCTCCGCCAGGTTGTCCAGCGTCTTCTCGTCGGGCTGGGCGCCGGTGACCGTGAAGTAGCGCCGCGCCACCGTGTCGCGGTACTCGGAGGTGATGCGGCCGCGGAGGGAGGAGAAGGTCTCCATGGAGTCGCGCAGCTTCTTGCGGAGCCCCGCCACGACGGAGGTGCGGGTGCGGTCGGTGGAGGAGCCGGGCCCGCAGCCGGGGAGCGAGCGGTTGGCGGCGTTGGCGCGGTCCAGGGACTCGAGCCGGAGCTTCACCACCTTGGCCTTCTTGATGGCGGCGCTGACGTCGGCGTCCATGCGCGACCGGAGCGCGCGCACGGCGGCCGCGTCGTGGAGGGACTTCCCGCCCTCGTTGCCGTCGTGGAGCGCGCGCTGGATGCGCTCCAGGTCCCGGAGCTCGTCCTTGATCGACTCCACGTCCTCGAAGAACCTATCCAGGCTCGCCCCCGCCGCCGCGCCCGGCGGGGCCGACATCTCCACGCCGCCGCCCCCGCCGGACTCGAGGTCGTCGCCCGCGCGCTTCCACGAGCTGGAGAAGAGGTTGTTCATGGCGGCAGGATCGATCGATCGCGCGCCTCGATCGATGTACTCTCAGTTACCACACGGTACCAAGCCAAGACGCGCGCCGGCAGGGTTCTTGATTCTCCTCTGGTTTCTTGGATCGGGAGAAGCAGAGTAGACAAAGAGGTTACTTAACCACTACTACTCCTAGCTACGGAGTAGTACTCTAGTTAAGCGAGGCGATATCGGGGACGCGGAGTCGAGTTGAAGGGGTCTCGCGGTTCGCTCGTGTTTGGATCAGGGAAGGTGGGAGGAAGGAGACGACTCTTCTCACTGCCGCAAGGAGTAGTAGAATAGTGCCACACCGATCGAGTCGCCGATGGCTTCGCGTCCAGGTCCGTTTTGCCTACTTGGATGATCACGCGGTGGCGTGCATCTTCGGGCCATCCATCCATGTTGGGAATCCTCAAACCTAACCGCGCCAGTGCGCCACGCAGCTGCGCCTTCGGTACCAACAAAGCTCACTAGACAGGGATCATGTGCCAAAAAAGTATACAACGTCAGCAGTTTTCTTCACACAAAAGAGACAAATTTCAGGATAAAAGGAGATTTTTTTCACTCCTTTAAAGAGTCAAAAATATGTTATTTATTTGTACCAAAATAAAACGTGTTTTTATGAAAACTTTGCACAAATGTACAAACCATGTATTGTGTTCACGTTCAAAAAATTGATTTTTTAAACTTTAAAATATCATTTTCAATTTTTTGAGCTCGGGTAAGTCCGGGCATGAGTCTAGTCAAGGATGACCCGACCAAAAGTCTACATATCACTCATAAACATAAATTTATTTAATAATAAATATTATTGATCGGTCGACCCACGAGCGAGCCGTGTGCGTAAACTCGTGCCCATACACTACCTATGACTAATCGGGCTACCATGCGTACCGCCAAAAAACCCATACCCTACCCATTAGGGTGGGTGTCCATGGATGGACATGCCCATGGGTTGGATTGCCGGCCTTATGCTTGGGTATCCACTCTAGCCACGTCCTCGATGGAAAATGACCGCTGGCACATGAACCTAAAGCCTAAACTCAACACCTATACTTCTGTATCCAACTTGCCCCGTAAAATTAAGGAGTACGTGAACTCATTGGGTTGGATGGCTGGCTGGCTGTAGATTCCGGTGCATTCCGCAACCCATCATCATCATATGGTTGGTCGTATTTGACCCGATAATCAATCATCGAAGCAGAGGAGGAGCACGTGTCCAGCTTGACTAGAACAACTTTTTTCTTGTTGAAATGGACAGGCAATTGTTAAGAGCCGAGGGACCTTGGACCGGCTCTCCCCCGCTACAGTAAGAGGAGAGAAGACTTTTTCACCCCACCGCTTGATCCAGCTCGCCGGCGTCGATCTGCCGGTTTCCCCTAACCCAGGATCTTGCCTGTACATAGTCTAGGGTTAAGGGGTTGGCCTGCCGGCGGCATCGGGGAGAGGATGGCGCGGTCGGTCCGGCGTTTTGTCGAGGCGGAGATCCTCTCCGATGGTGGTGCTCCGCGGAGCGCGGCCATGGATCTGCCTCTTCCGGGGTGCTCGCAGCTCCGTGGAGCTGTGTTGTGCCTCTTCCCCCACACCGGAGTTCGTGGAGCGGCGGCTTCGGTTCGAACGACTCGATGGTGATGGTGATGAAGACCAGGGTGAGGGCGACGGCGACGATGCGAGGTGGAGGCTCTGTCGAGCCGAGTTCTGTCGACTTCCCGTCCGCCTGGGGACTCCTGCCGATCCAAGGTTGCTGAGGAGGAGTGGCGGCGGCGCGCCGCGGTACGTCTTCTTCGACGACGGCGTCCTCGAGGACTTGCAGGACCTTTGTGTAATTTTCTTTGATCTTTGGGCTGTTCTGTAAGTTTCCTGGTGTTTTCACCGGATCTATCTCGCAAAAAAAAAAAAAAGAGCCGAAAAGTGGGCGATGTAAATACTCCACAGGTGCTCGTTCTGCTGACCGCGTGGAAGCGCTACGGCAAGAGCCTCATTGCCGGGCAGGTATCTTCGTTGGTTGTCCGTTATCAATTATCATGCGGTCGGTCTCCTTCCTCATGAGAACGAGCCGCTATATATTCGGCCGTTGGGAGGCCGTGCCCGGGGACGGATGACGTTCTGAATATTGATTCGGTCTTTCAAATATTGTAACCATTACTCTCTATTTTTACATTATATACAATATAATCCCTCGAATACTTATTCGATTGCGCTCGCGTGTTGTTCTCTCTCCCAATCCTAGCCGCTACCCGCCGCCAAAGGTCCCCCCCTCCTCTCCTCGTCTGGCGGGCTCGTCGAGGTTGACAAGAGGAATGGGACCAATCAATTTCTTTTTTAGGTTTTGTTTTCCAATAGCATCGATGACACGGTGGCGGCGACGACGTGTTGAATTAATAATGTCTCTCTGGCTTGTCCCTATCTAAACGCGTCGATGGTGAGAGTCTGTGTCACTAGCAGATCTCGTGAGTCTTTAAAGGAGAGCAATGGGCTGACTATTGATGTTGTGACTTCGACACCTTCCATATTGTTCTACGACATGGTTAGGTTTCTTCAACTGTACTACATGGGGTGATACTCCAACCGATGTTTTTTCAGCGATTTTAGATCTCGTCTCAGGGGGCGAGTGGCTATTGCGATATTTAGATCCTGTTATGGCGAGGTCATTTGCAAGTGTCCCTTTCCTTTATTTGTGTCCCAATACACTTTTCAATCTTCGATGTGCGGCTTAATATCGGAGGAAGAAGAAGACTTGTATGATTTTCAATGTATTTTTTTACCGATGGTTTGGTGTCTAGTTGTCTTCTTAAGATGACACCTAACTCTAGTAGTATGGGCCGTATGGCCATGCATTCCTGAATCTGGTCACTCTTGAGGAACCGGAGATATGTGTCCATGAAGGAGGGCAAATCACGAGAGCGGCGATATGGCTCCCGTCCTACAGGAGGACGGTATTTGTATTTTTTAAATGATTAAATTTAAAGTTTCCGAAAAATTTGAACAAAAATACCATGATGTAGACAAACCTATGCACTACGCTTGGTACAAAGTATTTATGTGAAATACAATGTATTCTATCCTCAGCAAAAAAGAGAAAAATGCAGATCTGAGGCATGATCAGATCAGCTTTTTTTTTATCTAGCTTTTTTTCGATTTGTCTTTTTTGCTGAGCCAAAAATACAGCGTATTTTAAACTGTAACTTTCCAGGATTGTTGTGAGTGTGGTTGGCTACGTCGAGATATTTCTTTTCGAAATATTTGAAACGTTTTCAAAAAGTTCAAAAACGTCCTCCCTGTAGGACGGGAGCCAATGGGACTATTCGGGCCAATCACCTGTATTCATATTTGTGTATCCAACTTGCATGCCCAAGGAGCACGAGAACTCACTGGATTGGACGGCTGGCTATAGATTCCGTAGCATTACACAGCCCAGCGTCTCCATCACTCCATGACTCTATGCATACGGTTGGTCGTGTTTGACCCGATCAATCAATTATGGAAGCAGAGGAAGAGCACGTGTCCAGCTTGACCAGAACATTTTTTTTCATAAGAAAAAGAAAATTTTCTCTCTCCTACAAATAAACTGACATTCGTTAATTAAGAAGCGAAAAGTGGTTGCCATACATACTCTACAAGTTCTGGTTCCGCTGACTGCATCCGCATGGAAGCCCTGCGTCATGAGTAGAAGAAGGAGAGCGTCTTCTTGCCGGGGTGAAAAAGGATATAACTAACATTTTTAAAAAGTTAAGCACAAAATAAATCGAATTCAAAAATATTTTACGAATTAAAAAATGACGTCCGTGGCGCGAGGTCAGACAGTACGCCAGCTTGGTCGAGGGCGTCATGTCACCCTGTTGATCTTGGGCTCGCGCTTTTTCCCCGTCATGACTCCTTTGCCCGTGGTGTCACACAACTGATTATCTTTAGTCCCTCAATTTTCAATCGACATAACTCTGCTACCGTAGCGTCTTTATGCTTTCACAATGTGGTTCCGATGGCGCAGCGTGTCCTGGTTATAAGTTCTTGCAGTGTGGAGTCTGGTGGTTTGTAATCCATGCTTTAGCCGCATGCCGCCGGTGGTGGATAACTGGATACAGTGGTTTAAGGCGTTTCTGTGATATTTTGAAAGCATTTCAGATTTCATGAGGGTTTTGTTTGGTGGTGAATCATGATGATTTCACTAACAACTTTCTGTTAATATCAACAAATGTTCGTTGGCTAATCTTGGATGAATCTTCAAAATTAACGAAGTACTTGCTCAAGTGCTAGATATATCCACCTTCTGCAGATACTTGTTTTAGTAGTCGATAATTGCACCTTTTTTAGACCGTATTGATTGCTACACGCTGAACAAGTTAGATACTGTAAATATCTTATATTTCAAGTATGTGAGAATGTCTTCGAAATGTGTATTGGGGTTCGGAGATATTTATCGTGCAAAGTTAGGCTTTCATTGTTTTGAGAGCACATTTCATGTTGCGTGGTTTAGCGTCTTTCCTTTTATATTTATTGGTTTATTGTGGTCATGCTCTAAATAGAATTGTGATATTTTTGAAAGAAGGGTGCACTTTATTACAATAATCATTCATTCATATAGTGCATATTTACCATATTCCTTACACTAAATTCTGAGTCGAGCAATATATTATCTTCTTGTCGTGCGACACGAGTGGGTGAATTATGTGCGATGTGTTGGATGTATGCCCTGAGAGACAATAAATATACATCTGTTTCATGAATTAATGAATTATATCTTTATGCTATAACTGCTATGGTCTATAAATGTGAGATTTATAGGAAAACACATACGCACGTGTAAGGATATAATCAAACCCTGAATACCCTTTGTCCTGTCTCTTGGACAAACTCGTTCATACTGGATGGCGATGTTTTCCAGCCATGGGCATAAGTTCTTGCCATTATTAATGACAACACATTGTTAAGTTTAACACTGTGTCTGGGAAGAACCAAAAGTATGATATACTATGAGATCAAGTTTTGATATAAAATAGTATAGTCTAAGATTGGTTTCTTGTTTATTCCTTAAACCATGAGAATATATGATTGTATATACTAGAAGGGAAGCTTTGGCATAGTCAAGTATTACAGCCGTAACTGGGTGATCAAAACGGCTATCGCTGGGCAACCTCGAAGGTATATTATGATCATAGTAGTTCAAGACTGTGAATCACACCTCTAGTAATATAGAGAGATACAACCTGGATCCACTCTAGTGGGAAAGCGTCCATCGATAAGTCTGCGCAGACAAAGTTGTGATATGCAAATATCATGTGATGCTCGAACATAGGTAAAGAGTAATGACATCATACCGGTAACAAGGATAAGGTGACATAGTAAATGAAAGCAATCATTTATGGTAATGTCATATATCTCGCCTTGGGTATTTGATGAGTATCGAGAAGTGATGGGAACTAACATGTTAATCAAATAGGTTAATCAGAATGTCTTCGCATAACGATAAGCAGTTATTCAGAACGTCCATGGTTCTGACCCTGGCAAGTGATTGGATAGGCAAATCCAATTATAGCTATTCGCTATCGAACATGTAGGGGTCACACACTTAAGACGTCAAAGTCTGCTGTATACGTAGAATGGTTCGGAGTAGAGTCGGAGTATCACCTGGGATGGTTCCGGCGTGATAGAATTATATTCAGAGATTGGATCATAAAGAAAGCAGGTTTATATAGATGGAAATAATTATCCAGTGTATTTTGTCAGCGGACACTGAGTGTCCCGGATCATATATGTTTATATGATAAGGAAATAATTCTGGGAATTAATTAGACAAAATAATAATTGATTAAATATTAATTTATTTAATTGATAAATAAAAGGGAAAATTATTTATTTAAAGTGGCCAATAAAAGGTGGCTGCCACATGGGCCCTAGGGGCCCACATGGCAGCAGCACCACCACTAAGTGGTGGTGGGCCGTGGCCCCATGGGGGGAAGATTTCCCCCCCGGCCGAAACCCTAAGTGGGCCTCGGGCCCACGGTGGGGTCGAGGCGGTGGCGGAGGGGCCAAGGCGACGGCCGGCCTAGGGTGGGCCCCACCCGCCTTAGGTCGGTGCGACCAGGTGGGCCTCACTCGGGGCGGCGGTGGTTGAGGCGGTGGGGGAGGGGAGTTGGAGTTCACTCCAACTCCTCCCTCCCGAACCGAATTGGGAAGGGGAGGCTTTCCCCTTGCCCAAACCTACTAGGACAAGGAGAATCCTTTCCCCTTGCCCAAGTCCCTCTACCCCTTGGATCCACTATATAAACACCACCCCCATCTCATTGAGAGACACAAAAGTTTAGAGATTTCTCCCCGAGAGCTCTCTAGTTCTAGATCTAATCTCTCTCCCTCTCTCTCATGTGTTGGGGTTCTTTCCACCATACATACACCAGTAGCTCTTAACTCTGGTACGGTGAAGCGTTGCTGGACTTTGACGGACGTACGTGTGCGAGCTCTCAGAGGGGCGAGACGTCATAGACGTTTGGCCCTGGCTCTGTTGGATCAAGAAGGATGTACGAGGGATCGGCGACTTTCTCACCGCCAGGCTTGGCCGTGAGAATCTTCATCAGGCTTCATCGACATCGTCACCGACAACTCTTCCGCGTCTCGTTGTTGGTAACGAACAGTACGAACCCTGCTTGTATCTTCATAGTTGTTCCTGGACGTTACGTAGGTCGGAAATTTTTAAATTTTGCTACGTAACCCAATACGATGATACCTGATAAATGCATTTGAAATTTGTGTGGTATTGTAGTGGTTTATTTAGCGTTACCACATTGGTCAGTACAATACCATCATTGTGTTTAGTTCATATGATGCCAACGGCGGTCTATTGAGAAAGAAACACACTACCCAAAATTTATGTTAAACTCAAAGGTGAAGACCATGCTATATGAAAAAAGTTATGAGTATGTGAAGATACCAATTTGTGTTTCGAAATAAATGTTGAATATTAGGTATTTGTTTAGGTCCAAGTCAAGTAGCCAAGGATGACAAAAGCATACGATAGTCTCGTATATGAGTTTGAGTAATTACTGAGTTTAGCTATATTTATTTGAAAAAAATGATTGTTGTAACTTAGTATGTATATAAAAAGTGGTTAACCCCTTGCTGCATAAGTGATGAGATATTATTCTTATATATGTCCATGTACAAATCTATATACGATTTATGTGAGTTCTAAAATAATCATAGTTGTTGTATGGAAAGATGTGCCGACAATTTGCACCTTATATTCAGAAAAAAAGAGTAGAAAAATCTTGGCAAGGAGTTTTTTTATGGCTACTAGTGGTCAGGATAAATGCCCCACTCGAATTTTGACAAATTTTTAAACTTTTTGAAAAAAAATTGTGCAACTAAGGAAAAATTCATAATTTATGAAAAAAAACCGCACTCATTTTTGTCATCCTAAAAGTTTAATTGAGTTTGCGATGTGAAACATCACACACGATGCGAAGCTACTCAATTTATATAAAGTGGTGTATGGATCCGAAATCCCTCTTAATCCTTCTTTATCCTTTTCACTCGTCGTCTCATCTCCTTCTCACAACAACGTGAAACCCTCGACTACCTTTTCGTCTCCAGATTGGAACTCGCGGCCTCCGGATGGGTGCTTGGAAAAGCCATCTCACAAATAACCATGCCTTTTTCCACTAGATTTTTCACGTTCAGACCGCACGATTAAATTTTTCATGTTGCTATTGTCAAGATGCCACCGAAAACGTCATGCCATTAACATTAGGTGGTAGATATATTTCCTTTATCTAAAAAAAAAGTAGATATATTTCAATGGCGGTACCTTAGCACGCTTGTCGGTTTCAGCAGAAGGAATCCATTGCGAAGGTACATGAAGTTCGTGTGAATCCATTAACTTTCTCCTCACAGCGTGATCCATCTGGTTGGAAAGAAACAGTCTGAGTCTTTGACAAGGTCGCATCGGCACCATCTAAAACCTGTCGCAAGATCAAGAGAGACTTCCAGCAATGAAAAGTCGCAAAGTTGGCGGAAGACGTGAGTGATACCGTAGGGGTCTAGTACCTGGTGGCAAAGGGAACACAACCGCCTGCGGTTTGGAGTTCCCACCATCTGTAAATTGTTCCAACTCTCTATCTTAATGCAAAAGACACGCGATTCTCGCATGTATTCTTGAAAGAAAAAAACGTGGGAACCATAACAATCTTGAGAGGATGGAGGTGCCCTATCATCACAACGTTGGCTTTGGACTTGGTCGCGTCAGCACGATCAATCATGGAAGCAGGAGGAGCACCGTCAAGTGCTCGGTCTGATGAGCGCATGGAAGTGCTACGTTTGTAGAAGAGGAAATCGACTTTTTTTAATAAAGAGACCAAGAGAGATGTTCTCTTATACTGTATTACTAAAAAAAAATCATACTGTGCATGACACAACGGCGTTGTTGTACTATATTCTTTTCGACAGGGCTGTTGTAGTATAAGCAGAGGAAGAGCACGTGTCTAGCTTGACCAGAAAAACAAAATCTCATAAGAAAAGGAACAAATGTTCTCTCCCGTTGAAATGGACTGACACTCGTTAAGAAGCAAAAGGTGGTTGACATACATACTCCACAATTGCTCGTTCCAGAGACCGCACCCGCATGGAAGCTCTGCGTCGTGAGCAGAAAAAGGATAGCGCCTTCTTGTCGGGTGAAAAAAAAGGCAAAACTAATTAAGCACAGGTGCTAGATATCTGCACCTTTTGCAGATACTTGCTCTTAAGTACTCGATAGTTGCACCTTATTGTGGATCGTATTTATTGTGCTACACGTGGTAACAAGTTGGATACTGAAAATATCTTAGAATTTCAAGTATGTGAGAACGTCTTCGAATGTGTAAAGTTGGGGTTGGGAGATATTTTATCGTGTAGATGTAGGGTTTCGTAGTTTTGAGAGAACTTTTCATGTTACCTGGTTTCGCGATTTTCCTTTCGTATATATTGGTTTATTGCGGTGACGGTATAACTAGCATTGTGATCTTCTTGAAAGAAGGGTGCACTTGATTGTAATAGTAGTTCATTCATATTATGTCTATTTACCATATTCATCACACTGAACGTGGATGCGAGCAATATATTATCTTGTTTGTCGTGCGACATGAGAGAGGGTGAATTATGTGTAATGATAAGTGTTCCTAATGAATCCACGGGATTTGTGTCGTATTGTAGCGGTTTATTTAGTGTCACCACATTGGTCATGAAAATACCATCATTATGTTTTGTTCATATAACAGCCATGTGGATACCAACGGCGGTCTACTGAGAAAAAACAACCTACCCACAATTTATGTTAAACTCAAAGGTTAAGACCATGCTATGAACAAATTCATTACTATGTGAAGATAGTAATTTGTGTTTCGAAATAAATGTTGAAGATTAGGTATTTGTTTAGGTCCAAGTCGAGTTGCCAAGGCAGACAAAAAACAGACGAAAGAAAAAGGTCATTCAGTTGGAGAATTATTGAGCTATGTTTATTTTACAAGAATGGTTGTTGTAGCTTCTTAAGCACACAAATTTTAGCGAATCCCTTGCTGCATAAAACCAGCAACTTAAATCAATCAAACCGGCAAGGATAATATATTATTCTGCATATTTTCTTTGGAAAGTGTCACTTTATAGATTAATACTTATTAACTTCGATCAAATCAAGTTTTTTTATTGCTACTTTTATGATCTCAAAAATCACATTCACATATCCATATATAAATATATATAAGATTCAAATGGGTTTACAAAATTATAGCTATGATATGGAAAGTTGTGCCACCAATTTGCACTTTATCTTTGTAAAAATGTACAAAAATACATCTTTCGGCAAGAAGTCATTTTATGACTAATAGTAGCCACAAAAAATGCCCAGTTGAATTTTGACACGTTTTGAACAAAACTTATGCAACTAAGAAAAATGTCATAATTTCTTAAATGACTGCACACGGTTTTGTCAACGTAAAAATCTAAAATAGTTTGCGATATGAAACATCACACACGGTTTTTGTTCTTCAATCGTTTGCGAAGCTTGTTAGTTCACATAAAGCGGCGTATGGATCTGAAATCCCTCATATCCTTCTTTATATTTTTTCACTCGTCTCCTCCTCCTTCTCTCGACGAAGGCGGACGAACAACCAATCCCTCGCCGATCTCTCCCCCTCCACTCTCTAGATTGGAGCTCGCGTCCTCTAAATCGGTGGTTGGAAAAACTCTCTCGCAAGTAATCATGCCCTTTTCCACTAGATTGTTCGAATCCAAATTGTGTGGTTATGGTTTTTATGGTTTGCTGATACCGAGGCGATGTCGGAAACGTTACTACCTTGAATATTAGGTAAATATATTGCAATGGCGGAACCTTCGCTTGTCGGTTTCAGCAAAAGAAATCCATTAGAAGGTAGATAAATTCCGTGTGAAATCTTTAAAGTTGGGACCATAACTATCTCCAGAGGACGGAGCTACACTTTTTTTTATTTTTTTAAAGGTGAAAAACCAGAAGCCTATCACACGGTTAATAATAATATAGCCTATCACACGGTTGGCTTTGGACTTGGTCGCGTCAACCCGAAGCAGGAGCACTGTCAAGTGCTCAGTCTGCTTAGCGCATGGAAGTGCTACGTTTGTCGAAGAGGAAAGCGTATACTTCTTTTTGAATAAAGAGACCATAAGAGATGTTCTCTTCTATTACTAACAGAAATACCGGTAATATTTATACGGTGGATGTGACATTATTAAGAGATGATGACCACTTTCCGTGGGTCGGAAGCTTACATTAGGATCCTTCGGATGACGCAACGACGCTGTCATGGTATATATTGATTCCGTAACGTCGAGAAAACACATGATGGACTGATGGTGAAGGAGACGCTGCTGTGTTCCGGAAGAAACATTTTATCAGGATTGTTTGGTTCCTGGTCTACACGTTCATAGATTAACAGATGTATGTTTGTTTCTACCATAGTTGAGGCTTGCCACACCTTTGTATCTACACGTTCCATGTGTCATAGATTCAACCTTTTGCCAGAACACTAGTGACCAACTCTTCTCAGGCAGAAGTTCAAGAAAAAATTGTGGCAGAGTAAGCTACAAACCAAACAAGCCCTTGGTTACCGAGTTCCTGATCTTCCTTTCACGTGATTGTGAACAATTCTGGTCCACATGGCACGGCTGTAAGAGCATCTTCACCGGGGCCTCCAAATGACCCTCCAAAGGCCCATTGGGGGGGGGGGGGGGGGGGGGTCCGGACGCCTAAAAACGCCACCAGCGGCACCCCCCAAAGGGTCGCCCCGAGCAAAATCGTGTCCGGCAACCCCGAAGAGGCCTCCAAATTTGGAGGCCCTCTCGGGGGTGCCGGACATGGGTGCGGACATGCTTCTGACAGGGCTGGCCCGCCCGTCATATGCACAGCGCCCCGCCCCGTGTTAACTTGGGCTTGGCAGGAGGCCGTTGCGCCGCGTTTAATGGCGAGGCGACGAGACGGCGGCTCGCCTGTCATCACGCCTCGCAATAGTGAAGCGACGCCTGGCAATAACGCCGCGCCCGTTCCCATGGCTCAGACGGAAGCGACGCGTGCTGCAGTCGCAGCGGCTGCCCGCGGCGGCGCCCTGCGCACGCGTCGTCGGCGTCAATGCGTGGCCAGGCGAACTGGTGGCCGCGTTAATGCAGGCCACCCAACCCCGCTCATCCGGCCGCCTTTAAAACCCAGCGCGTCGCATCCCTCCTCTCCCCACACCACCGCTTCTCCCTTCTCCCCTCTCCCAACTCGCCACCAGCAGATCGGCCGCCAAGCAAGGCGCCAACCGCGAGACGAAGGAGGAGCGCGAGCTCCGGCGTCATCGCGACTTCCTCTCGGCGGAAAGCGAGCGCCGCGACCAGCGACTCCGCGAGCAGATGGAGGAACGCCGTCGCCGCAACGAGGAGGCGGAGATGGCCAGGGCGTATGAACGCGAGCGGTGGCTCGAGGAGGCAGCCAACGCGCCTCCGTACATCGTGTCGCTGGAGACGGCGCAGCTGTGCAGCCGCCACAGCGTGCCGGTGGAGGGGGACGCGTCCCTACCCGAAGGGTGGACGAGGAACGCCGTCAACGTGCCGGTGGCGCCACGGCTCAGCGGCAAGGAGCGCGTCGGCTTCATCATGCGGAAGTGGCAGGCGATGCCGTACAAGCAGAAGATCGACCCCAAGTACTCCATCTCGGCGCCCTACTGGCACGCCGTGGTGGACGCGGAGTACGAGGCGCGCTGTGCCGGCGACTTCCTCCCTACCGGCGCGCGGGAACCAGCGCCGGAGTTGTCTGCATCGGACGACGACGACGCAGCCGAGGACGACGACGACGACCCCGAGCTGCCCGATCTACCTATAGAAACGGCGGGCGCATCTTGGTCAGCAGCGCCGCCGCCACCGGAGAAGGGGGCGCAAGGTGAAGCCGGTGAGGCTCCCGATCAGGCGGCCAGGCGGTAGATGAAATCCCACCACGCGCCGGCCGCGAAACCAGAAGTCTCAGCCACGGCGAGGCTTCGTTTCTAAAGGCCGTAGCCGATGGGAATAGCAGATGAAACTTCCCGCGCCGGATCATCGAGACATGCAAGTCTGTTGATGATTCCGGCGCCTGGTTCGCATCTTCTTCCCCTTCGCTAGGCCATGGAGCGGCATCTCTTCTCGCCGCCGGCGCGCGTAGTGGTTGGCTAGACGCTGTAGCGTGTAGCCGGTACCGGCGTAGTTTAAGTTTAGTTTGTTAAATCTCGTTTAGATTTTAAATTGTAAGTTTGTTAAATCTCGTTTAATAAAATCCACCGCCCGCAAGGTGTTCGATGATTTGCTCGCGTTTGGGGGGCGGACGTTTGGGGTGCGCCGCTGTGGACGCGGTCAAAAACATGGGCGCACACATGTCCGGCACCCCCAATGGAGGCCCCATTGGGGGTGCCGGACACGAATTTGGAGGCCCCCGGTGGAGATGCTCTAACATAAGCGTGGACTTTGCAGTGCTTCCCCAGAACATAATCACCTACCGTCATCTCTTTACATAGCAAAACTGTGATTATGGTTACATAAGTCAGAATACAGAATGTTACTGACCGAGTATTACGACTAAAAAAAGACAGTCAAGGAAAAGGGGCCATATTGACTACACAAGATTACCCAGGCAGACAGCAACTCAACCTAGTAATAATACAAAAAGAAATCACGATAATGGTAAGCAACAATTGCCCTACCTCACAAAAAGGGATACTGGGAAGGATGTACATGAGTATAAGAACCTATAGGCAACAGCAGCAAGTCCCGGTTTTCATTTACAACAATGGTATACATGAAATCACTTAGTTATCCTCCTGAATCATCCTTGAAAAAGGACTTATTAAATGCATCTGCTGATGCTGATAATAAGAAACTCCACTTTGGGATCAAACATCTTCACTCAGCTTTCATGTTCAAGGACACAGGCAACATGAGAGCATCCACTCCATATTTGACCAATGCTTCTCTAGGAACAACCGTATCTGACTGTCCCCTGACTGTCCAAGAAAGTCGCCATTAGCATCTGTCTTTTACTTTCCTATGTACTCCGTATCTTACAATGATTAATCAATGAATTATAGGCTAGCGCCAATTTCAAAGAAAATTCCCTCAGGGCAGTAGCACCTCTATCAAATGTGACATAACTACACCATTAATGGTTGAGGGAAGGCAAATACAGAAGTATGAAAGCTCAAAACTATGATTCAGACTGAAGATACCTTTGCCAGAGTTCATCGATCTGTAGTGTTTCTCTTGATTCACTTATATGCACTGGCACTGACACACGATAAGTTTCTAGCGAAAAAAAAGTTCCTACCTGGTTATATCATAATCCATAAGTTGCGTCATATGTATGTGCTGAAACAGGATTGAAGCAGGGAAAGGAGTTTGTCTTATACGCAAGAAAGTTTGGTTTCAGAACAGAGCATAGATCTCTCAGTGAATCAAGAGTATAGTAACTGCAATATTTCCACTCAGTACCCCTACTTAAATGTTTGGAATAGATTAAGTTGCTGGTGTGTCTCACTTAATCAATCAATTAGCAGTACATAATTGCATTCCAATAGCATGCTAAAATATTACGAGTTTCAGCAGATATTACTAATCCTATATACATGCAGGAGGAAAACTTAAAATTTCCAAAAAAGAATGATATGAGAACTGTTCTTTGATTTACTTTATCAGTATTCGCATGTGATTTGCTTCGATGCTTTGCAGTGAGATATCGTGCAAATGAGATCATAACCATTTATTGACAAACCCCATCTATTTCATAGAAATGACATAAATGGGCAGAGGCGAATTGCTAGTACAAGGACATTCATGGGAAGACACTGATTGGCAGGCATCAGTGCATCACCACATTTCAATCTTCTCTAGATGCATTGAATTTAAATACAGATAACTGGAACAGCACATCTTTGTTAAAAATACGTTGTTAACTTGGATGGCATATTAATGACTGATTATGTAAACATCAGTTATACATGTGCAAAACGAATAGAATGGCCAAAGGCTGATACTATGTAACAAGATAAATACCATAAGGCCAACAATGTGCACAAAGCAAAAATGTACTATGTACTGCAAGGTGTACCTTCTCCATTGGAGATTAAGAAGGGGTGTTAATAATAGTATACTGCCAGCAATTCTCATGGTCATTCTGAAAAAGAACCCAGTAAATGCACAAAGAATTAGAATAGTTATTTCGGGAGATGTGCTTCCCAATTCCCTTGCTATCGAAATGGAAGTTCAACTCAATTTGGAAGAATATACAAGCATATTCAGTAGTTGTTCCTCGGAAAATCATAATGTTGAGCTGTAGCCATGCAGCCACGTAACCGTTGACAAACATAGAATATGGTATCGTGTTAACCAGTTCAAAGCCTTCATTCTCAAACTGAAAACCTCAGGGGTCATCTCCTAGTCATCTAATCAGTACACCGTCATCTAATCAGTACACCGAAATCAACTGACTGCAGGGAGATTTGTCCTAGATATAGATCTTTAACATGCTGAGTGCACAACCCAATTCGTCTACCATTTAAACTCCCATGAATTGATGATGAGAAACCTGTCCTCCATCCTGGAAACCGCTGTTTCTCCTTGACATGAAAAACATACATGCTTGGCGATGAAGATTGGCAGCCCATGACAAAGCAATGGAATTTCCGAGCAGGGACAACTCTTGAGAGGGTGAGCACACATAAACCACTACTAAAAATGCCATACATCAGAGCTTCATCAGTAGAAACCAAAGAACTAGATTCTAACTGTGCCATCATTGCCTCAAAGTCCTCAACCATTGGAATGCCATAATCTTCGAGTTCAAACCGCTTTTCTGTCACCTTTTCATACATTCGGTACTTTGCAGATAGTGTCCTGATGCAGGATTTCCTTACACACTCAACTAACATAAGTTGCAGTTCTTTAAAATTGTCAACCTCAGAGAACCATCTTACCCAACGATGAATTATTCCTGCAAACCAACTTATGATTAGCTCATCATCTTGCAAGACAAGGGCCGGAACATGTTTAGGAAAACCTTCAAGATTAGTTAGACCATAGCGATTGAGGCACTTCTGGATATAACGAAGAGGTGCATGAATCTTAATGACGCACCATCAGTGCAGGTATATATTGATTCCTCATTCTTTAAGCTGGACAACAGTGCTTCTGTAACAACAGTTTCTGATGAGATGTAGTCTTCAGCTTGCTTTTGAAAGTTGTTGAAGGCATCTCTGAGTTCTTGGGGAAGTGCTGGTTCAGCAATGTATTTTGACAGGAGCACCTCCTCATTGCTTCATTTTTGGCATTGATGTCCTTCATCCATACCTTGAGTAAAGTTTTGAACCAATGATCTGTCTTCATCCCCTCTTTCCTAAATTGTGAGATGTGGTCCAGCAAGGTGTGCTGAGACCAAGAGACTTGATCTCAGACTCTTTTACCCTCCTCAAACCATATGCCAACCACTTCTTTCCTAACCTAATATTCATAGCATCCCATATCTCTTGCTTCTGGAAGCAAATAAACGGACCTTCTCCTTCAGCTTATGCACAGCTTTCAGTGCAGCAGTTTCTTTTGTTGCGACTTTAACTACAGTGCCAGCAAACTGTAACCCCCGGGAGTTCTTTTTGACTGGCATAAGATGCAATCGATCATCAACTTTCAGGTAAAGCGATTTGCTCAAGTAATCAACAATTTCAGACTTTATATTTTCTGCTACGTCTCTGGATCCCACAACTGCAACAAAAATCTCATCCATGTATCTGCAAGCGTGTAGTCTTATGTTTGGCCGACCCTCTGTTTGATCTTCACTATTTACATCCCTCTCTTTCAGCTGACTTCTAAACCAGAGACGCAAACTAGAGCCCTTGTGGTTATCTGTAGCATTTGTCGCCCCTGAAGAAAGGCCTTCATGTTTCATGCAAATCCTAAACACTTCATGGTCAAAACTGTCAAGATATATATTCATCAGGATTGGCGGAGTACTCCTTCTTGAGGGACTCCATGGCCCTTGGGAAACCCTCCAAACACCAAATTGATCACCTCGGCATCAAACATATCTTGCATGAATGTAACTAACTGATCATCAACAATCTTTTCCTGTATTTGTGAAATAAGCTTAGAGACAACATTACTATCCACCTCTTTGTGCAAAGGGACAGTAAAGAACCAATCTGGGACCCCGATTTCACTGGATATGAACCTCAGAGCCGAGTGATATCCCGCCCACTCCGACAACCATGAGATATCTTGGAGAACTGGGGCCTGTAAACGACCTCAAGCACAACCCTGACAGCCTCCTGATAACTTTCAGGTTCAGCCGCGGAAGAACAAGGCGCTCACCTCCTCGCCTCTTCGTCGCTGTCACCGAGAAAGCGTTCGCCGCGACATCAAACTCGCCGTTCCGGAGCTGCTCCGCCAACGCGACGAAACAGATGTCGTCATCCCGCGCCGCCGACGCAGGTCGATGTTGGAGTTGAGCCGGACGATGTCGTAGGCGTCCCCCAGCGTGTCGGCGCTCGCCACCACCTTGCCCATGAGGTCGTAGAACCTGCCGTCCAGGTACTGCGCCTTGACCCTCTTCTTGATCCGGAGCTCGGCCAGCCTCTTCCGCTCCATCCGCGACAGGGCCTCCGCTGCCCCTGGGCGGCCGCGGTCGATTCCTCGGCGAGGCAGGCCAGGCTCTTCGCCAGAGACACCGGCGAGTCGTCGGCGGCGTTCTCCGCTGCTGATGATGCGTCCTCGATTCCGTCCAGCAGGAAATGCGCCTTGTGCCGCCGGAAGCACGCGGCGTAACCTCCTAGTTAAAAAAAAAGAAATTTGTAAGGTTGGCGACACAGATTTCGCGCTGCGGCGGAGATTAGGACGAGGGAGAGGGATGGGGTCGAACCTTGCTGTGGCGGACGGCGCCTGGAGATGTCCCGGAGGAGGCGGCGCCGCGCACCGGACGCCAGGAAGGACATGGAGTCGGGCGCCGGTCTAGCGCCGCATTAGGTCGAGCTAGGGTACTCCGGCAGCCGCAGGGCACGGCTGTAGACTTTAGGGATTTGCGGCGGCGCTGGTAGGTCGGGACTCGGGAGGAGAGGAAAGAAAGGTGCAGGAAAGAGGTTTCAGTTCTGTCATTTGTTCCAGATTTTCTTTGCGTCAGTCTAGTGCACTGCGTGTTCTGCTTTTGCAATACAGAGAACAGAAATCTTGCCATGAGCAGTCAAATCAAGTCGATATTCTTATCCTCCATACCACCAACAAAGTACACTAATTACATTACTCTCCAAATATATGTGTAGCAGCTGATAATCGATATACAAAGGATTTGGTTAACGAGTGTCTGTAGCTGCTGACAATCGATATACAGAGGATTTGGTTACAAACAGTACAACATGGACAAAAGGGTGTCTCTGCCTTCAGTATAAGCGCTGTACGAAGAGGAAGATCGCCGGGGGCAACACCGGAGCTAGAAGAACTTGCTCGCGAGGGAGTCCTTGAGGTTGGAGAAGAGCCCGGAGAGGGAGTACTGCTTCAGCTTCGACACCTCGTACCACGAGTTGAGCACGTCCTCGTGCTTGTCGGTGCCCGAGAAGGCGAGCTGTATCCCGGGCTGCACTCCGCCTGCCCGTTGCCGTTGCCCTTGCAGCTCGACGTCTTGATTGCGCAGCTCTGCTCGACGCACGCCGAGTTCGCCTGCCCGGAGGAGCACGACGAGCAGCCGTCTGCCTTCCAGAAGAGGTTCTGGAGTATGCCTTTCTGGAACTCGAAGACCTGGGAACGTACGGACAATGTCAGTTGAGCAAATGATCGTCAGTGGTGAGCATAAGATCGAGTATCCAGGTTAATGTTTATGGGCGCACCAGGGTGAAACCGGTCACTGTGTATGAGCTGTTGGTGACGAAAACGGAGGCGACCTTGCTGCGTATTTCCTCCCGGCGAAGGCTACCATGTATCCACCAGCTGCTGCCTGGAGCAGAGTGGAAAAAAT
Organism: Poa pratensis; assembly: GCA_947311845.1. NCBI lineage: Eukaryota > Viridiplantae > Streptophyta > Magnoliopsida > Poales > Poaceae > Poa > Poa pratensis. The sequence continues at coordinate 20,022,455 of CAMZMU010000112.1, forward strand.
TGCAAAATTAAAACTAAAAGAACCCATTATCTTTTAGGCTGGAACAGTAAGCAAGGACATTTGATAAGTACACCTATCTACAAGTAAATGTTGAACATGCAAGCTATTGTGCAGTTCTTCTGGAGATGGAAAATACAGTGGATGTAGCAGAATGGCACAGTTTCATTCAGAAGTAAAATTGGGAGCGGGATGCTCCTTAATTCGGAGAAAACAAAGATATTGCAGATTGTCATCTACTCCATGTAATCTCAGCAATTCATAAATTTTTCTTATGCATCATCCTTGCACATATTTGTTGGCAAGAAATCAGCCCCTGCAAGAAATGGTAGGGACCAACAATTGAAGAAATACATCCATACCTGTACCGTAAACAATATACCAACTAATAAGTAGAACAGAACAAAATGAGGACCCTCATAATAGTGACCGGCCATTAACTAAGTTCTTTTTTAATCTGCTAAGACATTTCAACATATCTTAGCAATTGACCCCATTTTAAAAATTGCACACCCAATCAATCAGAGTAGATGAGAGACAAAAAAAAAATTTGAGGGGACAGCACAAAGAATGAAACTCGAGACAAAATTGTACCGGCAAAGCTAATAACCCAGCACTTAGGTTGGGCCACAGAAACATAGAGGTATGTTCAGATCGCCATCTACGGATCTACCCTCCTCCAATGAGTCCAAACATGCCATTGTGCGCTGTCGGTTGTGTCGACGTGTTTGTGGGTCACTGTCAAGCTCCCCTGTTTTTGGCTTAAACCTCCCCCGGTCCAGGTAGGACGTGATCACCAATGAATGATGTTCCCAGTAAGTTCTTCATCTCTTTTTCTTTTTTTGTGTATAAGTTCTTCATCTCTCACACAGTAGTAATTGGTGAAAGCAGTGCTTGATTCCGCTAAAACATATTTCATGAAGGTATCCTAATTTTTTTTACTACTCGCAAGTTGCAAAGAAAAAACATTCGTTTACTTTTTATAGAAAAAGAGAAAGACGATTCCTTTGTGCCAAAGTACTGGTTCTTGGGCTGAAAATGTGCAATCGATTAGGGTTCATCACGCGCCACACACCACCCCACACAAGAATTTCAATTAAGCACGAAATCCGGAAGGCTTCAGGCGCGAAGGGCTACTCACCAGGTCGCCGGCGTTGGAGGCGTTGACGGTGAGGAGCGAAATCTCGTCGACCGTAGGGCGGAATAGCGCGACCTTGGCTCCGGCGGACGAAAGGCTGAGGCGGCTGTCGCAGGGGGAGAGCTGCACGCCGCCGGAGGAGAAGGCGTCGCGCCGGGAGAAGGCCAGCCCGAAGGTGAACCCGTCGCCGCGCTGCACCGTTGCGTCCGCGCACGGCTCGTGCACGCCGTTGGTGTCGCCCCTGGCGGAGGCCGTCGTGAGGAGCACCGCGGCCACGAGCACGGCTGCCGCCCACCTCGTCGTCGTCGTCGCTGCCATGGTGATGGAAATTTTGGGGGCGCCGAGGCAGCGAGGCGCGACGATCGAAGTCGTTGATGATGAGGAGGAGGAGAGGGCTCGGTCGGTTTTGCAGGGGAAGGAAACGCGTCGTTGGGGCAAGGAATAAAGGCTGGAGAGAGCTGGCTTTCTTGCTGGGCCGACAGTTTCGTCTCGTGGGCCGTATGTAACAGAGGAAGTTCACTAAAAAAGCTCCCAGAGAGGCCAGAGTAAATGGAGGTGGGCTAAACTTGAGGCCCATGCAGGCCAGTGCGGTCCAGATCCGTGAATGAGTTGGGCCCGAGTCGGTTTGGTTCGTCTCTTCGATATATATAGATCGAGCTCGAGCCGCCGCCTCCGCCTCCTGTCGTCCTACCCAACACGCGCAGCATCCCCAATCAATCAATCGATCCACCGGAGAAGAGAATCGCTCGCCGAATCGAGGAGCGATGGGCAAGAAGCAGCGGTTGAAAGGCAAGAAGTCTTCGGTGAAGGCGCCGGTCGAGGCGGTGAAGGCGGCCGAGGGGGCGATCGACAAGATCCAGACGGAGGACTTAGCTGCACGCATTGCCAGGGTGCAGGAAGTTGACAGGCCATTGTGGGAGGCGGTTTTGAAGAAGCGAGACATGAGCGTCTGGAAGGTCGCTAGCCCTAACGACCCTGATTATGCTGACTGGTATGGTCCGGTCGATCCACAGAAGCCATGAAGCAGCAATCCAAAGCGAGGAAGAAGATGATGATGACTGCATGTGTTCCTTGCAGCTTTAGTTTATTGTGCCCGTCTATGTTACTGAACCATCTATGTTAGTATTGAACCATCTATCTTAATAATTCTCCAAACTAATTTATCTCTGGCACCGAAATCCCTGTTTGCTATTGCTATGTCTATGTGATATCTGTTTGCTATTCCCGCAAGTGAAAATATCCGTTAGGCATCCATCAAAGCTAAATGTAATTCATTGATGATCATATAGGGCCGGATCATCGGTCAGGCAAATGTGGTATGGAGAGAGGCGTAGGTATTAATGTATGTTCGTAATCATTGTGGGAGGGTTGGTGTCGCCCCTGGCGGAGGCCGCCGTGAGGAGCACTGCGGTCGCCCAACTCGTCGTCGTCGTCGCTGCCATGGGGATGGAAATTTTTGGGCGCCTCGCTGCCTCGGAAGCGATGATCGAAGTCGTTGATGAGGAAGAGGAGAGGGCTCGGTCGGTTTCCAGGGGAAGGAAATGGCAAACCCTATTCATCGACCAGGTCGATGATAGGGTGCCGTCGCACACCCTCCCCGCGCGTATGGGCTGGCCCGTTAGTGCTATGGAGGCGACGACGCGGCTGCCGGAGGTGAGGAAGAAGACGCGGCCAGGAGAGGAGGAAGAAGAAGATGGGGACGGCGTGGCCAGGCCGAGACGTCGCCGGCGGCGCTGGCGCGGACGTGCGGCGGAGAAGGCGACGTCGAGGATGAAAATCCCAAGCCGAGGCGGCGCCGCTGCGGAGCGGCGACGGAGAAGGCGGCCGGCGAGGAGAAACTTAACGAGGGGGGGTGCAGGTGCGGGGAGCTCGTAGGTCGGGGGGTTTAGAGGGAAGGCTCGGGGCGGCGGTGGACCGCGGTGGGTGGCGGTTGGAGGAGGGCGGGGCGCCGAGGCGGCGCGGCAGCGGCGCCGGGCGCGGTGGCAGCAGGTGGCATGGCCGACGGTACGTGGCGGCGGGGGGTCGACGGAGGTGAGGAAGAAGACGCGGGGAGGTCGTGGGCTAGGCCCATGCGGGGGTGCGATGCGGCGCTGGCGTCGCACGGGTCGACGTACAGGCGATCCCAAGGAAACGCGTCGTTGGGGCAAGGAATAAAGGCTGGAAAGAGCTGGCTTTCTCAATGGGCCAGCCAATTCGTCTCGTGGGCCATATGCAAAGGTTGGCTGTAGTGGGTATCTTAGAGAATTCCCAACTGTACCCCTAAATAGGTTCGGACGGACAGCCCACGAACGGTCTGAACAATAAACATCATCCCCATGTTCTAAAAAAAAAAATCCAGCCGAACCTCATAGCTCTCAAATGTCCATTATGTCCGGTACCCATCATATTCTGCTCATACGTAGGAGCTGATTTTGGGACTACCTGGACGCGTCTAGATCTGTCCGCACGTCGGATCCGATAGGGCGGAGCCATCAGAAATCTCTTTAAATCATGTACAATCCTGTTATGAGTTCATATTCGTCTCTTATGTCTCGCCCACATCGCTCCTTTCCTACCTTCGTCGTCGTTCGCACCCTTGCTCTGCTACCACCTTGAACTAGCAGTGTCGTCCCAAATCCCTCTCGAACACGTCCACCACCCCTACGTCGCACACCGGTACGTCTTGTGTTCGACAAAATGGAAGGATCGGCGCTCTAGAGCCCGTAGTGAGAGGGCAGATGGTCCTCTCAAGCGCGAGTGTTATGTACGCAATGCATGATATATATCCTCAGTTTTCCGAAGGAGGTGTCACGGTCACCCCTAGTCGTTAGTCTTGGCGGCTTCTTAGTTTGTGGCTTGCATATTTCTTCATTTTTTCTATCTCGGGACCGGATTGGTCTCCCGTGTCGGTAGATTGTTAGGAGCTCCTCCTTATCGGGAAATCACGTGCAAATGCATGCATAATCTTTCACGTCATCGTTGGCATCATCCCATCAGTAGCAAATTCTCAAATGTTTTATCTCGTAAATTGTTAATCCGATTGGCGATCTGTTTTCACCATTGAGTTCGTACATACGACGGGTTAAAAACTAGATTTAGTTTGGCAACTCTGCATTATGTAATTGGTAAGTATGTTTTAACAATGTGGCAACTGCCAACAAAAATATATTATCAAAAGATGGCAACATGTTTTTAGTTTCGAATATCTCGTGTCGACTAAGCCAATAGTGAAAACGGAACATCAATTGGTTTATCTATTTAAAAGATAAAAATATTTTACTTTTAGATTAAAAAGAATCTTGCTAATGTCAGCGCATATGCTATCGCATAAATTCGACGTTGGTTGTGTAGCGTAGTACAACCATAATTGTTTTATTTTAATCTGTGTTGTACTCCCTCCGTATCAAAATATGAAACCTTTTACTAATTACTAAACATGTCTATACATGTTTTAGTAAGATAAGGTCTTATATTTTGATACGGGGAGTAATAGATTTTTTTATCACTTTGTGACGGTTTAACTGTATTGGCTTTGTAACAAAAGTCTGTTTGGTGAGAGTTAGTCAACTGATCTAACACAGAAACCAAAGAGCAAGATGGATGAAAGAAGAATTTCACCGTGTCATGTTCTCGGTGGTTAATTTCTCGGTGTTTTCCCTTGATCCGGCGACTATTGAACTGGATCCTGCGCTGTCACATAAAATAAACTCAGTCATGTCGACCAAACGCTGACACCACATCAAAGTCAAGTCAATTACTGAATTCCCTCACAGAAAAATAGTACGGGAGTGACGTCTCAACACGACCCCTCAACTGAAGTCGCATTTCGCTCGCGCATAAAGTCAGTCTGGACGCGGTGCTATAGCTCAAGCACACACGAGTTCCTGAGCTTGCAATCGATCGATCTGGCGGTGGGCTGGTAGCTGCGCCTGTACGTGCCGTGAGAGATGGCGAGGCGTTCTTCATTCGTCCTCTGCTTCCATCTTCTTTTGGTTGTGCTGCATCAGGACGGCCTGGTGGCCACGGCGCAGAACGCGCCGCCAGTAAAGGTCCGCGTCGGCGTCATCCTGGACTTGATGTCGCCGGTCGGGCACAGGCGGCGGACCGGCGTTCAGATGGCGGTGGAGGACTACTACGCCGCGCATCCCGGTTCAGCTACGAGGGTGGAGCTCCATTTTAGGGACTCCGCGGGAGACGTTCTTGACGCCGCTTCTGCCGGTAAGCTCCATCAATTCAGGCGTTTAATTCATGTGTTTCAGTTTCGGTACATTATGGATCAATGACATCATGTGTGGTTTTTTTTCGAAACTTTAAACCAAAACTGTCCTATTTTTTAGCCCGGAGCAAGCGCTTCCCAGCTCACTTGGTAGTTAACATAATGTTTTTTTGCGCTGTGAGCTCGCTTAAAGCTTTTATTTTAGGATATAGAAAATTATGTTGTTCAGTTTTTAAAAAATCGAAAAAATACACACATGTACCTATGTTGGCTTACTATATATACATGTAAAGTTTGGTTACAAATTTAGATTTGCAACTTATTTTGCATTGAATTTGTTCTTTTAGCATGGGACTGCCGAATCATGTTTTTGCACCAAAATTAAAAGTCTACATCTAATACTAAGTCATGTATATGTGAATTTTTGTTGGAACTTTACAAAAATCAAAACTATATATTTGAACTAGGAGCAAGCGCTTCCCAACTCACTTAGTAGATGGCATCCACCTCTTTGTATTATACCCAAGTAATATGCATCAATACATTTTTGAAAAAACCTACCATGATAGTTGTATTTTATATTTAAAATGAATTATAGTTCAAACTATATCTGCATTTAAAATGAATTGTAGTTCAAACTAATGTTTCGGATTATCATATATCTTGGTTTTTTTAATAAAGAATTTGTTACTTCTTGAACAACCAAGAAATAACAATTTTTGAGAAAACCGTTAACATCCATTTGATCTAACCATAATATTCATGCAAGTACAAAAGGTACGAAAAAATCTTGATAAGTGGCTATCAATACTACGATATAACTATTTCTAAATCGACCAAGCTAAAGGTTTTTTTTTTTTGTAAAGGTTGGTAGTCCCATAGGCCATAGCACAGGCGGAGCTAAACTGACCCATTTGTCCCCCCAGCACACACACAGTTACTGGCTGCGGGCCCAACCCCTGATTTCACCCACCTAATTCCGTAAGATTTATCCGTAAGTTGGGTCCATAGTTGTAGCATTGCTCATATGTTTAATACAACGCAACTTGCTTTCAGTAAGCTTAAAGTCAAATTGGGGAATGATTATGAGACTTAATTACTCTGGTTTTGCGCTGCATGAAGAGATCAAATCAATGTTAAAAGACAGTTTTATCCTCTCCTTTTTAACTATGTGCAACATCCCACAGATTCAAAATATGGCGTAGTTGATTAAGAGATATTCAAAATATGACGTAGTTGATATGAGAGGTACTACTTGATATTTGCGGTGAACTGCGGCTCTCTCATGCATGTCTTAGTTTGTCACGTGTTGTATTGGCCGCATATATATTGATCTCAGAGAAACAATATTTTCTTCCCGGCAAGACAAACATGAAGTAGGTGAAACTTTCCAATCACATACGTGGTGTGCTGATTCAGATGCCTACAAATACAACTCGAGACATGTCGTGTTCGCTAAAGTTAGAATAAGCACTATTATTGACCAAATAACCCTAAAAACCTATTATTGACCAAATCTTTGGATATTTATACTTCAAGCAAACGTCATCAAGACTTGACTTAATTAAGTGAAGTAGGAAATCTTAGCTCCGAGAGATTGGTAGGACACGAGTCGATATAGTATGTGAAGTACTTTGTCTTTCCTGAACGGTGATTTGCTGTTGTGTTGCAGCCGTGGACTTGATCAAGAACACGCAGGTGCAAGCCATCATCGGGCCTCCGACCTCGGCCGAGGCCGAATTCGTGTCCCACATCGGCGACCGCGCGCACGTCCCAGTCCTCTCCTACTCTGCCACCTCCCCGGCGCTTTCCGCAGCGCGGACGCCCTTCTTCGTGCGGGCCGCGGCCAATGACTCCTTCCAGACGGCGCCTGTCGCGGCCGTCCTGGGCGCCTTCAGGTGGCGCGCGGCGGCCGTCCTATACGAGGACTCTCCCTACGGCACCGGCATCCTTCCCGCTCTCGCTGAGGCGCTCCAGGGCGTCGGCGCGAAGATCATGGATCGCACGGCCGTGCCGAGCGACGCGAACGACGCCCGCCTCGACGCACTGCTGTACCGCTCCATGGCGATGCCGACGCGCGTTTTCGTCGTGCACATGATGTATCCGCTAGCTGCGCGGCTCTTCCGACGGGCGAAGAAGGCTGGCATGATGTCGGAGGGGTATGTCTGGCTTGCCACGGACGGCGTCGGCAGTTTCATGGACAGGCTCAGCCCTGAGGATGTTGAAGCGATGCAGGGCGTTGTGAGTCTCCAGCCGTACGTGCAGGTGACGAATGCCGTCAAGAACTTCTCGGCACGCTTGAGGGCGAGGTCGCGGCGGGAGAACCCGAGTGATGACGAGGACTTGGTTGACTCGACCTTGATGAGGCTCTGGGCGTACGACACGGCATGGGCGATTGCTGCGGCGGCCGAGGCCGCCCGTGTGCCCGGCCCGGTGTTCCAGACACCTCAACGGAGCACCGCGCTGACGGACCTGGACCATCTCGGCGTGTCAACCACCGGAACAACACTTCTCAAGGCGGTGCTCGCCACGACGTTCGACGGGATATCCGGTAAGTTCAAGCTGGTCGACGGGCAGTTGCAGCTGGGGGCGTACGAGGTGTTGAACATCATCGGGAAAGGAGCCAGGACGGTCGGGTTCTGGACGCCAGAGGCCGGGATCTCGCAGGACCTGGACCCCGACAGCACCAACAAGGCGCTGAAGCAAATCCTTTGGCCAGGCGAGCCACGGTCCACCCCGAAAGGCTGGGTCGTGTCACCAAACGCGCCCATGCTCCGTGTCCTCGTGCCGGTGAAAACTGGGTTTAAACAGTTCGTGGACGTCTCCGTGAACTCGACAACCGGAGAGACAATGATCACAGGCTACTGCATCGACCTGTTCGACGAGGTAATGAAGAATCTGCCCTATCCTGTGAGCTACCGGTATGTGCCACGCGATCCTAGCTTGGAGTCTTATGACGAACTTGTGGATCTGGTGCACGATCAGGTCGGTACTAATAAGACCAAACTATACATAACATGCCCTTATACTGCACCTAACAGCTCAGAAGATTGATGATATAATGATGCACAACTTCCAGGAAGCCGACATGATCGTCGGAGACGTGACAATCACCGCCAGCAGGATGACCGAGGTGGACTTTACCGTGCCGTTCACGGATGTGGGGTGGTCGATGGTCGTGGCGGTGCAGAAGGACACGAGCTCCACCATGTGGATCTTCGTGTATCCTCTGAGCGCAAGTCTCTGGCTCGCCAGCCTTGCCTTCTTCTTCTTCACTGGCTTCGTTGTGTGGGTGATCGAGCACCGGATCAACCCCGAGTTCCGGGGCACGCCGTGGCAGCAGTTCGGAATCATCTTCTACTTTGCCTTCTCGACACTCGTCTTCTCACAGAGTAGGAATCCAATTTCTTGGAGTTTGTTGGACACGATCTCCTCCCTAGCTAATTAATCAAGAACTTGTTGATTTTCAGAGGAGAAGCTCGAGAGCAACCTGTCGAGGTTTGTGGTCATCATATGGGTCTTTGTAGTCCTGATCCTGACGTCAAGCTACACGGCTAGCCTGACATCGATGCTGACCGTCCAGAATCTCCTACCGAGGGCGACTGACGTAAGGGAGCTACAAAGACGTGGAGACTACATTGGGTACCAGGAGGGCAGCTTCATAAGATCCTCTCTCCTAGAAATGGGCTTCGGCGAGAACAAGATGAGGGCATACAACTCGGAGGAAGAGTACGCCGACGCGTTGTCAAGAGGCTCAGCGAGCGGTGGGGTCGAGGCGGTGTTCGACGAGATCCCGTACCTGAAGCTCTTCTTGTCGCAGTATTGCGATGGCTACATGACGCAAGGCCCCATCTACAAGACCGATGGCTTCGGATTCGTAAGCGCCACGCCACTACCTCGGTTGAAGAATATGCACCCCATCGATCTTATACCATGATAAAATAGCATCTTGTCGTTATCGATCTGCAGGTGTTCCCGAGAGATTCACCAATGACGGGGGATGTCTCTCGGGAGATACTGATGCTTGATGTTGCGGAGAAGAGGTCCACGATCGAGAAGGCATGGTTCGGCGAGCCAGGCACCTGCCGGAGTCAGAGAAAGTCCGCCATCGACTCGCCGTCGAACCTAAGCTTCGAGAGCTTCGGTGGGCTATTCCTCGTGACCGGCGTGGCCTCCGGCCTCATGCTCCTCCTTTACCTCGCCACCTTCGTCTACCGGGAGCGCGACGAGCTCCGGGCAGCGGAGGCCACTGCTGGCTCCGGAAGCGTCTCGCTGCGAAGGTTGCGCGCCTGGGTGCAGCACTATGATAGGAAGGACCTCCGGTTCCCCACCTTCAAGACCAACGATGAGTCCGTGCGGAATGGCAACGAATACGGGAATCGGACACCCAGATGGACGGTCGAAATCCCGAGGAACGACGGGACGAGTCCGTTTAGCGTGCGTATCAGCTCCGAGGTGAACATGGCTTCTTCGCCTGACGAAACACCGTCGTCTGAACCAGCTGGTAACTCATTCGAGCAGGGGGCGCGCGAGGGGGCACCGATTTCTGTGGAGATGGCAACACCAACAACACGTCAACCGAACTAGATCTTTTTTGCATTTGCCAGGCAATTGTCGGTAGGTTGCTTCTTATGATAATTTATTTGTCAACACGGATGTAAATTATCTGTGTTTTTTTAAACGAGGCAAAATACTTGTCTTTTTTACATTGATATAGAAGAAAAGAGTTGACCCGTTTATAATGGAAACTGGCCGAAAACCGATACAACACAAGCACACCACGCTGGCCCCGAGGCCGTGCCCCACACGGGTCGATGACCAACTTGCCCAAACAACCAAGGCGGACACCAAAACATCTCAACGCAACACGGGTGGAGGAGAACATTCGGAGCTGCCGCTCCGACATCCACGTCGGCCCCAAGGCCGCGCCCCCACACGAGTCGACGACCAAGTCACATAAGCAACCAAGACCGCCAGTCGCCACCAAACACCTCGACGCAACACAACAGAGGCGAATATCCGGAGCCGCCGCTCTAACATCCACGTCGACCCTAGGGCTGCACAACGCCTAGTCGCCACCAAACACCTCAACGCCTCAGAGGCATCGATGTGGAGACCCTCACCTCTCGTGTTGGTGTCTGTTTGTCTGGTCGGCGTTGTGCTTCTTTCGGTATCAACCAAGGTCGATGCAGGGTTTTCACCCGAAGCACACCAACCCGAAGTCGCGTCCGCCTGTCCGCCATGGCCGTAGCCTCGCAGCTCACCGCCGCCAACCACCAACGCCCTCAAGTTAGTGAAATCAAAAGGGGCGGCAGAAAAGACACACAAAAAATGGCTTTACCAAGCGTAAATACCTCGACAAAGAAATATAATAGATGGCGGGAGAGAATAAGGTGGGAAAAAGGCGTGAAAAAAGAAGCTTTTTTTGCAAAAATTAAATTAGGGGGAAAAATAAAAATGAAAAAAAACATAGCAAAACAATATTGCACTTGCGGGAAAAATTGGCTCAAAAAATCTTTGTCGAGCGTTCGTTGCGCGGCACTCGGCAAATATACCAATCGTTAACATTCCATTAGAAGTGGTGGTTGGGGACACATGTCCAACATCTTTGCCGAGAGCGTTTCTTTGCCGAGTGTATTTCATTTTTTGTTGAGTGTATTTCTTTGCCGTGTATTTCATTTTGTTTACGAGAGTATTTCTTTGTCGTGCATGTTTTTGAGCAATGGTAGGCAAATACCGAAACGATGCTTTTGGCATTTTTCCGAGAAAAGATGCTTGGCAAAGACGGTGACACTTGGCAAAGTCCTTTTTTTTCCCGTAATGAAGCACCGAAACTCATGACAATTACATATTCGATATTATACTAGAAAAGAAGTAGGCTCTGATATCTCTATCTCTACTATATAATATGGCTTGGCTTGAGGAGGTGATGGTCCGTTTTTATAATTTCCTCTTTTACCCCTGTGTGATATGAGATTTAACGGTGCTGCCACCGCCAAGTGCAACCGTACCGGTTCGGTGTTAAGAAAAAGAATCCCCAATCAACCCGCAGTCCCTTTTGTCCCATATACGGCCATACGTGTTCATGACCGATCTGGCTGCCACAGGCTGTCTTCCACGATCCCCGCCGCCGATCTGGCTCCTCCGGCGTACCGCGTACCCCGCACCCGTTACCGGCTGGCTCCTCCAGATAGCGCATCTATCGTCGATGGCTTTCCTCCCCGTCGCGCCCCCGTCGTGCTAAGAGAACTGCCGCCGAACTTCTGCTCAGATTCGAGATCCACGGCCATCCATTGCCGGCGCCGGTGGCGGCAGCAGCAGGCCACCGAGGAGTACTCCAGTAATGGAGGCAATTGATAGGAAGGATCCACGGTTGAGTGATAAGGCCGACCAAACACCAGGTAGCGCAAGGAACGTGAGAGATTGGAGACCACTGGATACCAAGCAGAGGAAGCAGAGAGATTACTTGTAGGGGTCTCAGTGTCTCACCATTCAGATTCGAGAGGGTGATCAGTTTCCGCAGGCATCCCTTGGTGGCGGGTTGGCCGCGGCAAGCGGCACCAGCATGTCGCCGGGTGGACACCTTGAGTACCAAGAGGCACGTTGCCCGTGCTAAATCGGCTTCAGTTTCACAGCAGAACGCCGACCTGTCGGCAGCCAATGTCGACACTGAAGTTGGAGAGGAGAAATTTCATAGGAGGCCGAAGTCCACCCTCAACCAGTATTGAGACGTCTCTAAATCCTGAAGAAATCAGGTACACCTGAACTGGAGAGCACAAGAATATCTAAACCAGTATGTCGCTCATGTGTTCATTTAGTGCATGGATGTACAAATTAGGATTTTAGATGAAAATATGAGACCGTCAGTTTGGGATAATAATCTAGACGAGAGACAAATTTTGCACAAATTCTTTCAGGTTTAGAGTATGACATCCTGTATATAATCATGCATGTACACAAACACCAACATACACACTTCAGAATTCCAGCGTGAGCATAAACATGGTTTTATATGTGTTCATATCAGATTTTATGCTTAGGAGAAAATCTCAGTTGAGATACCATCATTTCTGTATCAGGAAGGAAGAACTAAAAGTTGAGAAAGAGACTGGGGTCAGAAGTGCAGAAGTTAGATAGATGTTTGATCATGTGGGTTGTAGCAAGATACTGTAATCTTTTCCGGTAGCAGTTACGCAACCATCAAAGTTTATCCGGTGACACCTGTTAGGTACACAAACTTAAACATGTAAGATTGTGTTGTTGCCTTTCAAAACTGCTACGGTTTTTCTCTCAAAATACATGAAACAATTACTCCTAGATGTTTAGAACAGTGGGGGCGATCGATCATGGCCGCGACTCACACATTTTCGTGCGTGGCGTTGGAGGCATGCCGCTCCCTCTTGTAAACCGCGAAGTTAATACTTGATAAAGGGAGTGAGGGAAGGAGGGAAATGAGTATTAGAAGAGGGGGCAGGCAGTAAGGCATGCTAGAACAGTGCAGTGGCTTGGCTGTGCAATCGGGCATTTCTTCTATTTATGAGGCAGGGTGCTATAACTTGCAGTGGCTTGCTTGTGATACAATGGTGATTGAGCAATGTTGGCTTGCCAAAAGTTCCACTAAAAAAATAACTAATTCATTGAAGTTATATCCTAAATTGTTTTCCATAGTTGTGCACAAGGAATGTTAAGACAAGTATAGGTTTTATTGCTCCGTAGCAACGCACGGGTATTTAGCTATCATATATCATATGAAAAAGTTTTGGAAGCGTGCCATGGTGTCATATATATATACCGGACTCCCACAAAAAAAATACTGGACAAGTAGACGATGCCTTGATGTCCAAGGTCTTCTACGTACACAGGAGACCTAATACATATCGTATACGACTATACCTGCAGCTCGGATTACGGCACAGTTTAACAGGGTTTGGCTCGTCTCTTCGATATATAAATCGAGATCGAGCCGCCACGTCTACCTCCTGTCGTCCTACCTAAAACCCGCAGCATCCTCCCAATCAATTGATCCACCGGAGAAGAGAATCGCCCGGCGAGTCGAGGAGCGATGGACAATCCCGAGCAGCGGTCGAAGGGCAAGGAGTTTCCAGTGAAGGCGCCGGTCGAGACGGTGAAGGCGGCCGAGGGGGCAATCGACAAGATCCAGACGGAGAAGGACATGTGCACTGAATCTGAATTTCCTGCTGACAGGTATGACTTCGCTGCACGCGTCGCCAAGGCGCAGGAACATGAGATGCCATTCTGGGAGGCGGTGAAGAAGAGGCGAGACCCTAGTATCTGGGGTCGGTCGCCATGACGACCCTGTTTTCTATGCTCCGTTCGATCCAGAGGAGCTGTGAAGCGGCAATTCAAAGCGAACAAGAAGATGATGATGATGTCCAACTGAGAGCTAGATTGGTTTGTCTGATCCATATGTAGCCACCTATCTATATACCTACCGCATGCATGTGTTCGTTGCAGCTTTAGTTTATCATTGTGCCCATCTATGTTATTGAACCATCCATGACTATCTATCCATCTATGTAAAGTCTCCAAATTAAGTTATCTCTGGCACTGAAATCCCTGTTTGCTATTGCCGTGTGATATCTGCTCCAAAACTAAGTTGTGTTTGTCGTTGAATTCTCTGTTTGTTATTGCTACGTTATTGCCGCCATTGATTCTCAGTTTCGCACCAGGTTTCTGACGAATTGAGGTAGATTCCTTAGGAGTGCCTTGCCAAGGCTGCAATGGGTGTTGGTCTCTTTGATCGTTGTGTCGAAATTTTGCTCTCTATGGAATGCACACCAATATCTGCCAAACTTTTGTACGCCGCCTCTTAGTTTGTGATTGACGGTGTATGGAATAAATTTCTCTGTGGCAGCCTATGCCGGTGTATGGAATAAATTTTCTGTGGCAGCCTAGGACCAATACTTTTGCTTCAACATGTTCATATATATACCCAACCTCCTAAGAGCATCTCCACTCTAAGCGTCCACTTCACGCCGGAAGTCTCCAGTTTTCCTTTGTGCCGGCTTTTCTGGTCCACCGCGTCGGTCTATAGTCAGAAAAATATAGACTTGGCACCATTCAGTGGCCGTGACCATTTTAAACGACTTTACTGATGTGAGATGGAATACCTCAAAGTGTAGCAGCAGGTCTGATTTCAGATACAGTCCCGCTGATGAGCAGTAGATGAACCTTAAATAAAAGTACCAAAATGCTAGCTAATTCAGGGAACTGAAAGTTACAGATCATGTCGCTTTTGTAACTTTCATTTGATAGCCCCCATATTGGTGTCGGATGAATTAGCCAGCTTACAGTTCCAGGTTCTGCAACGCTTCTAGTATGGGGGCTACCTCTGTAGAAATTAATATATGGTGTTGTTGCTATCATTGACGGGAGATATCAAATGATATTTCCGGTTGGTAATTGCCAGTTTGCATTTTAGAAAAGAAGTAAATTCCAAACAAATACGTAACATTGAAAAAAAAAAACCGAGTATACAACCCACATGTCGCACACACCCTCTCTACCCCTCCTTTCCCTCTCTCCTTCATTCCCCCGATCAGCTCTTTCTCTTACGTGCTCAGCATTTGTAGTACATGGTTGAAAACTACACGTGACTCATGCTCGACAAGTGTGTTTGCATAGTTTGATTTGATCTCTATACATATTTTTGTTCTGCAACCTACGAGTATCTTTCTATACTAATAACCGGAGAAACAATTGTATAAGGTGTATAGATTATCAGGCTTATCTATACCCGTGCCTCATGTAGTATGCACTACTTCCTCCGTTCCAATTTATTAGATTTTGAATATTTCAATGTGGACTACATAAAAACTGAAATGAGTGAACATCTGAACTGAAGCATCATAAGTATATATGCGAATTAAGAAAAGTGTTAGAACATCTTATAATTTCGATCAGGCAGAATAGTTCATTAGTTATCGACAAATGTTTATTTTAGCACCTATGTTTTTGTATAATATTGCAGGTGTTGGGTTACCACGACTTGCGCATGTAGCATGCAAAATCAAGGGAAAAAAGAGGTGTCGTGTTACCATTAATATCGTAAACGATATCAAAGCCCTTAGCACACAGGTTGGTCTTGACAAAGTCGAAGTCTTACCTGTCACCTTTCAAATATAGCAACCTCCAATACCATCGGTGTTACACAAACAATGGGGAAAAAAAGGGATAAGAACACACAGCTAGGTGATTTGAGGAAACATGATGCATTTCTTGGAAGAGAATTCTGCATATCTGCATCTGATTCACCTGGGTAATGGCTGTCTTTCCTATGATGAACAAAGTGACATGAGGGAATTACATGTCATAACCTTTGTGTTAGTTAGTCTTTCCTCTCGTGAACAAAGTGGCATCGCCATGCTCTCCGGCGCTGATGAAGGGCCCGACCTCGCTCCTTCTGGTGGCGATAAATATGGGGAACCAAGTCATGATCTGAAACCAACATGAGAGAGGAAATCTTATCCGTTCGGATTGTTTTAGTTTAGCCCTTTTAGTCTTCTGTTATTACAGAGATAATCTTATATTTACTGTATATGGCCATCATACTCAATTTAATATGAAGTACGATCCTACATGATTTACTTTGAAATTTTAAATACTTAGACGTGTATTCTGATACTTTTTAGTTTGTACTTCCGAAATTTGCACTACCTTAAGATGTCGTGACCGAGACGAAGTCGAGCCGTAACACGCAGTACTACCAATGCGCAGGGCCGGCCTTGTGTGGCCGCACAGGGCCCTCCAGCTGTTAGGGCCCCAACCTACGTATATTACCTACATCCAGGTTCTTCCCTTGGGAAAAAATACGAATTGAATTAGCCCACCCTTTTATCAAGCAACATCCAACACGTGTATCCAAATCGCTAGAAAAAAGAACTGACTGCATCGACTCCGGTCTAGCCGTCTAGGTCGCCTTTCTCGTCGCATCGACTTCTCCTTTCGCGGTTTCAACTCCCCGTTCTCCTTGCATCCTTCCTTCTTAGCCGCTCTCCCATCGAGATTTCTATCCGTTTTGAGAAAACTAATGGAGGAGGAGATTCTAATGTGTTGAATTCCAACAAATTCCTCGTCGATTTGCAACGGTCAGTACAATTCACTCTGTATAACCTCATCAGGTTAGCTGTTCTTCTTCATCTGATTCGATTTCTTATCCACTTCATCTTCTTCATTCCTCAACCCTCATAGGCTTGAGAGAGACAAAAGTTTGAAAAGGGGGCAAACGCAAGCAGCACGTGGAATAGGGGATTGACGGTAGTGTTAGGAAGAAGGGGGCGGCGCCACGACGCGGCTGCGGTGGCTCCCGGCGGTCAGCGGCAAGAGATTTCTGGCAGGGGCCCCATTTTCTCGTCTTGCACCAGGCCCTTGATGGATTGAGATCCAGTGACTTCCCATATGAAGTCACGGTGGGTCTCATCTCTATCCAATTTCGATCCAACGGTTCAATTTTTAACTTAAAATTAAAATCTTCAGAAAAAATTCAGTAGGCTGTATATATTACGTCGTTTATTCTGGCAAATTTTCCTTTTTTGGGGGTCATAGGTTTATGACTTATTAGCTTTTAAAGTTCAAAAGGCAAGGCGACCCGCTTTCCCCCTTCCTTTTCGACATTGTTGCCGATGTCTTGCAGCAGAGCATTCTTCAGGCCTCGCGCAATGGGCTCCTCTTGCACCCTCTTGTGGATGACCTTCCTTGCCCGGTTCTCCAATACGCTGATGATACTCTCATCATCATCCGGGCTGACGCCCAACATGTTACTAACCTAAAGAGGATCCTGGACTCCTTCTCTCAAGCCACCAGCCTTGACATCAACTTCCACAAGAGCACCTTCGTACCCATCAAAACGACTCCCACTCTGGCCCAGGATATGGCTGCTGCCTTTGGCTGCTCGATCTCCTCTTTTCCGCAAACCTACCTTGGCCTCCCACTCTCTCCATACAAGTTCAAACTCTCTGACTTCGGCCCTGTCATTGCTAAATGTGACCTCCAGCTCTCGGGCTGGAGAGGCCGATCCCTGCCTATTGGTGGTCGGCTGCTTCTAGTCAACTCGGTCCTAACTGCTAAGCTGTCTCATGCCATGAGTGCCGGCCTTCTTCCTGTCGGTGTCATTGAGGCTATGGACAAACGTCGTCGGGCCTTCCTTTGGACTGGCGAGGAAACTTGCACGGGCGGCCACTGCAAGGTTGCCTAGGAGGAGGTATGCCAACCCAAGAAGCTTGGAGGGCTTGGAGTTATCTCCCTTGCCAAGCAAAACTCTGCTCTCCTCTCAAAATTTCTCACAAAAATCCTCTCCGACTCTGATGTCCCTTGGGTGACATGGTTCCGCCGGTTCTATGGTTGGTCGCCCAGACATGACCTAGGGAATGCTCACCATCTTGACACCCCCATTTGGAAAAACATCGCCTCTTGCCTCCCTGCATTCCGGCTTCACTCTTCGGTCACTGTGGGAAATGGGAGAAGCACCTCCTTTTGGAAAGATCATTGGATCGGTTCCACTACCCTTGCTGACCGATTCCCCGCCCTTTCTCACTCCACCCGCCAAAACACTAGCGTCTTTCTTGCCCTCGACTCCCCCATCACCGCCACCCTAGTCCCCCGACTGACATCTGCTGCCTCCTCTGAGCTGTCAGCACTTCAATCCGCCCTTACCAGCTTTCATCTCGAACCTGATATGCAGGATACCCGACGTTGCCGATACTCGCACAATTGCCTTTCAAATAGAAGTTTCTATGCTAATTTTTTCAGACAGCTTCCGGCTGATGACCAAGCTACAAAGGTATGGAGCAACGCTGCTCCCTTGATGTGCAAGATCTTCAACTGGCTGACGAGACGTAGGCGGTTGCCTACCAACGATCGTCGCTTTCGACATCAACTTGGAGCCTCGCCGAACTGCCCCTCTTGTGATCAACCAGAAGACATTGATCACTTGCTCGTCCGTTGTTACCGCGCCCGTCAAGTCTGGAGTTTCTTCTTCCCTCAAGATACTCTCCTCGCCATCAATGATGTGTCTGCTCTTTGGAATGCCCGTTGCCGTGGCTTTGCGGAAGCCACAATCTGCACCGCGATCTCCTGGAATGTGTGGAAGCGCCGCAATTCCATCCTCTTCAACAATGTGGATGAGCCACTTCCTGTGGTCGTCAGAAGATGCCTTGATGACATTAGATTATGGGCCAATAGATGTAACTCTGCTGCTGTTGCTGCTCGTCTAACTCTTTGGTGCAACACCTTCGAACCACCGTGATCTGTTTTATTTTTTCCCTTCTCTTGCTTCGTTTGCCCCCCCCCCCCCCCCCACTTTGTAATCCACGCAATGTAATAATTCGATGAGTAATAAAAGTTGTTCAGGTTGGCCTTTGGCCCGCCGTAGTGCCGGTCAAAAAAAAAAATTCTAGTTAATGATGAACCATTTATCCAAATGAAGCCGATTTTTTTCTAAACACACAACGTAACAAATAGTACAATTTACTGGAAAGCACTGTGATAGAGCCATAGAGGCAAAGGTCGATCTTTTCATACGGTGTCTTTTTTCAAGTAAAAAAAAAAAGCCATAGTAAATAGAGGTGGGCCAAACTTGAGGCCCAGTTTGAGGCCAGTCCGGTCCAGGTCCGTAAGTGAGTCGGGTCCGAGTCCGGCTGGTATCTAGTGTTTGGTTCGTCTCTTCAATATATAGATCGAGATAGCCGCCTCCTGTCGTCCTACCCAATACCCGCAGCAAAGCATCCCCAATCAATATCGATCCGCCGGAGAACTCGGCGAGTCGAGGAGCGATGGACCGTCTCGAGCAGCGGGTGAAGGCGCCGGTGGAGACGGTGAAGGCGGCCGAGGGGACGATTGACAAGATCCAGACGGAGAAGGACATGCGCACTGCATCTGATCCGGCTGCTGACGGGGACGACCACGCTGTAAGCATTGCCAGGGCGCAGGAACTTGACAGGCCATTGTGGGAGGAGATGAGGAAGAGGCGATACATGAGTATCTTTAAGGTCGCTCGCCGTGACGACCCTGTTTATGCTGACTGGTATGCTCCGTTGCTTCCAGAGGAGCTGTGAAGCAGCAATCCAAAGCCAACAAGAGGATGATGATGATATCCAACTCAGAGCACAAGAGGAGTACTGCATGTGTTCGTTGCTGCTTTAGTTTATTGTGCCCGTCTATGTTATTATTGAACCATCTATGTTAGTATTGAACCATCTATGTTAACAATTCTCCAAACTAAGTTATCTTTGGCACTGAAATCCCTGTTTGCTATTGCCGTGTGATATCTGCTCCAAAACTAAGTTGGGTTTGGCATTGAATTCTCTGTTTGTTATTGCTATGTGATTGTCGACATTGATTCGCATCGGGTTTCTGAGGAATTGAGGTTGATTCCTTAGCAGCGCTTGCCAAGGCTGCAATGGGTGCTGGTCTCTTAATTGTGGTGTCAACATTTTGCTCTCTATGGAATGCAGACCAAGATGTGCAAAACTTTTGTACACCGCCTCTTAGTTTGCCATTGACGGTGTATGGAATAAATTTCGGTGTGGCAGCCTAGGACCAATACTTTTGTTTCATCATGTCATATATACCCAACCTCCTATCATGCTATTGATGTTATGGTCTCTAGTTTTACTCATGGATAAAGCCAATGAAGCTAGTCATGTGTCTGTATGGATTGGACTAACCAGATATTTAAACTAACCAGAGCCTTCATAATGGATTGGACTTGGTTTTATGGTTTTCGTTAACTAGTTGAACATTGGCAAACATATACTATATAATTTCCTTTTGCATGTCAGGTTGATCATGCCACTGTAATCTCACGAATAAATTATAAGGATGCATGAATGGCAATGAATATCTGCTATCAATTGTTGCGATCTACGACCTGGCGCAACTTTATATCTGTTTGTATCAGTTACTCTGTTAAGGTGTTGAACATATCTAGCTTTAGTCATGCGCACTGAAATGATTTCTGTACGTAAAACGTCTGTCTTCCAAACAAAAGTTTAGCTGAACCATTACTATATACGACAGTTGTCCTCTTCTATATTTCTGATGCAGCAAAACGCGGCAATTTTCTCGGTTCAACAAAGCAGGCAAATTCATCGCCGACCAAGCAAGAAAACAAAACATTGGAAAAAAACATGGCGCTTCCTTCCAGTATAATATACCCGCGAGCTGGGCCTGCGGACCCTTTCTTCACGGTTTGGCTGAGCCGCCATCATCCTGCACTGTCATGAGTCAGATGGTGTGTACACGCTTCAGATCGACTCACACGGTCGCGAGCTTCTTGCCGAGGATCATGTCGTCCGTGGTGAAGTCGGCCGCCTTTCTGAACGTCCCGAGGCCGAAGTCGAGGCTGTAAGAGTCCGTGAGGCCATCGACGAGGTCGAACTCCGGCGTCACTCCGAGGTCCTTGCTGGCCTTCTCCACTGACGCGAAGAAATGCTGCCGATGCATCGTGCAGGGTGAGCAACAATTTTTCAGAGAGAAGAAAATTGATTGCAGTTGTTACAGTACCTGGTCTCTGAACGGGAAGGCCTTTTTCTTGCCAAAGTCGAAGTCCTTGGGGTTGTAGTGGACTATCTCCGGCTCAGGAAACCCTCCAGCCTGCACAGTAAACACCAAGCACGAAAAGATTTTAGTCAGAAACTAATTAACCGTAAGCGTAGAGTAGTTCCCAAAGCCACGGACAGCTTGTCGATCACCTTTGCGCATGCCCGTGCTAGCCCGTCGAAGGTGACGTATTTGGCGCCGGAGATGTTGTACACCTGCTTGCTCGCCTTGGGGTTGCCGAGGACCTTGATGAAGGCCGTCGCCAAATCCTGTTGCAAAATCAAGCACGGGATTCAGAAATAGCAAACCATGTAGGAATTCACCGCATGTACATGCACTGACCTTGACGTGGCCAAGCTGGGTGATCTGGTTCCCGGCGCCGGGGATGGGGATCGGGCGACCGGCCTTGAGTCGGTGGAAGAACCACTCCTCCACGGGGTTGTAGTTCAGGGGGCCGTAGATGTACACCGGCCTGATAGACGTCCAGTTCACGCCGGAAGTCTCCAACAGGCTCTCCGTCTCCAGCTTTCCCTTGTGCCGGCTTTTCGGGTCCACCGCGTCGGTCTATTGTCGGAAAAATATAGGCTTGGCGCCAGTCAGTGGCCGCAACCATTTAAACGATTTTCCTTATGTGACATGGAAATACCTCACAGTGTGGCAGCAGGTCTGATTTCAGATACACTCCCGCTGATGAGCAGTAGATGAACCTGAAATAGTACCAAAATGCTAGCTAATTCAGGGCATTGAAAATGACAGATCATGTAGCTTTTGTTTGGTATTAGATCAATTGGCCAGCTTACTGTTCCAGGTTCGGCAACGCTTCTAGTATGGGGGCTACCTCTGTGGCCTCACGCCCTGAAACACAGCGTCATGAAAGGTGTTAAAACAATACTATGATGTTATTTCTATCATTGATGTAATTTTTCAGATGATAGTTTCAGCTGGCAAAGTGCCACTTTGCATTTTAGAAAAGTAAATTGCAAACAAAAACCCAGACTTTAGAGGCTGTGTAACAAAAAAAAAAACCCAAATACACAGCCTACTATGAGAAAACCCCTAATATATATAGTTTAGACCACTGATGAAAATAATGAGATAGGGGCCCATATGTCACACATACTCTCTCTCTCTCTCTCTCTCTCTCTCTCTCTCTCTCTATACATATTTTTGTTCCGTTGCAACATCCTGGTATCTTGCTAGGACTAATAATGGGAGAGATAATTGTCAGGCTTACCTGTAGTCTGTAGTTTGTACTAGTTCATTAGTAACCGACAAATATTATTTTAGCACCAGATAAAAAAATTGTATAATATTGTAGGTGTTGGAGTAGCTTGCAAAATCAAGAGCAAAAAAGGTGTTGGGTTACCATTGATGTCGTAAACGGTATCGAAGCCCTTAGCAGCCAGGTTGGTCTTGACGAAGTCGAAGTCTTGCCTGTCACCTTTCAAATGTTGCACCTGCAATACCATCAGTGATACACAAAGAAGGTGATTGATAAGGAAAGAAGGGATTCAAGAACACACGTGGGTGATAGGAGGAAACGGCATTCATACCTTGGAAGAGAACTCTGCATACTCGGCATCTGATTCACCTGGCAGCTGCTGGGTTATGGGTGCCTTTCCTCTGGTGAACAGAGTGACCTGAAGGAATCACATGCCATAACCTCTGTGTTAGTTTTTTTTAGGAACAACAGTACTATTGTACTGCATTTTTTTATTAATTAGTGCTTTATGCATACAAAAGTAACAGTACAAGAGATTTGTACTAAGAAAGAAAGAAGGAGAAAAAGCTAAGTGCTCAGTGCTCAAATAGAACTATCCACCCAAGCAGCACCTCTGTGTTAGTTAGCCCAAAGGAAACTATCACTGGGTAGAAATGTATCGGTAGACTACTGACCTGGTGTCCCTCCTTGACGAGTTTCCTGGACAGGAAAAGACCAATGAACCTGGTGCCCCCCATGATAAGAATGTTCTTGGCGTCTGCGGCCGCCGACACCTGCATTCTTGCCCCCCTTGGCTGCCATGACTTTCTCCGATGCTGCCAAGGAGAAAAGAAAATTCTCAGTTATCCTTCAGTTTCTTCCATGCCAGCAAGCATGGTCATCTGATCATGGATCCAAGAAAATTCTCACGTGTTCTTGTGGTCAGTCACCTGAGTTGAGACGGAGACGGCTGCGCCACTGAAGTCGGAGAGAGGAGAAGGCAGGAGGAGACTGCTCTTCAGGGAGGCCATTGCCGGCGCCATCTCTCTTCCCTTGTCTTGTTTACTTGACACCCCTCCCTGCTAATAGAAAAACGAAGGTGATGAGGGGCTTTGTTTCGTTCAGGATCGATGACGGCATATCTCTTGCCTGAAACCTGTGGTCCGGTGCGAAAAGAAAAACATGAGGCGTTGTGGTTTTTTCTTGGCTTCTGTGGAGGAGGGAGGCGGCCCTATCCTCTGTTGGATCCTCTCCTCTCATTCTTGTGTACACTTATCTGGTCAAATGATGGCGACATTTGTTGTCTCTTCCTACTGATGGTGATCATACTTCATAGCTAAGGACATTTTAGACACACCAAGTTTCAAAAAAGTTACAAGTACAGCAGTACCGCAGTACAATCGATTCAGTAATAACCTACAATGCTGCCAAAAAAAAAATAACCTCCAGGTCTTGAGGCACCGACACATACATACATACATACCCAAGCACTATATCTCGTCTCACGAGATGATCATCTGACTATGACTGCATGTCTATATTGCCAAGAAATGCAAGGATGCAGAGCACACTGGATCTTTGTAGTCCGTGTTGGCCGCCGATGTATTCAGCGCCGCAGCGCAGCTATGGCTGGCAGCTTGCTGGCTGCGAATTTGTCGATAGATGGGATCCTCATGGCTTGTCAGGCCTGCAGCTCGACTCTCTTGGGCAATAGATCGACAGAACCGGCACGACGATGCTTTCCTACTAGCGTTGGAGAGTCTTCTGTCGCCTTGGGGGATCGGTTAACCGCGAGTTTATTCGTCAGGCGTTTGCCAGCTTCTATACCTGTGTGTTAATAGTTGCAGGTGAGTCTATCTGAAAGCTTTAAAAGACCGTGCAGAATGATGATGTTAGAATCTTGTGTCCGGAAGAAATGAAATCCAATCACAAGTAGTTCACTTACTGAAAAGGGAGAAAATGATCACATCACTGGATGCAGCTGATGCAAGGTTTGGACTTACCGGTCACGGGCAAGGAGAACCTCTTGTTGGCCCGGGAATGTAAATGCCCAATCCTCTCCTTAGGATTACTGCTGCACCGGGTACCGAGTCCCGAAGGACGCGACGAGACTTCATCAGAACCTTCTTTGGATGGCATCTTCCGTTTGGGTTTAGCTGACGCCGAACCACCAGATGGGTTGGATCCGCCCTCTGAGTTTGAAGGGCAGGCCTTCTGGTTCAATAAGTTTGTATGAAGAGTTGAAGCCTGCTTTTTTACAGGTTTCCTGTATGGAACCTTGGCTGTGTTTGCCTCAGCATGTCGTACTCCGGTATCAATAGCGATTCCTTCTGCCGCGTAAATGCCTAAGAACCGACTCTCCCAAGGACGAACAGCCATCCATCTCTCCAGCCAATTCCAGCTCCAGCTGTTCTTGTCTAGTGCAGATGATGTGATGGCCGCATTTTGCCTTGAACCTGCTTGCCACTGCAAAAGGAGAGAAGAAACTTCAGATGGAACACTCAAGCATGGATTTTTCTTTACTTTGAGTAGTGGTCTCATATTAGCTACACAAGTACACATTACAATTACATATAAAAGCTAATCAATAGGAGCAGAATAGCAAGGAAACATGAACAGATAAATCATCAGGCTAGCTTGCAGGGAAGGATAACTTCGATGTTATTCATGAAAGCAACACTTGAAATGCAGCAACAGCAAACATGCTAGAGTGCAGTGCAGCTAATTACACAAGAACAGTGAGCATAAGGCTCCCAAAATTTTCTTAGATATCTACAGAGGTTCAGGTCAATATGTTTGGTGCAGTATAACATTCACTTAAATCCATGGTTCAAGCATCATGTTTTTACCAGTTACTAGTTTTTTTTTTTTGAAAAGGGTCACCCCAGCCTCTGCATCGAAAAGATGCATACGGCCGCTTTATTACTTTTATTCAACATAGCTGGCAAAAGCCTTACAACGAACGAATACAAGCTGAACCCACCAACAGTGAAAACACCACAACTAGCACAAACGACAGATGCAACGGGGTCTTGTACCCCGACCACAACCGTCGCCGGCTCCCTGGCTAACTATCGAAGGCAGCGCCTTGTGCATCCGCTCCGGAAATCGCCTCCAACATCTTCCGTCAACCCAACTTCAGCATGCAGCTCGAAGCAGAACTCTCGTCAGGCCTGCGGCCGATGCCACCAAGACACCAGGCTGCGCCTCCACCCTGCGCGAGTCCACCTAGCCACGACCATCGTCAAGTCTCCGCTGCACCATGCCGCCAAGATATGTCGTCTTCATCGTCGTAGGAGAAACTCCGTTCCACCGGTAGACCACTCTAGACATCACGCGTTCCAAAAACGATGCCCCCAAGGGGAGAAACGACACCGAAAGTGTCGTCATCGTCCGATCCGGTAGCACCAGATCTTGGGTTTCCCCCGGAACAACCGAGCGGGAGGTAGAAGAATCATAGCAACGACGCCTTCAACAAGGTAACCACGCCCGCGGGCGCCACCATCGTCGGCTCCGACCACGCAGAGCCCGGCTCTCACCGGCCATCATCCACACCTTCAGATCTTTCGAGCAGTGACCAGCCGGGCATGACACGCCACCGGAGTGAGCAGCACACCCAAGATCCGTCACCGTACCCGGATCCACCTCGCAGCCCGCCCGCAAGGGCCAGACCGCCGGATCCACCGCTCTGCGCCTGGAGGGCCGGAGATCCGCGGCTTCCGCCACGCCGTCGAAGCAGATCGACGTCGCCGTGGCGCCCGCCGGCCGCGCCACGCCCTAGATCGGCGGCACCAACCCGCGCCGGCCCGTCAAACTCGAGGACGAAGAAGTCCCCCCCGCCGCCGGCCGCGCCCAGTCTTTTCCTGGCCGCGCCCGTGGTGGCAGCGGGGGAGGGAGGAGGGAGGGGAGGTGGGGGGCTAGGTGGTGGCGGCTAGGGTTCCCTCCCGGCCGCCGCACGGGGGCGGCGCGAGAGGGGAGAGACGCGAGAGCTTACCAGTTACTAGTATCATAGACAGCTGATAAAGTTACCTGATGAGAAAGGGCATAGGCCATGGCCCGCTCACGCTTCGCTGCTGCTTCCTGCCGCTTCAACAATTTTGCTTGGATATCTTCCACGGACCCTATACTATCACACCACCCATCCTGCATTCAAGTAAGGTGATAATGGAAGTTAACAACTCAAGCCAAATAGCAGCACTGCGCTACCATTTATTTCCTGATAAAAGAAAGCACAAATTGTAATTCAAATGGGGAACTTATGAAAGGGTGTCAACAAATAAGGCAAGCAGAGTAACAAAAATATCAATAACAGTATGTCTTACAAATTATAACCACAAATTTTGCAAACTGATGTGCAGCTTACCTCAATTTCTCGAACATATGCGTCGTCCGTTTGCTCTTCTACATTATCTTGTTGATCATCAGTCTGATTTTCCAAGGCCACACGAACTCGCCTTGCTCTAACACGGGCTTGTACCCTGACTAAAGCTTGCATACACCGGAGTGTTATGGCAGCTTGCTTTCTGACAATGTGACCCCTTACAAGGGCTTGAAGCCTAACCAGTCCTTTTAAAGCTCGACGGGCTCTCCTAGCCTGAAGAAGATTGAAGTTAAATGGAGCTTAGTACCTTATAAGAAAATACACATCGAACAATCTTGACAGATTCCTCAATCTATTCCAGCATTTCTTGATTTCCAAGTTAGACTTGTTTTTGCCAATTTTACGACAGTCGGGTAGGATATTATGCTTTGTCTAACACTTCAACAGCCAGCCATATGAACCTATGGTTCGTCAAATATTGTTGCACAGTAACGATGTGGATGGACATAGACATATATGTATAACATTAGCTGGAATTGTAATGTTTACTCCTACACCAGTACAGACAAAATGCTTTTGTTTACCAACTATAAGCATGAAACTAAATATGCAAACTTGAGGACCATGTATCAGGATGATCCCACTGTAGCATTTTTACTTCTACTGAAACTGCATAGTCATCACATAATGCTGTTCGCTCTGTAAATTATAGTTGTCACAAATCAAACCCATGTGAAATTGACGAGGTAAGACAAGTAAATGCAGTACACCAGTGACTGCACAGTCCTGTTTTAAATATACAATAGATAGCAAGCCTTCTAATATAGCCTATGCATGAAGATGCAGGTTCAGGTTTTCTTGGAGACTCAAGCTTAGTATTTTGGGGAATCGACAATCAGCAGTTGAACAGACCAAATCAAAGATTAAATCGTCAGAGATAACCTACTTACCAGGAGGGCTCTATATGCAGTCTGAATAACTGTGGCAGCCCAGATCTCTTTGAGTTCCTCTTCTGTTTGAGGCGGCACACTAATCATACTGAAACCCGGTCCTGAGCATGAAGGCCGTGCATCGCAATCACCTTCTGATGGGACATTTCCATCAGTGAACTCTTCCGGTGCAACAAGGCTAACGTGATCCTGGCAGTGAAACTGATCGACGACATCCCTTTTCTGCAATTTCCCCAAATCAGAACGTACAAGCAAACAAGGAAATTCTCATAGCACATCAGCAAAGGAAAATTTGTGGGACTCTATTAAGAAAACTGTGGCAGCAGAAACCACAAAAAAGCGAAACCACTGAACCTAATCCTCGAGGCATGTGCTTATCATCGTGGACGGTATATAACAATGCTACACTATTATACATTCACCTTTTATATTCATAGTCCATGTGCATATACTAGTACATAGCAAGTCAGTGACAGTTTAATCGAGTTTGACCGACTTAAGCCCTGAAAATTCAACCCTGTCAGTGGCGCAGAGCCAGGGAATATGATCCAGACATCGTCACCAGATCTGCAGCAACTACCAGAACTTACATAACCAATGCATAAAAGAAGTACCATCTGCTACCTAGTGAATGATGAATTCCATGAACAAGAACTGGGTAAGACATTGCTAATTTTGACTCGAATACGATCCTTCCACATCAGTTCTACGCACCAGACCGAAATCACTGGTTCTAATCCACGAATTTAAAGACCGAAAGGAACTCCTGTACGAGAACAAAAAACGAGACACGGAATCGTAGGCAGGCAGAGGTAGAGCCCCGTACAATTCGCCCGGCGTCGCCATCCTCCTTGCGCCGCCGCTGCTGCCTCTCCACCTTCCTCAGCCCAACCAACGACTTGAGCCACCTCATCGCGCCGCCGCGTCACCTCACCTCGCCCTCGCCGCCACTGCAAACAACCTCAGGTCGCAGATATTTTCCGTCAGCACGAGCGCAAACTGCACAATCTCACGGAAAGGGACCAGAAATATCACCAAGGAAAGTGCGTTACCAGATCACGGCGGAAACCTGACGCCGGCCGGAAACGGGGCCAAGGACCGGAGCCGCGCGCCACCGCCGGCCAATGAGGGCCGCCGCTTCGCGAGATTCGGAGGCTTGAGGCGAACTGGCGAAGCAAGGGAGGGGAGGGGGCAAGGGAGGCTGTTAGCTCGAAGTGTATGACCAGTGCAGTGCAGTGCAGTGCCGCAGATGCTGCTGCCTGCTAGTGGCACCACGCGGCCATTACTGCCGCTCCTGTGCCTGCGCGCATTATTGCTGGCCGCTCTCTCGGTTGCTTGTGTGGCAGCCGCAGGGAGGAGAGGGAGCGAGAATTATATACACAAAAGATCTATGGGAAGCAATATTCAAATGAAGAAAGAAAAGTGCGGCGCTTTTCTTCAGGTTTTGCTTTCTGTACCCGCTTGTCGGAATCAAAAGCCCTTTCTTGTTGCTCGTTTCTGAATTTTTTGAGCGCCTCTGAATCTTTTTCTGCGTCGCAGACAAGATTCTTGGTTTAGCTTTAGGACAAGGTGATGATGCTGCTGGGTTTAGCATTATACTCCAGTTTAGCAGTAGTGCGGTGCACTCTTCGGACTGAAAGCTGTGACTTTTTTTTTGTCGCTCGGTGCTGTGATTTTTTTTTCAGATTGTGGACTGACTGATCACGTGTTTTTTTGGAACCTAAGGCTAAGGGCATGTAGGATAACAGGACAGAGTTAGCTTAGTAGAAAAAAAAACATTCACGGAGATAATAACAATATAAACATGAAGGTAGTTAGTGATGAAAAATGGCAGTGGATAATGCATAATATCCGATATTTGATTCTAGGAAATAAAATGTAGATATGAAAGTGGATATATATGTATCCGAATAAGATGTCGTTTATCCAAATTCAGCAATTCTAGCTATATATGTCAATAATTCAACCAGAAAGGTCAATTTTTTTGTGTGTGATAAAATCTAGAAAATGGTATGCATTAAAATAGTATATTTATCCGTCCAACTGTGTATGTTGGACTCATTGTATGAAACTGGTCTATTGTTTTGTCTCACGTCATTACTGAACTATTTGTTTTACTCCCTCTTATCCTAAAAAAGTGACGGGAGTTGTATGTAGAAGTTGTACGTGAGCAGTACATTTCCAGCGACACTTATACCGGATCGGAGGGAGTAACAAATTGGGCTACGAAATTGTAAGATGTGTATACCCGTTCAAAATTGAGTAAACATCCACATCGGCTCTTCATGATTATTAACATCTGTATTCCTCTTATTATTTTGTTTCGAAAATATAAAAATAAATGTGGGAAAAACACTATCAGATCCGCATCCGATCTAATTTCACCCCTGCCTATAGTGCTTATTATCTTCCCTGCCATCTATTATGCATATAGACGTCTAACAAGATAAGGTGTTTGAAATTAACTAAGAACATACAGCGAAGAGATAACCGGATTCAAGAAAAAAAGCTTTCGCTGAGACAATGCAGCCGCAGAAATCTTACATGCATCACCACGACAAAGCTGACACCTTACCTTTGATACATGGTTATGGTTGCCGCTGAGAGTGATAAACGTCCAAGGACTTTGGTACTGATCACTTGATCAGTACAGACGTGTGGAAGGGATCTGCTTTTGTCATCAAGACTCGAGACCGAGTTATGAAACTAAAATGAGTGAATATGTAAACTAAACCATGTCTAGATACATGTAGATATGAATATATAAAAAAGTTAAAACAACTTATATTTAAAACCCGAGGGTACATGCATGTATCACCACGTCAAAGCTGACACCCTGATCCATGGTTATGGTTGACGCTGGGAGTGATAAACGTCGAAGGACTTTGGTACCGATCAGTACAGAGATGTGTGGGTGGGATCTGCTTTGCCAGGGCCGAGTTAAATAGGAAACGTGTAGCTTTAAGCGACGGTGCAGTACTTCGCACTCGCTGTAGTTCATACTCCCTCCGTTCCAAATTAGTTGTCTTCCATTTGCCAAAAAGTGGATGTATCTAGACCCGTTCCAAATTAGTTGTCTTCCATTTGCCAAAAAGTGGATGTATCTAGACAAAAAGTGGATGTATCTAGACATGTTTGTCTAGATACATCCACTTTTTGGCAAATAGAAGACAACTAATTTGAAACGGAGGGAGTAGATAGTAGTACTCCCTCCGATCCATATTAATGGTCTCAACATTGTCTAGATACGGATGCATCTAGTCTAAACACTTAACTAGATACATCCGTATCTAGATAAAGTTAAGTCCATTAATATGGATCGGAGGTTGTAGTACATTGCGATCCCGTATCGACTCTGCGTTGCTGAGTACTCCCACTGTAAAGCTGGTTGACTCTGAAGAAAAAACCCTTTTGCCATTAGGTGGTACTTTGAGATGTCATTGGGTACTACGTACACAACAATGGAACACGTTATGAGCAGCACCATACCAACCGACCGAATTTAAACCGTAGTCTGCTTCTTTTGCTTCCCTGTATAGGCCCACCTCGGTCATGATGTGCGGTGTAGACATATTTCATAGTGAAGTCTTAAAAGAGAGGATTTTAATTAGCTCCCACCTCTTGTGCTCTCTTTATTTTGAATAGAGAGGATTTTAATTAGCTCCCACCTCTTGTGCTCTCTTTATTTTGAATTTCATAAAAACCATATTTCTTTCAGAAACTTATGATAAATAAATTATTAAATCCGAACAACACTGCCAGATCATGAAGTAGTTGGGTGTGAACATGTTGATCTCGAAGTTGTTGATGCATCTCAAGGAAGTTCATAACATGCTGCGCATCTTGTTCAGGTAGGTGGACATGCACTCCAGGCTTCGCAAAATCATTCGTGCGAGCTGCCCCTTCTCCCTCGTCCTCCACAATCATGTTGTGCAAAATTACACAACATGTCATGACCTGACATAATGTCTCCGGATCCCACATCAGTGCGGCTCCACGGACTATACCCCAATGAGTTTGCAGCACTCCGAATGCCCTCTCAACATCTTTCCTAACAGCCTCTTGTGCAGATGCAAATTGACATTTTTTGTGACCAGTGGGATTGCTTATAATCTTCACAAATGTCGCCCACTGAGAATAGATACCATCTGCAAGATAGTATCCCATGGTGTAGTCGTGCCCGTTGATGGTGAAGTTGCATGGTGGAGCATCCCATCACGTAGTCACTTGAACAGGGGAGAGCGTTGAAGCACATGGATGTTGTTGTGGGAACCAGGCATGCCAAAAAACGCATGTCAAATCCACAAGTATTGAGATACCATTGCTTCAAGTACGATTGTGGCCTCTTTGTTGTGACCTTGATACTGTCCACGCAACACTGTTGGGCAGTTTTTTCACTGCCAATGCATGCAATCAACTAAACCAAGCATACCTGGAAATCCTCTTGCTTCTTCAATGGCCATAATCCTTTCGGTGTCCTCCTCATTATATTAGGTTCTCTCAAATATTTCGCTCCAAACACCTTCACCACAGGGTATGCAAATCTCACCATGGCCTCAATGCATGTGCTCTGTCCCATCCGGACATACTCGTCAATAGCATCCGCGGCTTTTCCATAGGCTAGCATTCTCAAAGCCGCGGTGCATTTTTGCATAGGAGAGAAGGACAGTTTTCGGCAACAATCATACCTCAACTTGAAGTAATCATCATACTTAGTCACATGTGTGGATTATTTTGGCTATAAGCTTCGAGGCACGGGGTCAAGCCTCTCTTAAGTGAAGTTGTTGTGATGGACTTCACCCAACCAGGTAAATCCGCCAAGCTCAGCTTTCCCGCAACCCAAGTGATATCATTCGTCCCGGACCAGCAACAGAGTTTGTGGACTCGGGCATGAAGTGGCTGGACTCGACGAGTCAACCAGAAGGTTAATAGATCACACCCGGTCAGGCCTCCTTCTTCAGGATCTTTATCTGCTCCACATGTGCCTAAGGTCGTCTTTGTTGCCCTCGAAGAATGCGGCCCATCGACAAACGACTTGAGACCAAGGGTGTTGGTAGCGAACAGAACATCATCACGGTTGAAGAATGATATTTGCCACATTCCCGCCGACTCAGGAAGAGGAAGGTTAATGTAATCCTTTTTCAACCGAGCTTAGATTATTGTTGAGTCGCACTCCACCAGGGAACCTTTTCTATGCTGACATTTCCCCGTAACGAAGAAGAGATAGCCCCCCCCCCCCCCCCCCCCCCCCCCACCCACACACACACACACACAATCTGAGGTTGGGACGGATGCCCAAATAACCTTTGTAGAGGGCAACAAAGCATCATATTTGAAGTATAATGTTTGGGCTTAGCTGATGCATATGCAGCCCGTACAGATTCAGGAGCAAACGGAGGAAGCCGTTCACCGGTAGCGAGAACCCGCTCATGAAGAACGCGATGAACATGACCCTCTCTCCCTTATTGGGAGTAGACCACATCTCGGCTCCTGGCAATTGCCCCGCATAACTGGTATATGACGGGAGATAGCCGCCTTGGGAAAGTTCCCTATTTTGCGCTGCTTCAGATTCGATCCACACCACATGCCATTTGCGCCCGTCATCATGATGGTCAAAGAACGTGGAACCGAAGATTTTTCTGTGTTTGTTATGGGGACGCGAAGGAGGAAGGCGAGAAGACGAGGAAACATGGAATGTATTCCTCTGTGACCCTCCGCCTTGCCTTATATAGGCATGGTGGGAAACAGAATATCCTCGCATGCAACCACCATGTGTCCCATTATCCGGAGGGTAACTTCTTTGGTCGCCAAGAAATCTCGCTCAAGATCGAGGCATAATCATTTGGCAACTTTATTACGCGTTTTCCAGTTGTCACCCCTGTCAGTCAAATTAATGCCATGGATCAATAAAGGGTTGTGCACTCATTTCTCGTGAAAATTTTGGCACCAACACATACATTGTGGCCCCATACTTATCCCACGCGTTGTAGTGGGGATCACTTTAGGAACTATATTCTGTAAACAAAAGGATATAAGAGATATAATACATTATGTTGTCAAAAGGAATATGTGAAATTCAGTTGGTCATAGTCGAGATACTAAATTTCATAGACATACAATGAGGGTATGTTATAAATTATTAATGTGAAATTGGATGGTCAAAGGAATGGATGATGTGTAGCTTTGCATTTAGATATTAGTAAATATATATTGTGGAGATGACATTCTTTAGTGCATGTTAATTGGGTTTTTCTTTATAAGAGACATAGGCAGACAATATCGTTTTAGAGATAACTACATGTATCCAAAAAGTGTAGGGCCCATAAATTTTTGCTGTTGTGTGATGCCAAAACTTGTATCTTCGCCAATAGAGGGCTCTAAATATCCCCATGATTCCGAAATATGGAGGCTCGCGTGGTAGAGTTGGAGTGTCCTCTAAATATTTGGCGATAGAGCGCAAGGTGGCTTAGACATGATTTTTTGGCAAATAAAAAAATGTCATTTAGCTATTATTATGACGATCGGCCCAATATGACGACTTGGTTTGGGTTGTTCTAAGAAGAGGAGCTAATCTAGCAAATTATATTTTTTAGAGTTAATCACATGTTGGATATGTAGGGTCCATAAATTTTGCAATTCACATGATGTAGCAATGTTTTATATGTGTGGTATTTCTAAAAAAAACAGTAATGCCAAAACTTGTCTTCTCGTTGATGGAGCGTGCTATAAATATTTTGACGGCCTCTTAATAATGTGCTCGTGAGCTGGATTTTGGGACTCTAAAAGATTTTGCGATGCAACACGAGATGGAGATTATGCTAGACCGTATTTTTGGCTAGAAATCATTTCCGCGGTCAATATGACAATTGGTCCAATGTGATGACTCAACTAGAGTTGCTCTATGAAGAGCAGCTAATACAGCAAACTGTATCGTTATAGAGATACTTAAATATTTCCAAAATGTTTGGTGTCCATAAATTTTGCAGCTTCACAATGTTTTGAACGTGTGGAATTTTTAGAATTTTCCGAATGTCAAAACTTGTCTTATCATTGATGAAGGGCGCTCCAAATATCCGCACAACCTCTAAATATGGAGGCTCGTTAGGTGGATTTGGAATGGCCTATAAAATACTTGGCGATGGAGTGTGGGATGGCGATTATGCTAGATCGAAATTTCAGTCGAAAACGCCATTTTAGCTAATATTATGACGATCAGCCCACATGACAACTTGTCAAGAAATTTTTCCAGTGAGAAAAGCTAATCGAGCAAATTTTATCATTCTAGAGATATTAGAATGTGGCCAAAATGTGTAGGTTCCACAAATTTTGCATCTTCACGTGTGCAATGTTTTGAATGTGTGGTGTTTCTAATTTATTTGCAATGCGAAAACTTGTCTTTCCGCTGATGGAATGTGTTCCAAATATCCACACTATCTCTAATATGGAGGCTCGCGAGTGGATTTGGAGCGGACTCTAAAATATTTGGCGATGGAGCGCGGGATGGCAATTATGCTAGAGCAATTTTTAGTCGAAAATGTTGTTGTTATGACGATCTGCCCAATAAGACAACTTGGCTAGACTTTTTCTAACAAGAGAAGCTAATCTAGAAAATTGTTTCGTTCTAGAGATAATCACATGTTGCCAAAATGTGTAGGCCTTTAAATGTGTGGTATTTTTACATTTTTTTGCAATGTCAAACTTGTCTTTTCTCTTATGGAGTGCGATCAAAATATACCCACAACCTCTAAATATGGAGGCTAGTGGGCTGGATTTTGAGCGGCCTCCAATTGGAGGTAAAGCATGGGGTGGCGATTAGAATAGACTAGTTTCTTGGCCAACAACATCATTTAGCCGTTATTACAATGATCGGCCCAATATGACGACTCGACTAGAGTTATTCTAAGAGAAGCTACTCTAGGAAATTATATCGTTCCATAAACTTTTTAGCGTTGCATAAAGCAATGTTTTGAATATCTAGTATTTCAAGAATTATTTGTGATGCCAAAACTTGTCTTTTTGCTAATGGAGTGTGCGCCTAATATTCGTCAAACTCTAAATATGGAGGCTCTCGAGCTGGATTTGGAGCGGCCTCTAATATATTTGGCGATGAAGCGTGGGATAGTGATTATGCTAGAGAAGATAATCTAGCAAACCGTATCATTTTAGAGATAGTCACATGATGCCAAAATACGTATGGCCCATAAAGTTTTGTTGCATCGCATGATGGAGCAATAGAGATAGGTTTCTTCGGAGGGAGAAACGTGTTAACGACACTAATAAAGAGAAATCAATACAAAATGTAGAAAATATTGATACCTTCGGAAGCAAAGATTTTAGAAAATTATTCGAATCAACAATCTCAACATTACTTAGTTGTTGTGACTGCAATTAATAAGATATCTTAGTAAAACTATCCATGTAGGCAACCGTAATAAAGTTGACATCCATCTCCATCATGCACACCAAGATCACCATATGGTATGTGTAGTACTGCCATGATGCATGAAAGAATGGAAATGATGGTGAGAGTATGTGGCTCATATGAACTCAGATCAATCTAGGCCCAAAATAAATACATGGAAGAAAAGAGTAGGGAAGACACACGTACCATAGTTGTGCGTCATAGTCGAGGCGACGGCCCCTCCTTCTCTCTCGATCTCCCCTCCTTGCTCTATCTCGGTCGTATTACACTCTCTTCCTCCCTCTATCTCCCCTCTCTCGCGTGTGCCCCCGCCACCCCTTATCTATTGGTCGGGATTTATGACAATTGATGATTGCCATTTATACATCTAGATACTGAATTAATTGCAAAATGTGTAGAAAACTGGTGTGCACCTTGCCTCATTGGAGGCGTACTTTGGGTGTAGAGCGCAATGGTTGGAAGTCGTCGGGGCCACATCTTGCCACGTCACCCGGGAACCTCACGCCAGGGCCCGCTCCAGTCGCACGACCCAAACCCACACGCGCGCGAGTTATTTCGCGGCCTACAAATTTTTGCAGCTTCACTTGATATAGCAATGTTTTAAACGTATGGTACTCTATAATATTTTGCGATGAACTTGTATTTTCACTATGGATTATGCTCTGAATACCCTCACAACCTCTAATTATGGAATGTTTTGAACATGTAGCATTTCTAGCAATGTTATGTGTGATCTACGTTATTTGTGCAAATTTTCACATATATGTCCACTACATATGGCTCAAAGTGATTTTTTCCTTTAAAATGTTTTAGAAGTGAATCACATATTCACATACCATGTTATATGGTGCAAACTTAAATTACTCATAGTAATATTATACATTATATATCAAGTGGAGGTTTCATTTACCTACCTTGGAAAGTTTTTTCTCCTTTCCCTCCCATCCAGCTCTGATCTCCATCAACGAGGCCTCAGTAATCCAATTGTACTTGCCCTTCACACAACCCACAAATCGTCATTCACACCTTGGATGTCATCTTGATCGTCAAGATTCATCTAATACGGATAAATATAACTCATAACTCACTTGTGTGTTGTCTTGTCCCTACAAGTCGCCCTCCCCTTGGTACACGCTTCATGAACTCCATCTCCATCATGCACATCAAGATCACCATATGGTATGTGTAGTACTACCATGCATGAAAGAATGTTGATGATGGTGAGAGTATGTGGCTCATCTGAACTCAGATCAATCTAGTCCCATAACAAATACATGGAAGAAAAGAGTAGGAAAGACGCACGTACCATAGTTGTAGCGCCATAGTCGAGGTGACGGGCCTCTACGATGAGGTTATCAGGAACATAATCTTGAACATCAAGCTCCTCTAGGGTGGCTTCCTCCACCGTTATCAACTTCTCGCTTCGCTCGTCTCCGCCTGCCATCACGGTCGAGGAACCTCAGGTATTACTCTCCCCCTATCTCCTCCGCGCTCCCCTCTCTATATCTCACCCCCACCCCCTTCTCTCTCGGTCGCTCCTCCTTGCTCTATCTCTCGGTCGTATTACGCTATCTTCCTCCCTTTATCACCCCTCTCTCGCGTGTGCCCCCCCCCCCCCCCCCCCACCCCTTATCTATTGGCCGGGATTTATGACAATTAATGATTGCCATTTATACATCTAGATACTGAATTAGTTGCAAAACGTGTAGACAACTGGTGTGCACCTTGCCTCATTGGAGGCGTACTTTGGATGTAGAGCGCAATGGTTGGAAGTCGTCGGGACCACATCTTTCCATGTCACCCGGGAACCTCACGCCAGGGCCCACGCTCTAGTCGCACGGATCCAAACCCACGCGCGCGCGAGTTATTTCGCGGCCTACAAATTTTTGCAGCTTCACTTGATATAACAATGTTTTAAACGTATGGTACTTTAGAATATTTTGCGATGTACTTGTATTTTCGCTATGGATTATGCTCTAAATACCCTCACAACTCTAATTATGGAATGTTTTGAACATGTAGCATTTCTGGCAATGTTATGTGTGATCTACAATATTTTTGCAAATTTTAACATATATGTCCACTACATATGGCTCAAAGTGATTTTTCCTTTAAAATGTTTTAGAAGTGAATCAAATTCACATGCCATGTTATATGGTCCTAACTTAAATTACTCATAGTAATATTATACATTATATATCAAGTGGAGGTTTCATTTACCTACCTTGGAAAGTTTCTTCTCCTTTCCCTCCCATCCAGCTCTTATGTCCATCACCCAGGCCTCAGTAATCCAATTGTACTTGCCCTTCACACAACCCACAAATCATCATTCACACCTTGGATGTCATCTCTATCGTCAAGATTCATCTAATACGGATAAATATAACTCATAACTCACTTGTGTGTTGTCTTGTCCCTGCAAGTCGCCCTCCCTTGAGTACACGCTTCATGACCTCCATCTCCATCATGCACATCAAGATCACCATATGGTATGTGTAGTACTACCATGCATGAAAGAATGGAGATGATGGTGAGAGTATGTCGCTCATCTGAACTCAGATTATTCTAGGTCCAAAACAAATACATGGAAGAAAAGAGTAGGAAGACGCACATACCATAGTTGTAGCGCCATCGCCGAGGCGACGAGCCTCTACCATGAGGTTATCAGGAACATAATCTTGAACATCAAGCTCCTCTAGGTGGCTTCCTCCACCGTCATCAACTTCTCGCTTCGCTCGTCTCCGCCGGTCTCACGGTCGAGGAACCTCAGGTATTACTCCCCTATCTCCTCCGCGCTCCCCCTTCTATATCCCATCGGGCACTCCTCCTTGCTCTATCTCGGTTTTATTACTCTCTCTTCCTCCCTCTATCTGCCCTCTCTCGTGCGTGCCCCCCACCCCCCGCCACCCCTTATCTATTGGCCGGATTTATGAAAATTAATGATTGCCATTTATACATATAGATATCGAATTAATTGCAAAACGTGTTGAAAAGTGTTGTGCGCCTTGCCTCATTGGAGGCGTACTTTGGGGTAGAGCGCAATGGATAGAAGTCGTCGGGCCCACATCTTGCCACATCACCTGGGACACCTCACGCCAGGGCCCACGCGCAAGTCGCAGGGACCCAAACCCACGCGCGCGAGTTACGTCGCGGCCTACAATTTTTTGCAGCTTCACTTGATATAAGTTTTTTTTAACGTATGGTACTCTATAAAATTTTGCGATGTGCTTGTATTTTTGCTATGGATTCATGTAGCATTTCTAGCAATGTTTTGTGTGATCAACATTTGTTTTTGCAAATTTTAACATATATGTCCACTACATATGGCTCAAAGTGATTTTTTCCTTTAAAATGTTTTATAAGTGAATCTACATGGTCCAAACTTAAATTACTCATACTAATATTATACATTATATATCAAGTGGAGGTTTCATTTACCTACCTTGAAAATTTTATTCTCCTTCCCCTCCCATCCAGCTCTTATCTCCATCACCCAGGCCTCAGGAATCCAGTTGTCCTTGCCCTTCACACAAACCACAAATCGTCATTCACACCTTGGATGTCATCTCTATCGTCAAGATTCATCTAAATACAGATAAATATAACTCATAACTCACTTGTGCATTGTCTTGTCCCACAGCAAGTCGCCCTCCCCTTGAGTACACGCTTCATGACCTCCATAATGCACATCAAGATCACCATATGGTATGTGTAGTACTACCATACATGAAAGAATGGAGATGATGGTGAGAGTATGTCGCTCTTCTGAACTCAGATTAATCTAGGTCCAAAAAAAATACATGGAAGAAAAGAGTATGAAGACGCACATACCATAGTTGTAGCGCCATCGTCGAGGCGATGGGCCTCTACGATGAGGTTATCAGGAACATAATCTTGAACATCAAGCTCCTCTAGGGTGGCTTCCTCCACCGTCAACAACTTCTCGCTTCGCTCGTCTCCGCCGGCCATCACGGTCGAGGAATCTCACGTATTACTCCCCCATATCTCCTCCGCGCTCCCCCTCTCTATATCCCGCCCACCTCCTTCTCTCTCGAGCGCTCCTCCTTGCTCTATCTCGGTCGTATTACTCTCTCTTCCTCCCTCTATCTGCCCTCTCTCGTGCTGCCCCCCCCCCCCCGCCACCCCTTATCTATTGGCCAGGATTTATGACAATTACTGATTGCCATTTATACATCTAGATATCGAATTAATTGCAAGACGTGTTGAAAAGTGTTGTGCGCCTTGCCTCATTGGAGGCGTACTTTGGGTGCAGAGCGCAATGGCTAGAAGTCGTCGGGCCCACATCTTTCCACATCACCCGGCACACCTCACGCCAGGGCCCACGCTCAAGTCGCAAGGACCCAAACCCACGCGCGCGAGTTACGTCGCGGCCTACAAATTTTTGCAGCTTCAC
This sequence comes from Poa pratensis, assembly GCA_947311845.1. Lineage (NCBI taxonomy): Eukaryota > Viridiplantae > Streptophyta > Magnoliopsida > Poales > Poaceae > Poa > Poa pratensis. The sequence continues at coordinate 20,062,651 of CAMZMU010000112.1, forward strand.
TTGATATAGCAATGTTTTGAACATATGGTACTCTATAAATTTTTGCGATGTACTTGTATTTTCGCTAAGGATTCTGCTTTAAATACCCTCACAACCTCTAATTATGGAATGTTTTGAACATGTAGCATTTCTAGCAATGTTATGTGTGATCTACATTTTTTGCGAATTTTAACATATATGTCCACTACATATGGCTCAAAGTGATTTTTTTCCTTTAAAATGTTTTAGAAGTGAATCTACATGGTCCAAACTTAAATTACTCATACTAATATTATACATTATATATCAAGTGGAGGTTTCCTTTACCTACCTTGAAAAGTTTCTTCTCCTTCCCCTCCCATCCAACTCTTATCTCCATCACCCAGGCCTCAGGAATCCAGTTGTACTTGCCCTTCACACAAACCACAAATCATCATTCACACCTTGGATGTCATCTCTATCGTCAGGATTCATCTAAATAGAGATAAATATAACTCATAACTCACTTGTGCGTTGTCTTGTCCCTGCAAGTCGCCCTCCCCTTGAGTACACGCTTCATGACCTCCATCTCCATCATGCACATCAAGATCACCATACGGTATGTGTAGTACTACCATGCATGAAAGAATGGAGATGATGGTGAGAGTATGTCGCTCATCTGAACTCAGATTAGTCTAGGTCCAAAACAAATACAAGGAAGAAAAGAGTAGGGAATACACACATACCATAGTTGTAGGCCATCGTCGAGGCGACGGGCCTCTACGATGAGGTTATCAGGAACATAATCTTGAACATCAAGCTCCTCTAGGGTGGCTTCCTCCACCATCATCAACTTCTCGTTGGCTCATCTCCACCGGCCATCCCGGTCGAGGAACCTCACGTATTACTCTCCCCTATCTCCTTTGCGCCCCCTCTCCATATCGCCCCTCCTTCTCTCTCGGTCTCTCCTCTTGCTCTATCTCGGTCGTATTACTCTCTCTTCGCCCTCTATCTCCCCTCTCTCGCGCGTGCCCGCTGCCACCTTGGCCGGGATTTATGACAACTAATGATTGCCATTTATACATCCATATACTGAATTAATTGCAAAACGTGTTGAAAAGTGATGTGCGCCTTGTCTCTAAGGTTGGAAGTCGTAGGGGCAACATCCTGCCATGTCACCCGGGACACCTCACGCCAGGGCCCACGCTCCAGTCGCATGGACCCAAACCCACGCGCGCGTGAGTGACGTGGCGACCGACAAATTTTTTCAGCTTCACTTGATTTTTTTTGAACCAGAAACACCCCGAAGAGGCTAGATGCTGCATTAATAACAAGCAGTGGGATTACATTTTACAATAAGGAACTGAAGAAAATAAGAAATAGAACTACAGTCCTTCACATTTGCACTAACGACCCTACTGAAAAGTTGCAAAAAGCAATCAAGTCCACCGCCATTGAAGCAGAACCAATCAGGGGCATCAGCTTCGTCACCGGGGACGAAACAACTTGGGATGGAGCCAAGCAGGGTCACCGCCTTGGAACTCGAGGGCCTCCGCATCGACACATAGGCCTGGAGGTTGAAGAAGACACTGGACGAAACCAACAGCGTCGATTGCGGCCACCTGCTGGCCAACAGGGTCAGCGACCAATCTTGGGTCGCCGAGATTGATTCTCTTGGAGCTCGCGGCATCACCACACCCAGCTTTCCACCTCCACCACTCGAAGCAGCAGCCAGCAGATCGAGCTCCTCCTTCCCCGCACCACCAAGGACGGCTAGAAGAAGAAGCCACATCGCAGCACCGCAGCTCGAGAGGGGCCTGCCAAAAACCCCCAAAAGAGAGGGCTCTTCGAGCTTATTGAAGCAAGCGCCCGCAGATCCACTCTTCCGCTACGTCGTCCACCGTGGACGCTCACCTGGAAAGAGCTTCTCCAGACCATGGCCACCGCTCGGGGGTGACCTGGCCAGGCACGAAGAGGAGGAAGACGACAAAGAGCCAAACGCAACAAGGGGCAAAGCACAACCTAGACTACTTCATACCCTACTCTGTACAAGCATGGGCCGGCACCCTAAACCATCTCTACACCAGCCAGCAAGGACGCCGGCGGCGAGAGCGGCCGGAAGAAGGAAGAAGCAGAGGTCGACTCTCAAAGGACAGAGAGGAGAAGAGAGGAGAAAAGGGAGGTCCTAGTCGTGATTGTGGCTGTTTCTCTTTGTGAGAGGCGGTTTGGAGCAACAGCTTCACTTGATATAACAATGTTTCAAACGTATGGTACTCTATAATATTTTGTGATATACTTATATTTTTGCTATGGATTATGCTCTAAATACCCTCACAACCTCTAATTATGGAATGTTCTCAACATGTAGCATTTCTAGCAATGTTATGTGTGATCTACATTTTTTGCAAAACATATCCGTCCACTACATATGGCTCAAAGTGATTTTTCCTTTAAAATGTTTCAGAAGTGAATCACATATTCACATGCCATGTTACATGGTCCAAACTTAAACTACTCATACTAATATTATACATTGTATATCAAGTGGAGGTTTCATTTACCTACCTTGAAAAGTTTCTTCTCCTTTCCCTCCCATCCAGCTCTTATCTCCATCACCCAGGCCTCAGGAATCTAGTTGTACTTTCCCTTCACACAAAGCAAAAATTGTCATTCACACCTTTGATGTCTTCTCTATCGTCAAGATTCATCTAAATACGGATATATATATATATATATATATATATATATATATATATATATAACTCATAACTCACTTGTAGCGTTGTCTTGTCCCTGCAAGTCGCCCTCCCCTTGAGTACACGCTTCCTGACCTCCGTCTCCATCATGCATATCAAGATCACTATATGGTATGTGTAGTACTACCATGCATGAAACAATGGAGATGATGGTGAGAGTATGTCGCTCATCTGAACTCAGATCAATCTAGGTCCAAAGCATATACATGGAAGAAAAGAGGGAAGACGCACATACCAGCTGTAGCGCCATCGTCGAGGCGACGGGCCTCTATGATGAGGTTATCAGGAACATAATCTTGAACATCAAGCTCCACTTGGGTGGCTTCCTCCACCGTCATCAACTTTTCGCTTCGCTCGTCTCCGCCGGCCATCACGATCGAGGAACCTCAGGTATTACTCACCCCCTATCTCCTCTGCACTCCTCTCCATATCGCCCTCTCCTTCTCTCTCGGTCTCTCCTCCTTGCTCTATATCGGTCGTATTACACTCTCTTCCTCCCTCTATCTCCCCTCTCATGTGTGTGCCCTCCCCCCGCCACCGCTTATCTATTGGCCGGGATTTATGACAATTAATGATTGCCATTTATACATCTAGATATTGAATTAATTGCAAAACATGTTGAAAAGTGGTGGCCTTGCCTTATTAGAGGCGTACATTGGGTGGTGAACACAATGGCTGGAAGTCGTCAGGCCCACATCCTGCCATGTCACCTGGGGCACCTCACGCCAAGGCCCACACTCCAGTCGCACGGACCCAAACCCACGCGCGCGTGAGTGACGTAGCGGCCTACAAATTTTTGCAGCTTCACTTGATATAACAATGTTTAAACGTATGATACTCTATAATATTTTGCGATGTACTTGTATTTTATCTATGCATTATGCTCTAAATACCATCACAACCTCTAATTATGGAATGTTTTGAACATGTAGCACTTCTAGCAATGTTATGTGTGATCTACATTATTTTTGCAAATTTTAACATATATGTCCACTACATATGGCTCAAAGTGATTTTTTCTTTAAAATGTTTTAGAAGTGAATCACATATTCACATGCCATGTTACATGGTACAAACTTAAATTACTCACACTATTATTATACATTATATATCAAGTGGAGGTTTCATTTACCTACCTTGAAAAGTTTCTTCTCCTTTCCCTCCCATCCAACTCTTCTCTACATCACTCAGGCCTCAGGAATTCAGTTGTACTTGCTCGTCACACAAACCACAAATCGTCATTCACACCTTGGATGTCATCTCTATCATCAAGATTCATCTAAATACGGATAAATATAATTCATAACTCACTTGTGCGTTGTCTTGTCCCTGCAAGTCGCCCTCCCCTTGAGTACACGCTTCATATAACCTCCATCCCCATCATGCACATCAAGATCACCATATGGTACGTGTAGTACTACCATGCATGAAAGAATGGAGATGATGGTGGGAGTATGTCGCTCATCTGAACTTAGATCAATCTAGGTCTGATACGTCTCAAACGTATCTATAATTTTTTATGTTCCTTGCTGATATTATACCAATGGTTACATGTTTTGCATCCACTTTATGTCACTTTTATACATTTTTCGGGACTAACCTATTAACAAGATGCCGAAGTGCCAGTTCCTGTTTTCTGCTGTTTTTGTATTCCAGAAAAGCTAGTCTGGAAATATTATCGGAATTGGACGAAACTTCACGAAGGGACCTATTTTATCAGAACACACCAGGAAGTCCATAGGAGCAACGAAGAGGAGCCACATGGGCCCCACACGCACCCAGGGCGCGGGTCCCCCCTGGCGCGCCCTGAGGTGGTGTGGGCCTCACAGGGGTCGTCAGTCGCCGCCCTTTCGCCTACTTATTCCCCGCGATGCAAAAACCCTAGAGACCCGAGCCATTATCCACGAAAAGTTCCAAAGACGTCGCCGCCGTCAACCCTAGCTCGGGAGGGTCCAGGACCTCTTCCCGGCACTCTGCCGGAGAGGGGAATCATCACCGGAGGGCTCTACATCACCATGTCTGCCTCTGGAGTGATGCGTGAGTGGTTCATCCTTGGACTACGGGTCCATAGCAGTAGCTAGATGGTTGTCTCTCCACTTTGTGCCATCATGTTTAGATCTTGTGAGCTGCCTAACATGATCAAGATCATCTTATTGTAATGCTACATGTTGTGTCTGCTGGGATCCGATGAATATTGAATATTATGTCAAGTTGATTATCAATCTATCGTATATGTTATTTATGATCTTGCATGCTTTCCGTTACTAGTAGATGCTTTGGCCAAGTAGATGCTTGTAACTCCAAGAGAGGGTATTTATGCTAGATAATGGGTTCATGCCTCCAGTAATCTGGGAGAGTGACAGCAACTTCTAAGATTGTGGATGTGCTGTTGCCACTAGGGGAAACCTAACAATGCTATGTCCACGGTCATATGTATTTGTTTACATTACGCACTTTACTTAATGCAATTATCCGTTGCTTGCAACTTAATACCAACGGGGAACTCGGATGACAACCCGGCGGTGGATTATTAGTCATAGATGTTGTTGGATAACGGTCTATGTATTTTGTCGTAATGCCCAATTAAATATCATAGTAATCATCATGTTATATATATGCATTGTCATGTGCTCAATATTTGTCAATTGCCCAGCCGTAATTTGTTCACCCAGCATGTTAGTTATCTTTTATGGAGAGACACCTCTAGTGAACTGTGGACCCCGGTCCATTCTTTTGCACTGATTAAACCACAAACTGCAAACATTGTTCCTTTTCATTCTCTGCAATTTATTACTGTTTTCCACACCATACGTGTAATCCTTTGTTTTCAGCAAGCCGGTGAGATTGATAACCTCACTGTTTCGTTGCGGCAAAGTAGTTTGATTGTGTTGTGTGCAGGTTCCATGTCAGCGCCGGATTCCCTGGTGTTGTGCCGCATCATAATTCGCCGTTGACAACCTTCAGAAGCGCTGCTACTCCTACTGGTTCGATTAAACCTTGGTTTCATACTGAGGGAAAACTTGCTGCTAGACTGCATCATACCTTCCTCTTGGGGTCTCCCAACGAGCGTGTGCTTCACGTCAGCAAGGTCCAAAACATATACATGGAAGAAAAGTGTAGGGAAGACGCACATACCATAGTTGTAGTGCCATCGTTGATGCGACGGGCCTCTACGATGAGGTTATCAACAACACAATCTTGAACATCAAGCTCCTCTAGGGTGGCTTCCTCCACCGGCATCAACTTCTCGCTTCGCTCGTCTCCGCAGACCATCACGGTCGAGGAACCTCGGGTATTACTCTCCTCCGCGCTCCCCCTCTCTATATATCGCCCCATCCTTCTCTCTCGGTCGCTCCACCTTGCTCTATCTCGGTCGTATTAGTCTCTCTTCCTCCCTGTATCTCCCCTCTCTCGCGCGTGTCCCCCGTCACCCTTTATCTATTAGGCTGGATTTATGAAAATTAATGATTTCCATTTACACATCTAGATACTGAATTAATTACAAAACGTGTTGAAAAGTGGTGTGCGCCTTGCCTCATTGGAGGCGTACTTTGGGTGTAGAGCGCAATGGTTGGAAGTCGTCAGGCCCACGCTCCAGTCACATGGACCCAAACCCACGCGCGAGAGTGACGTGGCGGCCTACAAATTTTTGCAGCTTAAGTTGATATAACAATGTTCTAAACGTAGGTACTCTATAATATTTTGCAATGTACTTGTATTTTTGCTATGGATTATGCTCCAAAATATCCTCACAACCTCTAATTATGGAATGTTTTGAACATGTAGCATTTCTAGCAATGTTATGTGTGATCTACAATTTTGTGCAATGTCGATACATTTTTTGCAACTTCACAGGATATAGGAATGCTTTAGACGTGTGGTATTTATAGCAATGCTATGCGCGGTATGTCTACAACTTTTTGCAATGCCAACACTTGTCTTTTTGCTGATGGAGTGTGCTCCAAACATCGCCACAACATCTAAATATGAAGGCTCGCGGGCTGGATTTGGTGCAGCCTCGAAAATTATTTTGCGATGGTGTGCAGGAAGGAGATTATGCTAGATTGGCATTTTGGCCAAAAATGGCATTTCGTTGTTATTATGATGATCCGAACTATATGTAAACTCGCCCAGAGTTGTTCTAAAAAGAGGAGCTAATCTAGAAAATAATACCGTGCTACGAGATAATCACATGTTTTCATAATGTAGAGGGCCCATAAGTTTTTTTAGCTTCATGTGATGTAGCAATGTTGTAAACCTGTGGTATTTATAGAATTTTTTGCAATGCCAAAACTTGTTATTTCTCTGATGGGATGCACTTTAAATATCCCACTACCTCTAATATGGAGACTAGTGGGCTGGATTTGGAGCATCCTCTAAAATATTTGGCGATATAGCGCTAGATGGCAGTTATGCCAGATCGGCTTTTTGTGGAAAAAAAAACGCCGTTTACCTATTATTAGGACGATAGACCGAATATGACGACTCAACTAGAGTTGTTCTAAGAAGTGGAGCCAATCTTGCAGATTATATCGTTCTAGAGTTAATCACATGTTGCCAAAATGTGTAGATCCCATAAATTTGTACAGCTTCACATGATACATGATATTGCAATGTTTTAACTGTGTTTGGTATTTCTAGAATCTTTTTTTTTTTTTTTGCGAAACACAGTACAACGCAAGCGCTCATATACACGCGCACACACTCACCCCTATGAACGCACGCACGCACACCCTACCCCTATGAGCACCTCCGAGAGACTGAGCCGGCGGGTCGAGTCTTGAGATTGACGAAGTCACCACGGGCGCCTCGCTGTCGACGGGAACGTCGCCTCCCACTGAAGAATATTCCGCCTTAAATGAGAAACACCAGCGTCAAACCTGGGGTTTGAACTCTGGTGGGTTGGGGGTACAACCACCCACCTAACCATCTTGCCACAGGCAAGTTCTCGTATTTCTAGAATCTTTTGCAATGTGAGAAGTTATCTTTTCGCCGATGGAGTGCGCTCCAATTATTCCCACAAAGTCTTAATGTGGAGGCTCTTGGGATGGATTTGGTACGGTCTCTAAAATATATCGTGATGGAGCGCGGGGTGGCGATTATGCTAAATATTATTTTTTTTGCCTAAAAACATCTTAGCGGTCATTATGACGACTTGCCCAATATGACGACTCGGCTAGAGTTGCTCTATGAAGAGAAGCTGATTTAGAGAATATTATCATTCTATAGATAACTACATGTTGCCAAAATGTGTAGGGTCCAAATTTTTTGCAGGTTCGCAAAATCGCCCGTCCGTCTCCATGTCCTTCGAAATTCCAATCGATTCGCCTCCTCCGGTATCCTCTACCTTGCCGGAGGCTTCCGCAGAGATCGCGCCTGGGCAGGCCCCTGGCGGCGGAGCTCAATGCCGCGTCTCATCCTGCATCATCTCCCTCGCCGGATGCTTCCATGGCGATCCGGCTTGTATTGGATACTTTTGTCCTCACGATTCGTCGGGCGCCGAAAAGCTTCGTTGGCGCTTATGGATGTGTTGCCATTGTTTCGATAGCTGATCGTCCATGGATACATGCCCTCATCCTGCTCCGCTTGGTTATGCGCATTGTTGCCGTAATTATTATGGAAATCCATCAAACGTGATCAATTATGTCATACCTACGTGCATGTGGATCTGGATTTGATTGGCAGCTTACCTATCGTGTATTTCCAAAACTTTAGCATCTTTCTTTTCAGATTCATGTACGTGCACGTTCTATCCACGCAGTTCCTAGCTGCCGTGCCGTGTACTTCCGATTAAATCTCCACCGTTAATTTTTTTTATTTTTACGGTGGTAAATCTCAAGCGTCGGTTAACCTGTGTTTTAATTATATAAGAGTTGCTCTATGAAGAGAAGCTGATTTAGAGAATATTATCATTCTATAGATAACTACATGTTGCCAAAATGTGTAGGGTCCAAATTTTTTGCAGGTTCGCATGATGTCGCAATATTTTGAATGTGTGGTATTTCTCAAAAAAAAAATCCAATGCCAAAACTTCTCTTTTCGCTGATGGAGTGCGCTCCAAATATCCGCACTAGCTCTAAATATGGTGGCTCGCAAGCTGGATTTTGACCAGCCTCTAAAATATGTGACGATGGTGCGTGGTATGGAGATTATGGTAGACACTCCATCTTCCTCGGGTAAGTAGCGAAAATAGGACCGAGGCTCTCGCGAAACCGCACGCGACCCGGCTAGGGTTCCTCGCAGCCACCGGCGCCGGCACCGCCGCTCCCCTCTCCCCTTCCTCCCCCCGCGCGGCCGTCGCCCCCCGAGGCGGCGGCGCGCCCCGGGTCCCCGCTCTCCTCGAGCTCTCCTTCCTCTGCTCGTCCCATCGCCGCCGCCGGCAGGAACCGTCGGGCGTGGTCCCGGGCGGCGCCGGCGGCGACGGCCTGCCTTTCCCCGCGTCGGCGGCGGGAGTCGGGGCTCCTCTCCCTCTGGCGGCGGTGCGTTCAGGGTGGCGGCGGTCCGGCACGGCCGGGTGGCGTGGAGCGGAGGCGCCTGCGTGCGGCTGTGGGGCGGTGCAGCAGCGTGGTTGGCGACGGGCAGCGGCGCCGGCCGGTTCTGCTCCTTGGCCCAGATCTGGGCCCTCTGGGCCCCATCTGGGTTGGGGCGGGCTGGCCTGTCCTGCGGCTCATTCTGCAGATGGTAGGGGTGTAGATCGCGTAGGATTCAGTGGCGACGGTGGCCGGCCTGTTGCAGCGTGGCGGCGGGCTTTACGGACCCGATCTGGGACCGGCCGGACCCCATTAGGACTAGTGTGCCCTCGAGGGGGCTTTTCGGGCCTGCTGGGCCCGGCCGGACCTGAAGGGGACTGGTGTGCTCCGCGGCCGCGGCCTGTCGACTACCGCTCCCGGCGGTGGAGGCAGTTCCCTCCCGCGCGGCCACGGTGCTGCTGAGTCTCGCTCAAATTACTCCTCGCTTCTGTCTTGCAGACCTCGTGAAGCTAGCCTCGGAGAGACGACGATGATGGCTCCATGACCGTAGTGGCGCATGTTGGTGGGCGGTGAGTCTGGTGGTGTCGAGGTCTCGTCCTCGCAGGGCTCCTTGCTTCGGATCGTCCGAGGACGGTGGATAGGGTTTTTTCGGGAGAAATCCTTGTCGGCTCGCCTGACACCGACGCGGCTACCCTTTATCCGCCTCCCTTAGTGTGCCGGGGGAAACCCTAGGACTAGTCTGCTGGTCTGGGCAGCAGCTTTCCTTCTTGCAGGGGCTGCTCGGTACTCGATGCTTTGGTGCTAGGAGCGTGGCGGTACTCCTTCGGAAAGGGCGCAACGGTTTTGGGTCATCGTAGTTTAGTCGATCCGCCTATGTCTCCATTTTGTTTCTGTTTTTCTTTTCTTTGGGCGTGTGTTTGCTGCTGCCCCAGCATGTGTGGTGTTGCGTTTGTATCGACAATTGCTTGGTGGTTGTTGCTTTATTTATAAAGCGGGGCGAAAGCCTATTTCGAGAGAGATTATGGTAGACTGATTTTTTGGCAAATAGCTGTTATTATGACGATCGACCTAATATGACGACTCGACTAGAGTTGCTCTCAGAAAGGGAGCTAATCTAGCAGATTGTATCGTTGTAGAGATAATTACATGTTGCCAAAATTTGTACGGTCCTTCAATTTTTGTAGTTTCGCACGATTTTTTTAATTCCGAAACTTGTCTTTTTATTGAATATATTATTGGAACCCCAGCTATGAAATCAATCATCGTCCTTTTACTTATTATATATAGTTCTAGTTAATTTTCATGTTTAATTGGTATACGTTGAGTGTATATACACATGAAAACAAGAACACTAGAATTAGACATTATTGCCATCTTGAAGTTTACAAACTAGAAATATTTAGCTACAACATCACATAAAGAACTCCAAGAATGGAAGAAAGTAGATGCATGATTAGGATATGAATTTAACATAATTAGGGCTTCCTTGATTCCCGTGATTCCAATGTCATGTCATGTCCGTTCATCCTACAAGAATTCATATGCACAAAAACTTATGTGGTTTCATCACATGAAAATCAAAGGATTCTTACCAAGAGGTTTGAGTGTATGGTAATTTTTTCATGCGATAAGAAGTGGGCCCAGCTCACTTGGTTAGGGAAGTGGATGTACAACCCCAGCCACCCAGGTTCAAGTCCTCACGGGCGCAAATTTGGGTTCTTATTATTTAAAAAACGTTGTAGGGCTTCCCCTACCGCATTCCTTTCAAAAAAAATTCATGCGATGTGGTGCAACGAATTCCATGGAAAATCTTGTGGGATCCAATCCTACTAAGCAAATAACCACCATAGGAACAATTCATATGGACCTCTTTGATTCATAGAAATAGTGGAGGAAGAACATATGAATAGAAAAAAAATTGATGACACTATCATCCGTCTGATTCAAAAGAATGGAGTATAGGAAAAATGGAGGCACTTTTTCCTTGTTTTAGGGTCCAAAGGGAAAACGGAGAAATTATACTATCCGCTCAAACCTTTTTTAAATTCCTATGATCAAAGAACAAGGCAAATAATAATTATCTAATCTCATCTTTGCATTTGCTTTAATCTTGATTTGATTGTGCTTTTTAGTATTCCTACGTTTTTCCTGTTACTACAAATCAAACACCCACTTTCACGAAATTACTGTGTTCACAATATTATGTGTTGCACATAAACCTTATCTTATTCATGTGATTTTTTCTACTTCTATGTTATTGAAATCATGCGAACCAAAGATGGCATACTAATTTGATTACTCTTATGAAAATTATTTGAATCAAAATACTCTTAGCGAGACTCATGAGTTATCTCCAGCCATGTTGCTTTATAATGTACAGTAGTACGTATGTGATTAGGTGACGGGCTGACGGGCTCACCGGACTCTGTGCGCGCGCGCTCTCGTTCGAAAACTCCAAGAGTGTACAGTCAAGCGACAGGAAGTTGACAGGTTTAGTCGGCAAAGATAACAGGATATCCGCGTGGGCATCAGCACCGAAAACTGATGTGACACGGACGAAGAACAGCGCAGATGACCGACCGACCGCGCTAAACTTTTGTTGGGAGTTGCTAACATGCCACGTGATCACCGTATGCTATCAGTGACAGACTTGCTACCGTTAACAGTCGCTAACCACCAGGAAAGAAAGGACAGAGATTCCTTATGTAGTTTCGTTGGAGATTGCAGGTCGGTCGGTGATTGCCATGTTACCTTTGCTAGCCTACGACAAGTTAGCTATCAAACTTTTTAAAAGAAAAGGCTCATGCCTAGCTACACAAATTGTAGGTGCACATTTAGTTTTTTAATAGAACTTTTCACTTTAGGACTTGGATTTGGAGGGTGCCAAATTCAAACTCGTAATAACATTAGAGTAGAACAGTTGAGTTGGCGAGGATGGAATACTCATGACCGTTGACTTCAATAGTGACGAATTTGAAGGAATACTCCGTATGAGGTAACGCCTTAGAATATTACTGTAGGTTTTTCTTGGAATTGAGCAGAAGAATTAAGATGTGCCCGGTGAAATTTCCCAGTGTTCACCATGTCTCTCTTTTGTCTTGCAATACCATATATTTCAAAATATGCCCAAATCAATACATTTGTTTTGCTATAATAAGATCTAAATGGTATAGTTATGTCTAGGCCGAACACATGTTACAAAAATGCCACGCGATACATGCAACATGTCTAGACTTTATGATGTAAGCAAACACTTTATTTTTTTGGTGCCAATCCGATCGAGTCAAGAGACATCTCTCTGCATAACATAATTGCATCATACGCGACCAGATGAGGACGGCACTTTAATTTCTCTTGATTATACAAAAACATGCCTTACGGTCGCTCTCTGTATGTGTGGGACTTGTATGGATAGGATATATACTTAAGTTTGGCGTGTCTGGTTCTAAAATTGTTGACTCATGAGGTCCAAATGCTCACTACAAGGTGGTGTCCCTTCTTCAGCGCGCTTGTGGTTTTTTTTTAATGATATGGGGACATGTCTTCTTCTTGAAAAAACATACTTCTTTACGTGGGAGGTCTAAAAATCTAATTTATGGTTAATATAGAGAAGAGCAGAAACCTTTGTCGCTTTGTATGCATAATATGTTGGTGGTCTAAAGTAATTTGTGAGGGTCTTCGTGTTGATTGGGTTGAAATTAGTGTTGATGCAAGTTTTGATGTACCCTTAGGCAGGTTATGGTGAGTGTCATTGATCGGGAGTTTTATCTTTCCGACTTTTGGTGGAGGAGGCTGAGCTCCGTACTTGCCTTACAAGCCATCTTCTTGCTCTGGATTTGCATATACATGTCATTTAGGGACCGGTAGTTTTTATATGCATTGTTTTCTCTCTACTGCTCCTTTCGACATGTCCACGCTTATCGATTTGAGGACGAATGTTTTGGGATTTATGCGGTGCCTATAAAAGATTGTAAGGATAGGGAGAGGAAAATTGTCTCGCTCATGGTATTGCAAAATTTTATAATAGGAAAATGTATGCGATTGTTGTAATTGGCGAGTGGAAAAAGGAATTGTGTGCATATTTATTTTTATATTTTTGAGAGAAAAAATATATATTTTAATTATCAAATGTGTGATTAAAGGGCATTTTTTACAAAAAGAAGCCCAAGCTGTGTTTTTTTAGAGCAAACCGTGCTCTCCATGAGAGGCCGAGGGTCATGGGTCAGGCTGGACGTTCGGGGGCGAGCTTTTGGCTCGGCCCGAGCTTTACGCGGCTCGCCCCGAGCCCAGCTCGGCCCGCGAAAGGTTTTGACCGAGTCGAGCCCAATTTCCTGGACCGCAGCGAGCTTTTGGCTCGCCAGGCTCGGCTCGGTCCGGCCCGTTGGCTCGGCCTTTTTCTGGCCTGGCCCATTCCAGCGAGGAACTAGGGCAGCATCCAGCAGAGGAATCGTCCTCTTCCTCTCTAGCACGCACGCACAGGTCACGCGCCGCCGCCGCCTCCATAGCACAGGATCCCGAGCGGATGGCGTCGAGGGCGATGTTCGTCTCCTCCTCCGCGCCCTCCCTACTCCGGCGCGTTGCTCCGGCGTCGAGGTCACGCCGCCGCCGCCCCTACCGTTCCTCTCCACTCTCCGCAGTACCTCCGCAGCACGGCCTCCCGCCGGAACCCGGCCTTCTCCAGCACCTGCTGCGACGCCACGTTGGGCACGTCCCCGAGATCGTCCAAGCCATGGCCATGGCGGCAAGGAGCTGGAACAGCTCGTGGCCATGGAGGAGCTCGCTTCGTGGCCTCTGTGGTCTCTCACCGGCGTCGAGGACGTCGCGGTAAGCTCCAGCTTCGTCGCCCCTGCCGCTCCCCCACATTGGGGCCCACCTGGCAGTGACTAAGGGCGCCTGGCTCGCGAGCTACCCCGAGCCAGACCGAGCTTCTGTAAAGCCCGAGCCGAGCTCATTTTCCCAGCTCGTCTGCCCAACGAGCCAGACCGAGCCGAGCTGAAAAATGGCGAGCCAAAGAGCAGCTCGCACCGAGCCTGGCCCGAGCCAGCTCGTGTCCAGCCTGAGTCATGGGCCTGTTCAGGATAGGATGTTTTTTTTTTGAACAAATAGGGGTGTCAGGGGAGCCTAAATTTCATTCCCAGGTCACCTGCACGAGGCAGAACTGATTAAAATGTCCTGTAAGATTACATTTTGGATATTGAAAAGAAGAGGACAAATACCTAGAGAATGAACATAACTTGTACATCTGTAGAAAGGTTGATCTTGGGACAGCCTAGTAACCTATGTTGCACATTTGTGAGCCTCTCCATTTAGCTTCCTAGAAATATGAAAGATCTGGAATGAAGCATTTTCCATTGCTTTGAAGAAATCTACTGAAGCCCAAAAGAAGTCACCCTAAGTGAGCTCTTGCATTCCAGTGAAGGAGAGGGTGATCAATTTTTCTTGATGTTGTCGTTTTGGCGAGTACCTGATTATCCGTTAAGAAGATTGGCTTGTCCACCTGTAGAATGTTTGCTAGCTTCGCAGCTAGTAATATAGCTTTTGCTTCTGCTTGAAACATTGTATCTTGATGTTCTGTTATTATATCCGAATGCTCCATTTTTTGTCCCTGATGTAGACTCCCAACGTTGTTGTTCTCCCATGCATTATACCTAAACCTGTAGTGTCACTACCTTTTTAAGATGCATCTGAAAAAAGACAGTTCCTGGAAGTATATTATCGTCTTGTAAAGTAGCCCCTTGCAAAGGAGCTTCTGTCGTTGCCGCATGGACCTGCCTCTCTCTACACTTGTTTGCTTCCCTATTCGCTAGGAGAGATGTTAGAAATTTCAAGATTATTTAAAAGGGCTTGAGCGTTTATGAAAATTTGGTAAGGTTCTCCTTTTTTCCTTTGGAATAGCATGTCATTCCTAGATTTTCAAATGCACCAAGTGGCCTAAGGATGGTTTATTGATAGTAAAGCCAGAATAATGTCTGTTTTGGTGCAGTTTGCAACTATAAGTTCCATTCTAATGCACCAAGGAGCAATGAACTAAGCTGATTTAACAAAGAGATAGGTAAAGAAGAGATGAATTTCATCTTCTTGCATTCCACGAGGAAATAGTTCCCCTCCACATCGGACCCGCACCCGAAACTCCACAAAGGACTTGCCTTAACGGAGTCAACTCGACGCGCGGTTCCCTTTCCCAAACCCGTATCGCCCTCGCACTCCTTCCCTTTCGCCAGAACACACAGGAAGCATCTAGAAGCTCGGCCCTCCGCCCCAACCACCGCCCGATCCCGATCAGACGGCTACCGCCGCTCTCCTCCCACGCCTCCGGCATCTTCCAGAGTATTCACTCCCCACCACCCGTCCCGCGCGCGCTATAACTAGCACCGCCTCCTCGTCCACCTCTCTCTCACAAACCGATCCCCACCGGCGACCTCGATTCCCCTTCCCACCCACCGGATCGAAGCAGCAGCCAGGGTTTCCGTCTCCGCGGAGCTCGGAATCCACCACAGCCGGCAAGATGTTCGGGCGCAGCGCGCCGAAGAAGAGCGACAACACGCGGTACTACCAGGTCCTCGGGGTGCCCAAGGAGGCGTCCCAGGACGACCTCAAGAAGGCATACCGCAAGGCCGCCATCAAGAACCACCCCGACAAGGGCGGAGACCCTGAGAAGGTACCGACCGATCTGTTCTTTTCGTGGCGACGGTTGGGTTCCGAGAGGGGGATTAGGATGGTCGATTTGATACGGCGATCTAGACTGGAGGTGGCGGATCTGTGGCCACTGTGTGCGATTCGATTGGTTTAGGGGGCTGGAATTGGTGGATGTGTGCCCGATGCTATATGATTAGGATAGCGCGCGGCTTTTTAATTCACATTTAGACGTTTAGCATTCGGTATGAATCTGTGAGATTGTCCTTATTCATTTGTTTTTGTGATTGCTCACATGCTTCAAACTATAATTGATGCTTGTAGGTGCATAGTAATTGAACAATTTAGCAGAAGCCTTTTCACATTCTTGAAACTACAGTTGATGATATTAGATGGTTATTAATCGAGCAGTTCTTTAGGAGCTTTATATGGTTGATGACCGGCCATTGATGTAGGACCAGTAGCGAATGACCTGCTATTGATATAGGCAGTCCGCTGGATGTTGTTTCTGTAGCTAGCTTCAATATAAGCAGTTCAGCAGTCGATGTTGATCAATGCCATTGTTACGAATGCAGCAGTTGTTTTTCATTCAAATAGTTTATCATGGTTTACTGAAAGTATACTGGCTGACATGCAATTTGCTTAATTCCTATTGCCATATTTCAACCACTGTCTGCCAAACTTACTGAATTAGTACCGAAACTGACGCTTCATGCTTGTGTCGTTAATCTGTTTGGGGACACTTGCTTTTTGGCTTAGTTGGAGAACTAACTATTGTGCCACTGCAGTTCAAGGAGCTAGCTCAGGCTTATGAGGTTCTGAGTGATCCTGAGAAGAGAGAGATCTATGATCAGTATGGTGAGGATGCCCTCAAGGAGGGGATGGGAGGTGGTGGCGGAGGGCATGATCCATTTGACATCTTCCAGTCATTCTTCAACACTGGCGGTAGCCCCTTCGGAGGTATGTCCAACACTGAATAACTTAATATGTCTGTGTTCTGCCAATGCTGTGATCCAAATTGACGGCCATGTTGTGTTGTTCAGGTGGTGGCAGCAGCAGAGGCAGGCGGCAGCGCAGGGGTGAGGATGTGGTTCATCCTCTAAAGGTTTCCCTCGAGGAATTGTACAATGGCACATCAAAGAAGCTCTCTCTTTCACGCAATGTGCTCTGCTCCAAGTGCAATGGGTAAGTCCTGCTGCTTTTGTTGTAACCTCGTATCAAATATAGTATTGCAACCCAGCTCAAAATTCTGACTGTACTGTGTATGTCCTACAGCAAGGGCTCAAAGTCTGGAGCTTCCATGAAGTGCTCCAGTTGCCAGGGAGCTGGTTATAAGATGCAAATACGCCAGTTGGGACCAGGAATGATTCAGCAAATGCAGCAGCCTTGCAACGACTGCAGGGGAACTGGTGAGACCATCAGTGACAAGGATCGATGTGGGCAGTGCAAGGGTGAGAAGACTGTGCAAGAGAAGAAGGTTTTGGAGGTAGTGGTCGAGAAGGGTATGCAGCACAGCCAGAAGATCACCTTCCCTGGCGAGGCAGATGAAGCGGTATGTGCAATAGAACTCCAGTATTGAGTGCCTGTCTATTTCTGTGACTGATTGCTTGCTGTTTCTGTGACTGATTGCTTGCTTGTTGTGCAGCCGGATACGGTAACTGGAGATATAATCTTCGTCCTACAGCAAAGGAGCATCCCAAGTTCAAGAGGAAGGGCGATGACCTCTTCTACGAGCACACTCTGACCCTAACTGAAGCCTGTGTGGCTTCCAGTATGTTCTGACTCATTTGGATGGCAGGCAGCTGCTCATCAAGACCAACCCTGGTGAAGTTGTCAAGCCTGGTAAGTGGGATACCTTTTCCTGAATCAAGTGGTCGTTCAGTTAAGTTATTCAATGGATACTAATTGAACATGTTGGTTAATGTTTCTACAGATTCATTTAAGGCGATCAACGATGAGGGCATGCCCATGTACCAGAGGCCATTCATGAAGGGCAAGCTCTACATCCACTTCACGGTGGATTTCCCAGACTCTTTGAACCCGGACCAGTGCAAGGCCCTCGAGACCGTCCTACCGCCCAAGCCCGCGTCACAGTACACGGACATGGAGCTGGACGAGTGCGAGGAGACCATGGCATATGACATCGACATCGAGGAGGAGATGAGGAGGCGGCAGCAACAACAGGCGCAGGAAGCCTACGACGAGGATGAGGACATGCCTGGCGGCGCTCAGCGCGTGCAGTGTGCCCAGCAGTAGGCAGATTGGCGGATGTGTTTGTTGGCGATTTGTTTCTATAGCTTCTGTGCTATGGTGATCTCAAAGTTTTCCAAGTTAGGCGCCTTACTATGTAACTTTCGGTATTATTAGTATATGATATTGACTACCTTATAAAGGATGACAGGTCGTCCAGAAAATTTATGTTAGTTCTCGTTTGAATTGCTGTTTGACACGTTTATTACTTGTTGGCTGTTTTGCTGAACTGAGATCAGCCCTGACTTGTTCAATTCTTGCAAAGTGAGCGATTGCTTCTTAGGAGAAGACTGGATTTGGGGGCCCAGATGCGGTGGTTTATCCAAATTGTATAACCTCAATGTGTAGAATCGGCCAAGATGCTCGCGAGAGTGTTTAGTTCGAATATTTTTGTAAGTTGGACGGAACCCCTAGTTTTTTAAAAATTATCAATAAAGTACACATGATTGTTATGAAATGAATGACAGAAAAAGTATCACTCTCTACCTGCTCTCCTCTTGCGTCTGAATCTCTCTCTCTTTAGTCTTCTCCAAACTGAGAGCAATCTCACGGTCTCACGCCACAATTCTTCGTCGGCAAGGGATAGTTACAGATACTTAAAAGACGAAGGAGTACTAAGAAATATTATGCTTTTTTAAGGAAAAAGAAAGGTCGGAGTCCAGATGGAGAACCCGGGGAGCTGAAGATCAACGTTGATGGCGCTTTTCGTCCTGACACGCACTCTGGAGCAGGTTCACACGAGGAGCAAGATCGGTAGGCGCTGATACCTGGAGCTAACGAACTGCAAAGGATTGCTTATCATAGACCATGGGCGAGCGGCGATTTACCGGTGCTGCCCACATTCTGATGATACTGACACCCAGCGAGATGATGGTAATCGACGAAGAAGGCAAGTTTGACCATTGATGGAAAGCTTTTGCTCCCGAAGAATTGGATGGGAAGTCTGTTAGAGAGGTGGAGATCTGTTACTGAACTCTGGTCTTTTGTGATCATGTGGGCCGTGATGTTATCTATTTGACAGCCCCTGGGTGCTTTGTGCAAATTGGTTCTTGTCGTTTTGGTTTCGAACATCTTGCTAATGTTCCCTGATGATAGTGGAACCCAACCCCCATTCTGGGAGGTTGCAAGGGAAAAAAGAAGAAGGAACAATGCAGTATACTACGTTTACAAGTGTGCAGCTAGAAAAAAACTTGAGTAGACCCGGCAACACACGCGCATTCGTACTACTCTGTAGTAATTTGCAACATTTATCCCTACGAGTAGCGAGCCCCAGGATGAGGGTAGTAGCAGTACGGCGAACTCGCTCCATCTTCGTGATGCCGTTGCCCCGACGGAGGGTGGTAGGAGCCACCGGAAGGCACTGGCGGCCCGGGCAACGCCGGGTAATTGACAACGGAGTCCTGAAACCACGGCGCCATGGATGACAATTCACGATCCGTTGATCTTGGCGTCGGAGGATAGCTGCTGGTTGGAGCAGGGAACTCCGGGTTCATCTGGGGAGGTGGGTATCCGCTCGGCGATGGCGGCGGATAATACGTTGGCGGTGATGGCGGATAGCTGCTGATGTGTTGGGTCGAAGGCACCGAATAGGATGCAGACGACGCAGGTGTTGGCGGATATGCATCAGTCAGCGGCGGCGGTGGGTAGTCGTTTGGCGGCAGCATGTCTTGTACCGGCGGGTACAGTGAAGTTGACACTGGTGGCGGCGGGTAGCTGCTGCCGGGTGGGGCAAAGTTGGGCATCGCCGGAGGTGGATACGCCGAACTTGACGGCGGCGGCGGGTAGCTGCTCCCGTGTGGGGCAAAGTTTGGCATCCCCGGAGGTGGATACGCCAAACTTGACGGTGGCTGCGGCGGAGGCGTGCAACAAGAGCTGAGGTCTTGCTCCGGCCGCGCACCGTCTGGCGCCGCCGGCTGCTGGAACGCGCCGCCGCCGGTGACGGCGTAGACGAAGCTGAGGCTACCGTTGGGCTTGCCGTCGGGGGCGAGCACCTGGTAGCTCTCACGCCGCGGCACCGTCCCGTCGCCACCGCCACTGCTGAGGTGGGACACCGGCACGCAGGTCGTGCCGACAAGCTTGGTGCCGAGGCACTTGCGCCTTCACCTCGAACTGGAGGAGCCCGTTGTGGCCGTCGAAGTCAAACGCGAAGACGGCGCCGTCCCAGTCCGCGTTTGCGCCGCCGTCGGGGTCAGCGGGGGCCTTCTCCCGGCGGCCGGCGAAGGACACGGCCACATAGAGCGGTGGCTTCTGGAACGGGACGAAGGACTTGACCCCACGGCAGGAAACGGATCTGACGGTGATGCGCCGGCCCGATGCCGACGGTGATCCGTCCGACATGGCCGGCTTCTTGGAGAAATGCCAACTTTTGTTGGAAGGTTGAAGCTTATATGGATGGATCTGACTTTTGCAGATCGTGCAGCAATCAGTTGCAGGTGCGTGCGATGATGCAAGTGTTTGTCTCTCTGGTCATTTGCAATTTGCTGGGATGTGATTATTTTGTAACTTAATCGCTGAAATAGCCTTATACACCCAAGGAAGCTACCTAGCACCATACGTCGCCTAATTTTGTTCTTCTTCCTAGCCATATGTCGTGACCAACCTGTCTCATTCATCATTTTCTTCTCCCATTTTCTAGTCGTGTAATGTGAGCCTGACTTCCACACCTTCTGGAACAGCTTTTCATGCATCAAGTGTAAACATCAAGATTTGAGCGTGCTGACATACCTTGCCGCTCTGTATGATCATAGTTACAACGGTACGTAAGAGGGCGATCAGGCATAGACTAGGGTTTCCGTCCCCATTGTCAGCGACGCTGCTGGTCTTCCGTGCCTCCGATGGCCTTTTAGGCTTGGAGGGTCGTGGACTCCGGCCTCTCACCGGTGGGAGGGTTCCCATTTTGTTGTTTTAGTTAGTTTTTGTGTCTTCGTCCGGGTGGTGATGTGGTGACTACATCCCGGTGTCAGAATAAGGTACTCTCCGCTCTATCCCCGCTCTGGTGGTGCGCCTAGCGTTAGCAAAGGGCGCGTGGAGTTGTATGTCCGATGGATCTCCTGGGATCTTGTCGGTTTTCGTGTTCGTCGGTGTGTTTGCATGTCAGTTTTTTCGATCTACGGTTCTCATCTTTGCCGATGATTGCTGCTCTGGTGTGCTGGCCCTTTGGGGTTTTAGCACGACGACTTGTATGCCTACTACAAGAAGCTCGCATACGACAAGCTTTGTCTGCTCCGGTGAGGGAGGGGCGAGGACAGCGGCGTGCTTTCGGCTCGCTCCAAAGACCTATTTGTAATTTTTATTACTCCCTCTGATCCTAATTAAGTGTCGTGACTTATGTCATGCATGCATTTGCACTACTGCAAGTCTCTCTCCACGACATTAAAAGCGGATCGAAGGGAGTAATTTTTATTACTTTTATACTGCTATGGATGATTAATAAATCGGTAGTCTCTTTCGGAAAAAAAGAAAGTATGAATATATGATGGCTTAGAACTGTTAAAAATATTAATCCCTCCGATCCTATATAAATGTCGTTAGGAATGACCTTGTCACGTAAGTAAACATTCTAGGTACAGCTCGCGTCACCTTTTTACGGAGCCGAGCAGAGGGAGTAGCAAGTTCGCGCGGCGACACGCCACGCTTGTACACGTGTTGTCGGATGATGCTGTATTTTACCAGAACGCCGGTACATTTTTTACAGTAGGAATTGCTCATATGGAATTTCTGGGCCAAATTTCGCTGTTTGGGGGTGGTTGAAAGAGTTTGGGCCTGCAAAATGAATCGAATTCCATGGCAGCCCCGCGCGCGCGTCCGTCCCACTCTCACTGATTCGGAGGCCCGAGGCTCGGAAATCAGCACGTACCTGTACGCGAGCGAGGAAAGAGAACGGCCCGCGAGCGAGCGAGCGACGAAACAGACGCGAGCTCCACCTCGAGCAGCGACCAGGAGGAACTCACGGCTGCGGCGGCGCCGCCGGTACGCTTCTCCCCGCCCGCCTCACCCTTCTCCCTTCCCCGCATCCTCTCACTCTCCCCGTCCTCCTCCGAATCCCGAACGACCGTCTGTCCCCTCCCGTGAGCCGGCCCTAACACTAGATCGACCGGCGGCGGGAGGCGACTCGACGGTGGGATTGGGGAAGTCGGCCTCAGTGGCAGCACTCACCTTTTTTGTTAGAACAACTGAGGCAACAAACCCAGCTTTGGCTATTATGAACTCCTTAGGGGCACTGTCCTTCAGATTCTTTGTGTTATCTGCGTATGGTCAATCTCGAGCTTCCTCATGAGGTTTCTTCCATTTCCAGATCCTTGACTTGTAGCGGCTGAGACAGCACTTACACTAGTTAAAACTAGTATTAGCCCTCCCCACTGTAAATTTAATCGCGTGGAGCGAGTTGACATGTCTACATTTTTTACAGTAGGAAAACTGATATATTTATTGATCAGAAGAAGATGGTATAGAGACCCGAACTGCTTGGTTTATTGTTCAAAACCAGGCGAAAACATGATCATCGTTCATGGCCGCAACAACATCAAGATGACTCAAAACCTGTCGCATCGGCCAAGTCTGCCACAAGAGAGAGAGAGAGGGAATATTGTGAGCACTCGTTCCCTATCACGACCTTACTTTGTTGCCTGAACGACAAAGAGGGGCGGAGGTGGAGGACCGAAGCTCTGCTGATCACCATTAAAGACGGAGATGGCGAAGAGGGGCGGAGGTGGAGTACCGAAGCTGTGCTGATCACCATTAAAGACGGAGATGGACACGTAGAGTAAACTGCGGCCGTAGTGGTCATCCGGTGGAGGATTTGGCCTGTGCGGCGAACAACGATCGGCTGGGCGAAGGTGACGGCGGAAGCGAGGATTAGGCGCTAGAGGAAAAAGGGTATCAGAGGAGCCTTACGAGCGAAACAACTAGACAATAGACACATCACCACAAGCTGAAAAAAGACGACAGGGTAATAACACACTGACAGGTCGAGCTGCCTATTGCTTGGAGTTCAGATCTTTGGAAAGATACATGCATTTGTCCCCAAAAAATCGTTTCTAAGTTCCTCCGACTTAAATCGACCAACCAGGGCCTGCATTCGTGGTCCTCGGATCGCCCTCCAGCCATGTTTTTAATATCTTCTCTTAAGCCATTTCGTTTTAAGGGTCCGTTTGGTCTCCAAGATTCCAAAAATATGAGAAACATAGAAAAATTATAGGAATACAAGTGCAAAATAGACGATTGAAAAACATAAAAAATGTGTAAATTTGGTTGTTTGGTTCACATGAAAAGGGGAAAAACACATGATTACTAATAAACATGGTCAGATCAATGTCAAACACTTGAGAAAGTATAATTAACATGTTACTGTGCTGCTAAAGACCTCGGTCTCATTTTTCGTGCGTAGGATTTTGAAAAAAGGTCTAAGTAGATTGTAAAATTGCTGCCTTTTTTTAAGTTGAGATCAAAGAAAAAGTTCCTAGGTTTTTTTCGTTTGCTCAATTCATTTTAATCAAACGGGTGAATATTGCTAGTAACATTATTTCCTTTACTTTTTCATTAAACCAAACAAGACCTAAACCTGCCCAAATCATGTGCGCCGCTAGGGTCTTTGTCTCCCTCATATTTCTTCTCGGGGTCCCTTACGCCACAGGATTTCTTCTCCGATCCCAGCCAACTCTGGCCGCCTCACCCACTACCAGCTACCCGCGCGACCACGAGAAGCTGAGAGCCGGTTGATCTTTCCAGCTTTCGCCCCGATCTTTTCTGCCGGTGAGTTTGGAGTGGATTTGGCTTGTCTATTGGGTATGGTGCATTCCTGGCCGGGGGGAGGCGGATCTGTGGCCGGAGTGTGCAATTCGATTAGTCCAGGGAATGCAACTGGTGGATGTGTAGCTGATGGTTGTAGGCCGGGAGAATTGGGTGCATGTGGGGAATGATTAGGATTGGGAGCGGCTTCATAACTCGCATTTAATCCACCTCTGTTTAGCATTTACTATGAACCTGTGAAATTGTCCTTGTACATTTGTTTTTTAACTGTTCACATACCTGGAAACTGTAGTTGATGCTTGTAGAGGTTTATTGATTGAACAACTTAACAGCAGCTTTTTCATATTCTAGAAACTATAATTGATGCTGATTTTAGATATTTATTTATTGATTGAGCAATTCGTTAGAAGCTTCTGGTTGATTTTCTATTGATGTAAGAGCAGTAGCTAGGTAATTTATGGAGGAAATCGTTCCGAGTTAGTAGTAGTGTTAGCAGTAGCTAGATCTGGGAGAAAATTATTTACACTCAATCTACCAGAAGGCAGTACAAAACACATATACCGATGGTTGGGTTCTTATACAGGCCTTAGTAATACATACTTTTTCTCCCAGATCTGAAATCTCATCTCGTATTAGTTCATCCTGTTTGACCTAATATACCGATGGTTCGTAAGTGCTTCATTTTCTTCCGACCTAGGCATCCTAGTTTTTCTGTTGTTTTCTTGTGATTCTAGCAAGGAGTGTAAATTTCAAATCTAAATCGTGTTCTTGGTAGGCGTTTATAAGAATGGATCCCGAAGAGAAGCCCAAGACGACCAGCGCCGGTATGGTGCCCGAAGAGAAGCCCCACACGGCCAGCACCGGGAGCGGTGGCCTGCCTCCGCCGCGTCTGGACTGCATAAAGTGCTTTGACATGCTGTGGTTCTGCTACTCGCCGTGGCACCAGATGCAGTACTACTACCGCTACGGTGACTTCGACAGCTGCTTCGGCAAGTGGGGGGATCTCATCGACTGCCTCACACTCAAGACGAAGCGGAAGGCGGAGGTGGAGGAGATCCTCATTGCCCGCGAGAAGGCCAAGCCGCACATCTGGACCTACCGGACCGTCGACGAGGCGGCGGAGAACTGGTATCGGATGTACAAGCACAAGGTGATGATGTCGAAGCCTGCAGGTTCGGCTTCGCCCCCTCCCAAGTCTGGTGGTATTTCCTGAGAGTTGTAAGTCGGCGGAGCCTATACAAACGGATGCGTTGATTGTGTTTTTGTTTCTCTGTTCTTAGACACTGATATTTGTTCAAACTTGAATGTACCTGACATGGTAAATAACTGGATCATTGGATGGATTGATACCTGAATCTCGATCTGTAAATCATGGCAGGCGACTGAACCAGACTGTTTTTGTGGTTCTTTTGCTGTTATATGCTGACTGCCTCTTCAAGAGGAAGGGTGGCGACCTCTTCTACGAGAACAAACTGACCCTGAGCGAAGCCCTGTGTGGCTTCCAATATGTTCTGACTCGGCAGGCAGCTGCCCATCAGGTCCAATCCTGGCGTAGTTGTCAAGCCTGGTAAGTGGGAGACCTTTGCCTGAATCAATTGGTCGTTCAGTTTACTTACTGAACGGATGCTCATTGATCATGTTGATAAGTGTTTTCTGTAGTTTTCCAAGGTGGGCGCCTTACGATGGGGCCATTGTTGCTAGTACACATATTAACTGGAAATACTTAACTAAACGATGTCAGGTCGTCCAGAAAATCTGTTTTCGTTCTCGATTGACTTGCTGTGACACGTTTATTACTTGTTGGCTGTTGATGAGCCGACGTCACGTTTGACGTGTGTTCGACTGTCCCAAAGATTTTGCCAGACTCCAGCGCTTCCAGTTTCTCATGAAACAGCGACCATGTGCATGTCATCGTCAGATGTAGCAGGCGAGGCACAATAGCATAGGTGTCGTCACTCGAACTTCACATGTTGCTGAATTTTAAACGAATCACCGTTCGCTGTGGGTTACAAGGGAGTGTACGCGAACATCGCATGTTATTTTGAACTTCACATGTACGCAAATAACATCAAAATACGAGGAGAGTGCTTGCCTAAACATGGTACCTTGCTTGATCTGATTGTCAGTTAGAAGGGGAGCATTTTTTTTTCTCCTTTAGAAAATTGAAGTGGAGCATTTGTGAAAGACATCACTCGGGGCAAGCAGGCCACTGAAGTAACACTACGGGAAACCGTCAAAACGCCGACGGCGGGCCGCCGTCGGCGTAGCAACGATCGCCGTCGGCGTAGACCTACCGTCGGCGTAGCGTCGTCGGCGTAGGACGCTGTCGGCGTATGACCAATGCCGTCGGCGTATCTGTCGCCGTCGGCGTATCTGAAGTGGGACCCACAAAACGGACGTCGAACGTCTCCGTCTGCTCCACCTATACGCCGACGGCAGTGCCGTCGGCCTAGGCTGCCACGTGTGCTGATCCGGTGCGTCTGGGAGGAGTCGTTGCCGTCGGCGTAAGGATGACCATATGGTCCTCCAGCGTCGACGTGGCGCCATCCTGTGCGTCCCCGCAGCATACTACGCCGACGGCAATGCCGTCGGCGTAGACTTGACCATATTTTCAGTTTCTGAAACTTTTTGCTGCTGGTTTCTGGCGCATTTTAAATACAATTAAAATTGCACAAATTATAAAACATCACAGAAACATCAAATAAAACACCACATACATATCCAAATGACACAAACATGATTCAAATTCATCCAAGCATTCATACAAACTCCAAACAAGTTCGAATTCACACACGCTACACCCGAACACATCCTACACCTCCCGAGAGCCCGAGGCCGATGATTCCTTGCCTTGGCTCATCTTGGTCAATCACCTGCATTGAGAAAGGATAAACTTTTAAGCATGTTGAAAAATGTAGTAAATAAGAATAAAGACGTAATGCAATTAAGAAGAAGCATGTTGAAAAGTAAATAGTACGCAAAAGGACATAAAAGACCCTCACCCCTAATCATCACTCTCATAGTTAAGTCCTGGGTTGTCATCATCACTATCAACATCACTATCAACATCACTATCACGAGTGTTGTATATTGGAACCTCCTCGCACGGTGGAGGCTCATCATCGTCATCACTATCACTCTGTAACTTGTTGAGCATATCTATATCCTTTAGATTCACCACTACGTCACCACCTGTTTGTGCATTGTCCTCGCGGTCCTCAAGACCTTGTATGCCAAAGTCCCCAAAGGTTTGTTCCTCTTGATAGAAAATCCCCTCGTATGTTTTAGGGTCAATGTTGTTGTAATCGTCTTCGGAGGGCATGGGTAGCTTACCACGTGGCGATACATGGAACACGACTTCCCAACCAATGAGTCCCTCTTTCTTGCATGGGTAGGGCAAATAATAAACTTGAAAGGCTTG
Source organism: Poa pratensis (assembly GCA_947311845.1). NCBI lineage: Eukaryota > Viridiplantae > Streptophyta > Magnoliopsida > Poales > Poaceae > Poa > Poa pratensis. The sequence continues at coordinate 20,089,887 of CAMZMU010000112.1, forward strand.
GTGAGCCACAACAAAGACATCGGATCCATTGTAGGTGGTTGAAGGCTTAACTTCAACTAACCCAATGGAAGGGGTACTTTTGGTTCCATGCTCAGGGTCGAACCAGTGGCATTTGAACACAACAAGCTTGAGTGATATGTTCGTGTTATTGAACGTCAGCTCATATACGTTCTGTAACCTTCCGTAGTAATCATAATTACCGGCTCCTTTGGTGAAGACCCCGGTATTTATAGTCTTTGCATTAGGCCGACTGTTCTGGTGATGCTCTGTATGGAAGCGGTACCCATTCACATCATACTTCTCATACTTCTCGACTCTACGGTTACAACCTTGGGAGACACATCTCAACTCATCTGACATCACAACGTTGGCATCAGCTCCCTACAAGTACAAATTGTTTTGTGCATTAGTAAGAGGGATAAGACACGAATTGCAAGGTAGAAGGGACAGGTTTGAAATTACCTTTTCCCTGAACCAAACCGTGAATTTTTTCTTTCCGGGGGCAGGCTCTTTCAAAAGAGTGTCCAACGCGGCTTCATTGGGTCCATCTGATGTTCCCGACCACATTTCATCCGTGAATTGACTAAAAGGAGAAAATACGTATTAGAACGAAATCATGATAGTAGTTGCAAAGTAATTTGTTCCCCATTTTACCTAAGGAAACTGCCCTCTTCTCCCTGCTCGTCGTGGGTCACTTCCTTCATGTTCATAAGCACATAGAGCATTATGCACTCCAGCTCATCATTGGTCAAGTTATACCTTGTTGGGCCACCGCTCTTGCCACCGGGACACTGGAAGAGGACGAGCTTGGGGTCTCGCTTGGGCTCGTCGACATTGTACCGAGAGGCCTGGTTATGCATAGTGGGAACATCATCGGGGTAGTACGTTAGCCTGGCGTCTGCCATCTCCTGAAGGATAGTTGCCTCGGCTATGGATGACTCAATCTTATTTTTGTTTCCACATTTGGTTCGAATATACTTAAACTCTCTCTCAATACAAAACTGCCAACGAAACTGCACCGGTCCACCCAAGAGTACCTCATTCGCAAGATGCACAACAAGATGTGCCATCGGAGTAAAGAAGCCTGGCGGAAATATCGTCTCTAAGTTGCACAGCAACTCCGGCACTAGTTCATGCAGCTTCTGAATAATCAGGGGACATACTTGCTTAGCACAGAGCGTGCGGAAGAAATGGCTCAACTCCGCGAGCACTCGCCAGACACGGTCGGGGAGATACCCTCGAACCATCACCGGTAGCAGCCGCTCAATCCATATATGATAGTCGTGACTCTTGAGCCCGGTGACTTTTGCCGATTGTATATTGACTCCCTTACTTATATTCGAACAATAGCCATCAGGGAACATCACGACGAATTTGAGCCAATGGAATGCCTCAGACCTTTGCATACTATTAAGGCAGAAGTCAGCATGCGGCTTGAACCAGTTCTTTTGACGGCCTTCAGGAGGCTTCATGTGCATTCTCTCCCTATCACAGAGCTTCTTAACATCAACTCTAGCCTTAACATTATCCTTCGACTTCGGGGTAATGTTCAGGATTGTGTGAAAGAGGGACTCTCCAACATTCTTTTCGGTGTGCATCACATCGATGCTATGGGGAAGTTCGAGGTCCTTGTAATATTCGAGTTGCGTCAAGCCTGCCACGTGAGTCCAGTTGTGCGACACACCATATCCCACATATCGTGGGCCTTTTCTCCCAGCAGGCACGAGAGCACTTAGCTCGGCGTCAACAGCTGCACCATCGAAAGTTGGTATCGCTTTTTCTTCACGCTCAACTCTGCCCTTCTTGAAGTTCTTTTTGTCTTCTCTAAACGGATGCCCTCTTTTGAGGAACTTTCGATGTGTGTCAAACGCGGAATACTTCCGTCCCGCCGTTAGCCACATGAACTCAAGTCGGTTCCTGCACACTGGGCATGGCCACTTACCAGCTGTACACCATCCGCAGAATAGGGCGTACCCGGGCATGTCATGCATGGAATTGTGATACCAAACTTTCATCAAGAAGTTTGTCTTCGATGCACGATCATATGTCAACGTCCCGTGGTGCCAAGAGTGGTTCAGATCATCCACAATTGGCTGCATGTACATACTTAAATTCTTCCCCGGATATTCAGGACCTGGAATGATCAGCGAGAGGAACATGGTCTTCTTTTGCATTAGGGCTCCAGGAGGGAGATTGAGCGGAATAACAAACACGGGCCAGCAGCTGTACGCGGTAGTCGACAAACCATATGGATTGAATCCATCGGTTGCTATCGCGATTCTCACGTTTCGAGCATCTGCTGCCTCATCGGGGTGGTTCGCATCAAAGTTCTTCCATGCCGTACCATCAGATGGATGTCCCATCAATTCCCGGTCGTGCTCATCCTTGTATCTCTTCCCCGTTTTGTGCCATTGCATCTGTGTGGCAGACTCTTTGTTCATGTAAAGCCGCTTGATTCTTTGTATGAATGGGAGGTAACGAAGAATCTTAATGGCGACATTTGACTGCGTCTTCGTACCATCGGGTCCTTTTACCACATGATACCTAGAGGCCTTACACAAGATACAGTACTTGTCATTGGCAAACTGTTTCCAAAACAAAAGGCATCCTTTTGGACAACAATCTATCTTCTGATAATCCATGCTGAGATCTCGCAGGATTTTCTTCGTTTCGTACATGCTTTGAGGCAGACAATGCCCTTCAGGCAACAGGTTACCAGTTGTTTGCAGATGCGCTTCAAAGCATGAACGGGTGCTGCCATACTGGAGCTTGTTGGCTAGTGCTTGCGAGATGGCATCGAGCTGAGAAACATTTGCACCCTCGTACAGAGGCCTCTGAGACGAGGCCATCATAGCAAAGAAGGCCTTCGCGGTTGGCTCTGGGTCCTCTGGTTGACGCGGTTCGTCCGGTTCACGCGGTTCCTCCGGTTCTGGAGGTTCCTCCGGTTCCTCCTGTGATGGTGGCGAATCTGGCATGTCGCCAGCACGGAGATCATCTAGCCAGTTTCTAATCCCATCATCTTCATTGCCATTGATCCGCTGCCGCATCACCCTGCCACTCTCGCGCTCGTACTCATCAAAGTTGACTGTCGTCACGAAGTTCGGCATATACCCACGAGAGAAGAGGTGTTTAATCATATCATCCTTTCCCTGACGTGTACGAAACTTGCAACGAGGGCAAGGGCACTGTCCACGAGCGCCTGACTCTAAACCCTTACGCGCTAACTCCTTCACTAACAAATGCGTCTTCCATACCCACTCATCTGTTTTGTCAACCAAACTAGTTCGGCCACTGTACATCCACCCATTATCTGCCATCCTCTGCTGCTTTACTGTGAGCCAAATAATAATAACATGAAATTAAATGCATCATATTTTTATTTTCTTGCATGCAATGTCACCATTTTATTACGGCCAAATTTTATCTTTTACAACATGCAAGGGTTCACATACACTTCTAATAGGTAGGGGCCTATCCCGCCCGAGTACGTGTAGATCGAGTCGTGTCCCATGTTCTACCCCGACCCGAGACGGAATTTCGGCAGCACCTCCCCGCTGTTCTTCAGAATACACGTCTCGAGCTTGTCAAGCCGAGAGGGTGTGCATCCGAAGAACAACAGGGAGGTGCTGCCGAAATTCCGTCTCAGGAAGGGGTAGAACGTGGAACACGACCCGATCTACACGTACTCGGACTGTCCAACAGGACAACCCGGAAGTGTTACGGTTATAAATATGCAAAGATGGACAATCCTGCATATTTATAAATTTGTAACCCTTCCGGATGGGATCTGACTCGGGTTACGCGACTGACTTGGTGATCTAGACCAAAATAAACCTATGCAGCAAGAGAGGCGAAAGATTTATACCCTCGAAGCGTGATCGGTGGCCGGAGAAGGTCGAGGACGTGCTCCGGAAGAGGGCGACAAAACAAAGGGCACCGAGGCAGCCCCTCCTCAGCAGGAGAAGCCGCGACGACGCGCGGGACCGACGGTGCTGGCTGGCGGGAAGCTACGTCATCTAAAAAGTACAAACAATCGAAATATATAAGCAAATATCCCTCCATTTTACCTAATAATTAAACATAAAACAGAATAAACCATAGAACGATGTAACCATATCAGCTAAACATAGCACATATAGACAAGTAGCACAATAATACATAGGTAGCATGTATGATAAGTCTAGCAGTACAACAGGTAGCAAGATAAGTCTAGTAGTACGACAGGTAGGATGATAGACATCCTAAACTCGACTCGCGCCGGTGTCAGTGACGTCGTCCAAGCGGGCCCAACAAGAGGACAGGCTGCTGCTAGAGTCCTCGCCCTGCTGCTGCGTGCCGGAGGGGCCGGCCTCGCCCTGCCCGCGCTGCTGCCGGCTCTCGCTGAAGACCTGGTACTGGACCGCCATCACCTGGGGATCAAGGAGGAGATCCTTGACCAAGGGGTCATCCTCCTCGCGCTGGTGGCGCGCCCTCAGCAGCCTCTCTGCCTGCCGGTGCTCCCTCTCCTCGGCCTTCGTCGCGATCCTCATGCCATCTGGCGCTAACATATGCGCCACCCTCCGCTCATCCTCAAAGTTGAGGATCGCTCTCGCCCCAAAGTGCTGGACCGCCGCGCAGTCGTAGGCGCGGGCCGCCTGCCACGGGCACCTGAAAGTACCAAGCTGGATCTTCCTGTGATCCACTGTGATCTGAGCTGCCCAAGTCGGGATCTTCGTGTGTCTCCGGTGAACACCACGAAACTTTCGCTCCGGCTCCGACATGATACTTAGTTAAGTAAAAGCATTTGATACAGGGGTTAGTCATATATGAAATGAATATATGTGAAATCTATTTCAAGCATTTTTATACCTGCACTCAAGCTCTGCTGCCACTAGAGTAGGAATCCTGCAAGCAAAGGGACTTTTTTTAGTCCAAATAACGAAGATATTATGGAGATGACTATGCATAGGGAACGTGGTTTTACATCTGAAGCCTCATATGTCAAAGCCATTAGTTAGCAAAAAGAGTGCCTACAAGAACGAAGTAGAAATAAATGCATTGTTCTTGCATTTACCCTTGGTTCTGTAGACAGTCTTCTTGCAAGCATAATGGACTATTCTAATCATCGGCTTGCATTAAGAATAGCCAAGAAGACAACATTATTTCTTTCGACTCATAAAAAACAGCAAATCACCTACACTAAATTTTTATACGACGATCATTCCAAATTGACTTAGCAAATTTTTCTAATAACATTTCTAATAAATTTCTAACACTAAATTTCCTAACACTAAATTTCCTACCACTAAATTTCCTACACTACAAAAACAACACAAAAATGTACCTAAACTACACACCTAATTTATACTCTACCACCTTAGCAAAATTTCTACTAACACTTGGTCGACTAAATTTCTAACACTAAATTTCCTACCACTAAATTTCCTACACTACAAAAACAACACAAAAATGTACAAAAACAACACAAAAATGTACCTCGGGGCGGCGGGAGGTGGCCCGCGTGGCGGCGGCGGCCGAAGCGGGAGGCTGCGGCGGCGGCGGATCGAGGGCGGGGAGGAGGCGCACGGGATGGGGGAGGAGGCGGCGGCGGCGGATCGAGGTCGGGGAGGAGGAGGCGCACGGGATGGGGGAGGAGGAGGCGCACGGGATGGGGGAGGAGGCGGCCGGGTCGGGGAGGAGCGGCCGAGGCGGGAGGTGGCCGGCGTGGGGAGTGCGTCGAGGCGGGAGGTGGCCCGCGTGGCGGCGGCGGCCGAAGCGGGAGGTGGCCCGCGTGGCGGCGGCGGCCGAAGCGGGAGGCTGCGGCGGCGGCGGATCGAGGGCGGGGAGGAGGCGCACGGGATGGGGGAGGAGGCGGCGGCGGCGGATCGAGGTCGGGGAGGAGGAGGCGCACGGGATGGGGGAGGAGGAGGCGCACGGCGTGGGAGACGTTTTTTTTGTTTGTCTCCGCTCCGACCAGGTGCTTGTACTAATTATTAGGGCAACCTATACGCCGACCATTTTTTATTTATGTCCCTTGCAATTTATTAAAATTAATCGAAACAGAGTAGTAGCAACTAAGATAGAACAAAACGTGCAATGTATACAAGTGTGTTGTGTGTTGTAAATGTGCAAGAATCTACTCCTAGGTGTGACCGACATCACCGGCTTCACTTTCTCTCTAGTGAGTTTCTGCACTTAGAGGTGAAAACTCCCCTTTCGGACGAACCGGATGGAATCGTGTGTCGATTTGGGGTAGACTTTGGTTTCTCATGTTCCTATGGCCTAACATAACACAACCAAGCAAAAAAGTCCACTGGGCTACCCCCTTTCGACGCACGTCTATGGGGGTAGACGGAAACGTTAGGGTTTTTCCAGCGGATTCAGGGTTTCACCGAAGCGGGGCCCCGGAGCGTCGGAACCCCACCCAAACCTAGGTTGTGACATACCATATGTATACAAGTGAGTTGTGTGTTGTAAATGTGCAAGAATCTACTCCTACGTGTGACCGACATCACCGGCTTCACTTTCTCTCTAGTGAGTTTCTGCACTTAGAGGTGAAAACTCCCCTTTCGGGCGAACCGGATGGAATCGTGTGTCGATTTGGGGTAGACTTTGGTTTCTCATGTTCCTATGGCCTAACATAACACAACCAAGCAAAAAAGTCCACTGGGCTACCCCCTTTCGACGCACGTCTATGGGGGTAGACGGAAACGTTAGGGTTTTTCCAGCGGATTCAGGGTTTCACCGAAGCGGGGCCCCGGAGCGTCGGAACCCCACCCAAACCTAGGTTGTGACATACCATATGTATACAAGTGAGTTGTGTGTTGTAAATGTGCAAGAATCTACTCCTACGTGTGACCGACATCACCGGCTTCACTTTCTCTCTAGTGAGTTTCTGCACTTAGAGGTGAAAACTCCCCTTTCGGGCGAACCGGATGGAATCGTGTGTCGATTTGGGGTAGACTTTGGTTTCTCATGTTCCTATGGCCTAACATAACACAACCAAGCAAAAAAGTCCACTGGGCTACCCCCTTTCGACGCACGTCTATGGGGGTAGACGGAAACGTTAGGGTTTTTCCAGCGGATTCAGGGTTTCACCGAAGCGGGGCCCCGGAGCGTCGGAACCCCACCCAAACCTAGGTTGTGACATACCATATGTATACAAGTGAGTTGTGTGTTGTAAATGTGCAAGAATCTACTCCTACGTGTGACCGACATCACCGGCTTCACTTTCTCTCTAGTGAGTTTCTGCACTTAGAGGTGAAAACTCCCCTTTCGGACGAACCGGATGGAATCGTGTGTCGATTTGGGGTAGACTTTGGTTTCTCATGTTCCTATGGCCTAACATAACACAACCAAGCAAAAAAGTCCACTGGGCTACCCCCTTTCGACGCACGTCTATGGGGGTAGACGGAAACGTTAGGGTTTTTCCAGCGGATTCAGGGTTTCACCGAAGCGGGGCCCCGGAGCGTCGGAACCCCACCCAAACCTAGGTTGTGACATACCATATGTATACAAGTGAGTTGTGTGTTGTAAATGTGCAAGAATCTACTCCTACGTGTGACCGACATCACCGGCTTCACTTTCTCTCTAGTGAGTTTCTGCACTTAGAGGTGAAAACTCCCCTTTCGGACGAACCGGATGGAATCGTGTGTCGATTTGGGGTAGACTTTGGTTTCTCATGTTCCTATGGCCTAACATAACACAACCAAGCAAAAAAGTCCACTGGGCTACCCCCTTTCGACGCACGTCTATGGGGGTAGACGGAAACGTTAGGGTTTTTCCAGCGGATTCAGGGTTTCACCGAAGCGGGGCCCCGGAGCGTCGGAACCCCACCCAAACCTAGGTTGTGACATACCATATGTATACAAGTGAGTTGTGTGTTGTAAATGTGCAAGAATCTACTCCTACGTGTGACCGACATCACCGGCTTCACTTTCTCTCTAGTGAGTTTCTGCACTTAGAGGTGAAAACTCCCTTTCGGCGAACCGGATGGAATCGTGTGTCGATTTGGGGTAGACTTTGGTTTCTCATGTTCCTATGGCCTAACATAACACAACCAAGCAAAAAAGTCCACTGGGCTACCCCCTTTCGACGCACGTCTATGGGGGTAGACGGAAACGTTAGGGTTTTTCCAGCGGATTCAGGGTTTCACCGAAGCGGGGCCCCGGAGCGTCGGAACCCCACCCAAACCTAGGTTGTGACATACCATATGTATACAAGTGAGTTGTGTGTTGTAAATGTGCAAGAATCTACTCCTACGTGTGACCGACATCACCGGCTTCACTTTCTCTCTAGTGAGTTTCTGCACTTAGAGGTGAAAACTCCCCTTTCGGACGAACCGGATGGAATCGTGTGTCGATTTGGGGTAGACTTTGGTTTCTCATGTTCCTATGGCCTAACATAACACAACCAAGCAAAAAAGTCCACTGGGCTACCCCCTTTCGACGCACGTCTATGGGGGTAGACGGAAACGTTAGGGTTTTTTCCAGCGGATTCAGGGTTTCACCGAAGCGGGGCCCCGGAGCGTCGGAACCCCACCCAAACCTAGGTTGTGACATACCATATGTATACAAGTGAGTTGTGTGTTGTAAATGTGCAAGAATCTACTCCTACGTGTGACCGACATCACCGGCTTCACTTTCTCTCTAGTGAGTTTCTGTACTTAGAGGTGAAAACTCCCCTTTCGGACGAACCGGATGGAATCGTGTGTCGATTTGGGGTAGACTTTGGTTTCTCATGTTCCTATGGCCTAACATAACACAACCAATCAAAAAAGTCCACTGGGCTACCCCCTTTCGACGCACGTCAATGGGGGTAGACGGAAACGTTAGGGTTTTTCCAGCGGATTCAGGGTTTCACCGAAGCGGGGCCCGGAGCGTCGGAACCCCACCCAAACCTAGGTTGTGACATACCATATGTATACAAGTGAGTTGTGTGTTGTAAATGTGCAAGAATCTACTCCTACGTGTGACCGACATCACCGGCTTCACTTTCTCTCTAGTGAGTTTCTGCACTTAGAGGTGAAAACTCCCCTTTCGGACGAACCGGATGGAATCGTGTGTCGATTTGGGGTAGACTTTGGTTTCTCATGTTCCTATGGCCTAACATAACACAGCCAAGCAAAAAAGTCCACTGGGCTACCCCCTTTCGACGCCCGTCTATGGGGGTAGACGGAAACGTTAGGGTTTTTCCAGCGGATTCAGGGTTTCACCGAAGCGGGGCCCCAGAGCGTCGGAACCCCACCCAAACCTAGGTTGTGACATACCATATGTATACAAGTGAGTTGTGTGTTGTAAATGTGCAAGAATCTACTCCTACGTGTGACCGACATCACCGGCTTCACTTTCTCTCTAGTGAGTTTTTGCACTTAGAGGTGAAAACTCCCCTTTCGGACGAACCGGATGGAATCGTGTGTCGATTTGGGGTAGACTTTGGTTTCTCATGTTCCTATGGCCTAACATAACACAACCAAGCAAAAAAGTCCACTGGGCTACCCCCTTTCGACGCACGTCTATGGGGGTAGACGGAAACGTTAGGGTTTTTCCAGCGGATTCAGGGTTTCACCGAAGCGGGGCCCCGGAGCGTCGGAACCCCACCCAAACCTAGGTTGTGACATACCATATGTATACAAGTGAGTTGTGTGTTGTAAATGTGCAAGAATCTACTCCTACGTGTGACCGACATCACCGGCTTCACTTTCTCTCTAGTGAGTTTCTGCACTTAAAGGTGAAAACTCCCCTTTCGGACGAACCGGATGGAATCGTGTGTCGATTTGGGGTAGACTTTGGTTTCTCATGTTCCTATGGCCTAACATAACACAACCAAGCAAAAAAGTCCACTGGGCTACCCCCTTTCGACGCACGTCTATGGGGGTAGACGGAAACGTTAGGGTTTTTCCAGCGGATTCAGGGTTTCACCGAAGCGGGGCCCCGGAGCGTCGGAACCCCACCCAAACCTAGGTTGTGACATACCATATGTATACAAGTGAGTTGTGTGTTGTAAATGTGCAAGAATCTACTCCTACGTGTGACCGACATCACCGGCTTCACTTTCTCTCTAGTGAGTTTCTGCACTTAGAGGTGAAAACTCCCCTTTCGGACGAACCGGATGGAATCGTGTGTCGATTTGGGGTAGACTTTGGTTTCTCATGTTCCTATGGCCTAACATAACACAACCAAGCAAAAAAGTCCACTGGGCTACCCCCTTTCGACGCACGTCTATGGGGGTAGACGGAAACGTTAGGGTTTTTTCCAGCGGATTCAGGGTTTCACCGAAGCGGGGCCCCGGAGCGTCGGAACCCCACCCAAACCTAGGTTGTGACATGCCATATTTATACAAGTGAGTTGTGTGTTGTAAATGTGCAAGAATCTACTCCTACGTGTGACCGACATCACCGGCTTCACTTTCTAGTGAGTTTCTGCACTTAGAGGTGAAAACTCCCCTTTCGGACGAACCGGATGGAATCGTGTGTCGATTTGGGGTAGACTTTGGTTTCTCATGTTCCTATGGCCTAACATAACACAACCAATCAAAAAAGTCCACTGGGCTACCCCCTTTCGACGCACGTCTATGGGGGTAGACGGAAACGTTAGGGTTTTTCCAGCGGATTCAGGGTTTCACCGAAGCGGGGCCCCGGAGCGTCGGAACCCCACCCAAACCTAGGTTGTGACATACCATATGTATACAAGTGAGTTGTGTGTTGTAAATGTGCAAGAATCTACTCCTACGTGTGACCGACATCACCGGCTTCACTTTCTCTCTAGTGAGTTTCTGCACTTAGAGGTGAAAACTCCCCTTTCGGGCGAACCGGATGGAATCGTGTGTCGATTTGGGGTAGACTTTGGTTTCTCATGTTCCTATGGCCTAACATAACACAACCAAGCAAAAAAGTCCACTGGGCTACCCCCTTTCGACGCACGTCTATGGGGGTAGACGGAAACGTTAGGGTTTTTCCAGCGGATTCAGGGTTTCACCGAAGCGGGGCCCCGGAGCGTCGGAACCCCACCCAAACCTAGGTTGTGACATACCATATGTATACAAGTGAGTTGTGTGTTGTAAATGTGCAAGAATCTACTCCTACGTGTGACCGACATCACCGGCTTCACTTTCTCTCTAGTGAGTTTCTGCACTTAGAGGTGAAAACTCCCCTTTCGGGCGAACCGGATGGAATCGTGTGTCGATTTGGGGTAGACTTTGGTTTCTCATGTTCCTATGGCCTAACATAACACAACCAAGCAAAAAAGTCCACTGGGCTACCCCCTTTCGACGCACGTCTATGGGGGTAGACGGAAACGTTAGGGTTTTTCCAGCGGATTCAGGGTTTCACCGAAGCGGGGCCCCGGAGCGTCGGAACCCCACCCAAACCTAGGTTGTGACATACCATATGTATACAAGTGAGTTGTGTGTTGTAAATGTGCAAGAATCTACTCCTACGTGTGACCGACATCACCGGCTTCACTTTCTCTCTAGTGAGTTTCTGCACTTAAAGGTGAAAACTCCCCTTTCGGACGAACCGGATGGAATCGTGTGTCGATTTGGGGTAGACTTTGGTTTCTCATGTTCCTATGGCCTAACATAACACAACCAAGCAAAAAAGTCCACTGGGCTACCCCCTTTCGACGCACGTCTATGGGGGTAGACGGAAACGTTAGGGTTTTTCCAGCGGATTCAGGGTTTCACCGAAGCGGGGCCCCGGAGCGTCGGAACCCCACCCAAACCTAGGTTGTGACATACCATATGTATACAAGTGAGTTGTGTGTTGTAAATGTGCAAGAATCTACTCCTACGTGTGACCGACATCACCGGCTTCACTTTCTCTCTAGTGAGTTTCTGCACTTAGAGGTGAAAACTCCCCTTTCGGACGAACCGGATGGAATCGTGTGTCGATTTGGGGTAGACTTTGGTTTCTCATGTTCCTATGGCCTAACATAACACAACCAAGCAAAAAAGTCCACTGGGCTACCCCGTTTCGACGCACGTCTATGGGGGTAGACGGAAACGTTAGGGTTTTTCCAGCGGATTCAGGGTTTCACCGAAGCGGGGCCCCGGAGCGTCGGAACCCCACCCAAACCTAGGTTGTGACATACCATATGTATACAAGTGAGTTGTGTGTTGTAAATGTGCAAGAATCTACTCCTACGTGTGACCGACATCACCGGCTTCACTTTCTCTCTAGTGAGTTTCTGCACTTAGAGGTGAAAACTCCCCTCTCGGGCGAACCGGATGGAATCGTGTGTCGATTTGGGGTAGACTTTGGTTTCTCATGTTCCTATGGCCTAACATAACACAACCAAGCAAAAAAGTCCACTGGGCTACCCCCTTTCGACGCACGTCTATGGGGGTAGACGGAAACGTTAGGGTTTTTCCAGCGGATTCAGGGTTTCACCGAAGCGGGGCCCCGGAGCGTCGGAACCCCACCCAAACCTAGGTTGTGACATACCATATGTATACAAGTGAGTTGTGTGTTGTAAATGTGCAAGAATCTACTCCTACGTGTGACCGACATCACCGGCTTCACTTTCTCTCTAGTGAGTTTCTGCACTTAAAGGTGAAAACTCCCTTTCGGACGAACCGGATGGAATCGTGTGTCGATTTGGGGTAGACTTTGGTTTCTCATGTTCCTATGGCCTAACATAACACAACCAAGCAAAAAAGTCCACTGGGCTACCCCCTTTCGACGCACGTCTATGGGGGTAGACGGAAACGTTAGGGTTTTTCCAGCGGATTCAGGGTTTCACCGAAGCGGGGCCCCGGAGCGTCGGAACCCCACCCAAACCTAGGTTGTGACATACCATATGTATACAAGTGTGTTGTGTGTTGTAAATGTGCAAGAATCTACTCCTACGTGTGACCGACATCATCGGCTTCACTTTCTCTCTAGTGAGCCAGGAAAAGTTTTTATTTGTTTTACATGTATATGTTGTTGGGTTGGGTTCCGGAAAACTCAAACCGTTATTTTACGTGGGTGGGATACTGAAATTGGGAGGGCAATTATAGGTCCAATATATATATAAATTACAACTACATTAAATATTATATAGAGAAATAAAGAAATGAATATTATATACGAAAATAAATAAAAAACAACTAAACGCCGACGGCAGCCGTCGGTGTATAATAACGCGTGTACGCCGACGGCCGTACCGTCGGCGTATCAACGATGTTGGACGGTCCCGTTATGCCGCCCGTTTGTACGCCGACAGGAGAAAGAACGCCGACGGCAGCCGTCGGGCACGTATGTCTACGCCGACGGCGCTTCGTACGCCGACGGCTTGCTCGTCGTCTGCCCTAGCCCGTGCTGTACGCCGACGGCCCCGACATTTGGCCGTCGGCGTACAATAAGGCCGTCGGCGTAGTGTGGCTTTTCCGTAGTGTAACGCATATACAGATGCATTTTTTTTAACAGATAAGGGTCCCGTAGGACTCAGGCTGATTTATATTATTTCATAGTGCAAATTACAGCCCTAGCAGTTAGCAGGCCACAAAGAACCCGAAAATACAGACATATCCCTTAATTTAACGAGGAGGATCCCGATGGAAAAATAAAAATTATGATTTTGTCCACTATTCAACTCCGACACAAAGACTAGCTAGGGTACAAACCAAGTATGTTTAGTTGAGCACTCATGACTATCCTCCGGTGATCTGTACAAGCACTCAAATTTGTTATCCTGCATGCTGTAACAGTAGGCCTGAGTGGTGGCAACTGTGTTCTTGTCATGAACATAATAGAATCGGGTTCCGTTCTTAGCGCTGTTCTCCATGAAGGTGGCTTTGTATCCGTCCAGGAACAGTTCGTAGTTGCCAGCATTGGTCACCTTGAGCCAGGCAAGCCCGTCAGGCGCAGACCTTAACTCGAAGATGGTGAAGGCCACCGGCTGCGACGACTTCACGCTGGTCCTGACCAAAACCAGCTTGGTTGGCAGCGCAACAAGATGGACGTAATCGAAGTCGTCGCCGTCATTACCGAAGCCATACATCTTGTTGGCAAGGTTCGGCGTGTCCGGTGGAGGCTTCACTAGGTGGACGAAGTGGAGCGTCGTGGCGTCGAACACCTCCATGGCGCCGTCGGTCTCCAAGCCGTACATCTTGCCGTCGTGATACGCAAAGTCAAAGTAGCCGAAGTATCCGTCCATTAGTCTCTCTTATGTGAATGTTCAAACTCAAATCTGTGTATACGGGATTCTCATGTTTAATTTTTTGCCTTATCTTTTAGAAATAGATATGATTTCCTGCATACACCAGATGATACAAAGTGCTTTGCAGACGAGCATATCGAATTGAAATCATAGATCGATGATATTTCAACAGTACAGAACATGTGTATAATTTCAACTTAACATCATACCAAATTTGGAAGACTATTGTTGATATTTCAATTTTATACTCTAAAAGTTTATTTAAATGTGTGTACTTAATCATACACGAGAAACTACTATTAATATATTTATTTATTAGATTCTACAGGTCTCTACCATGATATTAATGTTATTAAAAAATTAAAATAGAGTTGAACACACATGCGTGTATACACACATAAAAATAAACAACATATAAGTTATGTACATATGAAAATAATTCATGGAGATTTTCTATTAAAAAGGTTTACATGACATATTTTTTATTGATAGATATTGGAATAGTATAATAAAGAATGACGATATAATTAATATTATCAACATTCAAATGTGGTTTACTATGACAACCGATTGATATAAAACTATACGTGATAAGATTATAGTTCGATAAAAGCAATTCACAAATAAGTATAAATTTTAGTATAGACATAATTTTTTAATTCGCCCCGGGTCCAAAATATGTTTCGACCGGCTCTGCTTCGATCGGTTGTCCGGGTCGCCGGCGCGGGGGCGGTGGGGAGGGTTCGCCTGTTGAGCTGGGGCGCCGCCTCCGAGGTTGCAGCGGAGGCCGTCGAGGACGACGAAGAGCTCGCCATCTCTCCGGTTGCTTGGTTGGTTGTGGGGACACAAAAGCCGGGCTGCTGAGGTTCTTCTCTACGGCTAGTTCTTATATACGGCCGAGCGGTCGGATAGAAAATTTGCAGTGAGGTCCCGCTCCAGACTTTCTTTTTACAAAACGCCCCCTAATTAGGACCGCGAACCCTGCTCCGTTGCCATTGGTCCTGCACCGCCGCCTGCGGGGTAGAGGGTCGAGCCGGACCAGGATGGGCCAAGTAGAGGAGCACCGGGGCGAGCCGAGCAGAGGAGGACCGGGTCGGAACCGAGCAGTTCTACTAGGAGGCGGATGAGATGCACTGTCGCCTCACCGCCGTCACTGCACACCGCTTGCCTCTGCTTCGGCGGCGAGCGCCCCGACTGCATCAGGTGAGGTATCTGAACTAGAGGAATCATGCTTGTGAGCCCGTGTGGTTTTCTGGGTGCGCATCTAGGCTCTTTGGGTGTATTGTTTTGTTGCACGCCAGGTGTTTGCTGAAATGTCCTAGCAGTTCTCTGTTTGCACTGCATATGGGATATAATGTGTTGAAATTTTTTAAGTAGAGGGAGCACTGGAGCTCGGGAGCCAAAAGTGGTCTCCGTATGGACATGCTAATCCTGGAACAACATATGGAAATTATGGGTCTGCGGGATATGGAGGAGTTCCTTTTGCGTATGCTGCTGGGGCTTATGACAATCCAAGTTTTGCTGCTTTTGCTTACCAGCGAAGCCCTACAGGTACTAAAGAGGAACCCTGGGGCAGTCAAGCTCCATCTGGTTACGACATTGGGGGCTATGGTGCATGGAATAGCTATTCTGCTGGTGGAAATGCACCCACTAGTCAGGCACATGGTGCAGCTGCAGTTTATGGAAACCAGGGTTATGGTTATGGTGGATACGGAGGGGATGGCATCATATGGTAATCATGGAAGATACGGTGCTTATGGGGAACGGGGAGATGGTGCCGGGAATCCTGCTGCTGCTGCAGCGTCTGGGTATGGTGCTGGATATAGAAGTGCGAATGGCAACTCTGGATATCCAAATGCTTGGACTGATCCTTCACAAGGCGGAGGGTTTGGTGGTTCATTCAATGGGGCTTCTGAAGGCCAATCAAATTATGGCAGCGGTTATGGTGGTATGTAACCTAGGGTGCTCAGTAAGAGAGGCAATTATAATGTCTATGAAGTGAACCAGGCCATTTGAGCAGCTTATGTATTATTGTGGTACTCTGGCTGTGCTCTTGTCCTCCTGAAGATCGTCCATTTTGCTGGTTACTTCAGTATTTCTCCTGGTTAGAATGCTTGATCCTTTCGTGGCTTAGTACTAGAACTTCTAGTCAATAAGTGGCTATTATGTCGAGTCGCTGTATCTTCATAATGCTTTATTTAAGTTTAGCTTATCCTTCGATGTGCATTGTCATGGGTGGAGTTTCAGGTTGCTCCATCTCTAGTTAAAGCTAGAGTAGCTTCACTGCTTATGGACCAAATTATCTAGTTGTATTCTATTGGACAGAATCATATATTTGTGTTTGACTGTAGTATTTATGCTGGGTACTCTCTCTCTCTCTGAAATGTTATCTTTGTTGATTGTGTAGATATGCGGTGATGTGCTTCCTCATCTGCTCCAGCTCACCTTGGAGTTAAGATGTTATGCCATTTTATTCTTTAATATTGATGGTTTGCAAAGATGTGAAACCTGGAAGTATGCTCTAATAGAGGTTTGATACTACACCTGATTTTCCAACATATGTTCAAGTGTAGTGTGCTTCTGTATGTAACTGGAATGTTAAGTCCTTTGTCTGATGAAGCTATGAGTATGCTTCTAAATTTTTTATATTACCTGAGCATCAACAAAGAGCTTATTAGCATCAATATGGTAGCATCAACTTCTAATTGTTGGCCGACCAGTCAGCCACACTCAGCTACAGGAGCCCTAAATGGATGCAGTGCATTACAATATCCCTGTGTCATGCATATAAATTTAAAACTCTTCTGTTTCAGGCATCTATCAAGATGGGATATAAGGTTGCTCTGCGTAGTGGGTGCCCCAGCATTGACCGGAAAGTTGTAAATTCTGGGAAGGATAATTGTTTCAGCATGCGTGAGATTTAAGTATTTAACTGAATGTTTGAAACAATTCCAACTGCAGATTCTGAATTTCTGATGAATGATGTTGGCATGTTGCTCAGGTGATGATCTCTGCTAGTTGAGTTCTGCAATATTGTTCCAACACCTTGGAAGGAGAGACAATGGCATGGCTGGATGGTTAACAGATTTATACACCCTTATTATCTTGCAGGAGAATGAAACACCGGGCTTCAGAAACTTCAATTTCAACACAGCATTTGAGCTGCTTTGCCTTGTTGGCTTTTACCTTGTGTGCATCTCTAGAAACCACCGTGAAATTTCTTAAAAACTTCTCTTCGTACCTCACAGACCATGAGTGGAACTGCATTGATCGGGCTGGCCGTTCCGTCGAGATGCTAATAGAGTTATACAGGTAAAACTTTGTTGGGAGCTTTCTAATAGACAATGATATATGTAAACTCAGAATTCAGAGTTTTGGTTGAGCGTCAGAACCTCTACCTTAATAGATAATTCAGAGGACTATGATCTAGTTCTAGTATCACCAAGAAGCGGACGGCGACACAAGACAAGAGTACTCTAGTAGATATGGCAGACCTGAATTATGAATTTATGTTGGATAACTAATCAAGTACCTGGAATCCCATATCCAAAAAGAAAAAAAACATTACTGTATGTAAGTTCGTAGATGCAGCAGTTTCTAGCAATTCACTGAGCTGCATGTGGCTTGGGTCCTACCTTCTAACATTTTAGCATAAAAAATCACAGGGTTTTGCCAATAATGTATAAATCTCCCCTACATGTTTTTTAATGTACCTCTACTTCTGTTAATTTACATTGAAAAGTTAATTTTACTGAATATTTGTTTATTTGGAACAACAGTGCAGTTCTGCTTTTGGATGAAGTGTAAGTTAGCGGCTATCTTTAGAGTTGAAATTATCTTCATGTTTGCGTAGTAACTTAAAATAAATTGTTCGTCTTTTACTCTTTTGTAGGTACTGGTCTCCTAAAGAAGCATTTGTTAAAGCTGTAGGCGCTGGGGTTCGATTTGGGCTGCATCGCTTGGAATTCCACCATGTTCAGTGGAGTAACATCTCTGTCTACATTGATGGAATAGAGTCTAGGACTCTGGAGGTTCTGCCTTTTCAAGCTTGATGAAATGCATTTGGTATGTATGGAGGTGCTGCAATAGATATCCCAGAAGAAGCTTTTACTCTACAGACAGTGGACATGCTCCATGGTCCGTGCGTGCGATTCCAAGGCCGGCGGCCCATTGGACATGCTCCGCAAGAACCACCGACCGTCGCTGGGAGTCAACGAGCCTCTGCGCCATCGCCACAGCCGACGATCTGGGCCGGAGGAGGCTCTGAGGAACTCGTCTTCAGTCTGATTGTGCTTTGGTGCTGTGATAAATCTAGAAAGGGGTTGTGGCGTCTCTATATGTACCATTCACATAGAAATTAGTGTATATTAGAAACAGGGGTGTGGGTGATGTGTATGTTGCTGTAACTGATTCTTTTGTTCATGAATAAAGTTCTCTTTTGAATTGTGAGAAGCTCTGGACACAGGTTTGTTCAATTTTTGAGTTTAGTGGCAGCTACTATCCCAGCCTGCTTCGGCTATCTAACAAGCTGACTTGATGAAAGCTTCTGGCAATTGTGATTTAATTTAACATGGAGACAAATTACATGGTCATCATCTAAATTCTGAATGCCAGCATGCTTGATACTCTGCCACTACACATGCACAAAACCTTACATAGAAACCAAAAGTTGAATGATATTCAAACAGCTCAATACCCAAACCTGAAGGCCACCTGATACTTGCCATTTCAGCTGATACTCTGTACAACACCCACCAACGGTGGCTAGCTTTGGACGTTTCGAGAGAGAAGAGAAGTGGCCCGCAACTGTAGTGTGATTGAAGCGCAATCCGTACGACGTGTTCGATTGTTGCAAAGATTTTGCCGAAGTCTAGCGCTTGCAGCGCAATCCTGCCGCCTGGCAGATGCACCTGTATATGTTAAAGCATAGATGTCACTCGAGCTTCAGCTGTTGCTGAATTCTAGAGCCCATTCGGACGTCCTCCGTTCCGCTTAATCCTCGACTCCGCGCTCCGCTTGTAGAATCCGAAGTTCTGAAACGTTAGGTCTGCAAACTATGAACTTCGATTCTGAAAACTGTCATCAACCTCGCCACCGGCAAGTCGTAGCAGGTCATGGCGCTGCGGAACATGCGAATCACCGGTCGCTGTGGGGGTATGCGAATAGCATAGAATGATAGAAATATGAGGGGAGTGCTTGCTTTCCTGGCTTGCTTGATCCGATTGTCAGTTAAGGGAGCACTTTTTTTCCTTTTGAAAATTGAAGGGGAGGATTTGGGGAAGGCATCAGTGGGGGCAAGCAGGCCGCCCAAGTAACGTATATGCAAATCGAAAATGCGAAGGAGTACCTGACGACGACCCTACCTAGAATCTCATCATCCGTTACTTTTCAGCCCACCATTCTGTTCTGTCACCATACCGTATCTCCTCCCTATTCTCGTTTTTTTTCTTTTGCGTATTTTGTTGGTTTATCCCTCACATTTGGCAGGACCTGTTGATTTCACGACCAATCAGTGGCATGGTAAACACTAATTGAACTTGTCAAACTAGAACACAGGTCTGCTTATCTCCACTAGCTTTATTTTTCACATGAATTTCTCACAGCCTCATGCAAATCTCATGTAAATATTTTTTACGTGAACATAAGTAGTTTGTCAAGTCCGTATTTTTCTATACTACTATTAAAAGAGCAAACTTGTGTTGATACATTAAAAAGAACGCTATATACAAGTACTATTAACGCTATGTTATCATCATAATTTTTTCTGAAGTCAATTTGGAGTCATTCCTTCGCCAAACGTTTTTACGAGTACAATACTTGATCATCTGTAATTACAAGAATGATTCAGAATTTTTTAACATTTTATTAAACTACTAAATTCATGAGATTCCTTTACAACATTTTTTCGTGAGAAACACATGCAACTTTATTGTAGAATTTTTTAAAACTCATGATGATTTATGTACAACATTTTTTGCGCGGTCGTACGAGCAGATACACTTAACACTGAGCGAGAGAGCATGGTCAGCAACAACAATTAATTCCTCCACCATGTGATAGATGTCCATATCCCGTCTTGTTCTAGTCACAACTCTTCCGCGCCTTAAATGTGTAATCTATTCCGTATTTAGCTGTATTCATAACTTTTTTGTTTTTATAAATCCACTAATAATACTTTGTTCACGAATCACGAAGATACTACCGGTGGTCAGGTACCATCCACGCTAGTCTCCATGAGTAAAACCTTCGCGTATCAAATTGTTATTTGTTCCATCCACTTTTTTTGCGAGATTTGTTCCTCCCTCAGTTCCGATTTTGTTGTCGGCATTTGAATACAAATTGCTAATCCCTCCGTTTACTTAAGTAAGGCGTATATTTTTAGTCAAAAGTCAATGTAGATTAACTTTGACCTATGGATAAAAATATGAACATTTCGAATACCAAATCAATATGAATAGACTCACCATAGAATATAATTTCATTGTATGTTAACTAAAATTTATAAATGTTCATATTTTTGTCTATAATAAGATTGGTCAAAATATACTATGTTGACTTTTGACTAAAATATACGCCTTATTTTGAAGAACGGAGGTACTATCAGATTAGCTCTCCCTCCGCGTCAAGAAAAACGGGACGGAGGACTAGGTCTTTAAGAACAAGCACTACTCAACATGGCAAGACAATATGCTTTCCTGTAGGGTCTATGAGCTTCTGGTAGTTGACCTTCCATCCTTATTCGTATGATGGAAGTTAGACCTTCAAGGCTGATCAGCCTATTACTGGATTCTGACCATGCATGATGCAGCGGTTAAGAAATAATGTAGAGAGGTGGAAAACGTATCTGTTCTGTTCTCCAAAAACCAAATGCCTGCAATGTGTTTAATCGGTATGTGTTTCAACCTCTCTTCATGTTTTTTCCCTGTCCTTCTCAAAAGAACCGTAGTTACCGGTAAATGATTATTTTGGGGTGCTCGTCTACTCAATCAAGAAACGGCTACCCAGAGGGGGACGAGAACGCTCACCCACTCAAGTCATGGATGGAGACGTCACTTCAGTTTGACGGATCTTGTAAATCCGACGTCAGAAACTTATCTCCAACTTTATGATGGTGTCAACGGAGGCGGGTAGAATAAAATGGAGAGGAGTTGAAGAAAGGGTCTCGATCTGATTTTAAGTGATGTGCGTTGGTGTGAGATTTGGGGAGACGGTCCCGATAATGCCCCCTTCATAAAGTTGGTAGGAGTAGCGACAGATATTGCCAAGAAGGTGGCTTCAGAGTTATCAATGTATTATTTTGTACGGTTTTGTTGAATAATTAATAAATAAAAAATGATGTGTGCATCGATTCGATATAGAGACGTGGGTTTTAACCTATATTTCAGAAAAAATGAAGAAAAGGTCAATTTGTATGTTCGGTGTAATAAACTACTCGATGGAGAGCGGGACAAGTGCCGATTTCTACCGGAATCGGAGCCTTGCATCCATGGGTGAAGCTCCCCTTAGTCAAGGTAGGACGACCACCTTTGATTTTTAGTGAAAACACTCTTATGCATATGCATTTCTGAACAATATGAATGGTTATAAGAAATGGGCTATGCATAAGAAAGTTATGCTTGTTTTAGTAAACACTGAGCAAACTCGATTCCAGACCGAAATCCAGAACTAGATCTAGTTTATTTGGAAACTAACTCTTTCTCTTTGCGATGGCTAATTCTCAATCTAACAAAACCGAACTCTAACATTTTTCAGGTGTGGTATTTAAGTAGGGTTTGAGCATACTTTGGGCAGCTTATGAGGGCGAGTGGCCGAAACCAACTCTAGCTATGCAATATATTACATATAGGCTAAAAATTCAATTGTCTTAACTCAGTCAATATTTTTGTTAATAATGTGAGGAAATGTTTGATGAATTGGACACATGATGGTTCATAGCCCCTCTTCAAAGGTGTCAATTTGCGTAGAAAATGACATCACAATCCTAGCTATGGATGAAATGGTGACATTATATGGAAAAGGGTGTCTCGATGGATGAAATGGTAATAAAATACGGAAAAAGGAAGACACCGGGTCATTGCTGATTTATTTTTATAGTGTGGAAATCTTCTATATATCAGTAGACTCTTTTATCAGGGATTTGATCATTGCTTAAATGAGCTATCTTCATATTTGTTTGGTTGTCTTGACTCCAAACACTCATTTTCTATATTGTGAACAACCTTGCTCGTCTTACATAGTCTTAAGATTCTCTAATTAGGAACATACGCATGTACAAGATAATCTTGATCTACTCATTATTCATTCACTGATAATTGAAAATCTTAGAGATTGTCTTGATATTTTAAGGACATGTCATGTTTCTTGCGGTTCATGTTAAGATCAAGTCAAGTGAATCTAAACATACCTTTCCCACGTCAACTGTTTGGACATAAACACAACTCTTAAATGTGAGTCTTTGTCTTACCACCACGAGGTTATGGCAAAATAGAACATTAATGAAAATTTGGAAGATCAGTGTAGGAAAGGCTCACACAACTAAGGAAAATCTTATAGTCGGAACCGTGTAAGGAGTAGGTATTGCCACACGACGGATGCACCGAACAGAAACTTGCTAATGGTTTACACAATTTGGAAAAAGGTAAAAATTTCACCGAACAAGGTGCAAAAGTCAAACCCTTAACCATGATTGCATTGCATTGCATTGACCCATACGATCCCAACAAGCAAGAATCCAGCAACAAAACATGCAAAAGAACACACCAAAATCAAATCAAGCGAGGTGACGAAATATAAAAATACCCAACGCAGCATTGACCTCGATCGAAGCCATTGCCCATTCGCCCGGCCACATCCAATCCAATACAGCTCTCCCCGTAGTACATGGTATAGTACTAGAAGGACAAGACGCGTGTTGCCGCGTCCGTTCTAATACAACCGATGATAAATAAGTATTTTTTTAGCGAAACATATATATAAGTAAAATAATGGTAAAAATAGTACCAGGCTCACTCTTTTACAACACAATAATTTAGACCTTCTCACTTAAATATAGAGAAGTAGAGAAGAAAACACAATTATATCAGTTGTATCAAGGTTAAAAGTACACCGCTCAACAGAAAAAACACATGACCCCCCAAAAAGGTTAAACTCTCAAATACTTAGTTTGACGATCAGGATGCGACTATAATTATGAAATGTCATTAAAATTAAATTATGTACATGGTTCTATGAAGATTTTCACAAAATAATTGAACAAACTTTCGATAATCTATAGACAAACGATATATATGATGAACATTGCAGACTCAATAGATAGATTAGTCAAGACTTTATTAACCATCGAGAACTCAAGTTCAATTATTTATTGTAATGAAATCAGGTAGACTTTGCTGACATCAATTATTCCAAAATCAGTAATAGTTGGCATAATTATGTTCCGAAAAGTTACATCAATTGGATCGAATACAATCGATATTATGTAAACAGAAGAATATTCCACCGCTAGATACTAAATAGTGCACCAAAAAATAGAGCAAAGTGAGATTTTAAACGGTTTATGCCATCTTAATCTGTGAATCAGATCCAGATTATATAAAATAAAGTATAAATAAAAATAAATGGCATGAACACCACTATTTTTTAATATATCTAAGTGCAGGAATGCTCATCTCTAGTTGTCATGTTCGCCAAACGTTTAACAAGACATGCTATTTTATCATTTTACACTCATGAGTCGTGACTTTTCTGCACTCTAATTACTGCAGCGGAGGCTAGACACTCATAGGTCTTTTTCAGTGTATGCATCCGACCATCTACCAAATACATACACGTAGTTGCTTACATAATCTGTCTCGTTCTCTTAATATAAGTGAGAGATTAGTAAATATAGAGAAAACGTTCACGGATAGATACACACATCATCTTTCATTAATAATTAGGTGGCATCTAACAACGAGGTATCTAGCTTATCCTTCCACCCCCTTTCAGCATCAAGTTTTTGCTCATGGTCTGAACCGCAGCTTCCACCACCACCGAGTCGAGCACCACTAACAGCAACGGCGGCATCGGCGGTTGATGCGAGAAATGACATATCATCCTTTCCCTGACGTGTACGAAACTTGCAACGAGGGCAAGGGCACTGTCCACGAGCGCCTGACTCTAAACCCTTACGCGCTAACTCCTTCACTAACAAATGCGTCTTCCATACCCACTCATCTGTTTTGTCAACCAAACTAGTTCGGCCACTGTACATCCACCCATTATCTGCCATCCTCTGCTGCTTTACTGTGAGCCAAATAATAATAACATGAAATTAAATGCATCATATTTTTATTTTCTTGCATGCAATGTCACCATTTTATTACGGCCAAATTTTATCTTTTACAACATGCAAGGGTTCACATACACTTCTAATAGGTAGGGGCCTATCCCGCCCGAGTACGTGTAGATCGAGTCGTGTCCCATGTTCTACCCCGACCCGAGACGGAATTTCGGCAGCACCTCCCCGCTGTTCTTCAGAATACACGTCTCGAGCTTGTCAAGCCGAGAGGGTGTGCATCCGAAGAACAACAGGGAGGTGCTGCCGAAATTCCGTCTCAGGAAGGGGTAGAACGTGGAACACGACCCGATCTACACGTACTCGGACTGTCCAACAGGACAACCCGGAAGTGTTACGGTTATAAATATGCAAAGATGGACAATCCTGCATATTTATAAATTTGTAACCCTTCCGGATGGGATCTGACTCGGGTTACGCGACTGACTTGGTGATCTAGACCAAAATAAACCTATGCAGCAAGAGAGGCGAAAGATTTATACCCTCGAAGCGTGATCGGTGGCCGGAGAAGGTCGAGGACGTGCTCCGGAAGAGGGCGACAAAACAAAGGGCACCGAGGCAGCCCCTCCTCAGCAGGAGAAGCCGCGACGACGCGCGGGACCGACGGTGCTGGCTGGCGGGAAGCTACGTCATCTAAAAAGTACAAACAATCGAAATATATAAGCAAATATCCCTCCATTTTACCTAATAATTAAACATAAAACAGAATAAACCATAGAACGATGTAACCATATCAGCTAAACATAGCACATATAGACAAGTAGCACAATAATACATAGGTAGCATGTATGATAAGTCTAGCAGTACAACAGGTAGCAAGATAAGTCTAGTAGTACGACAGGTAGGATGATAGACATCCTAAACTCGACTCGCGCCGGTGTCAGTGACGTCGTCCAAGCGGGCCCAACAAGAGGACAGGCTGCTGCTAGAGTCCTCGCCCTGCTGCTGCGTGCCGGAGGGGCCGGCCTCGCCCTGCCCGCGCTGCTGCCGGCTCTCGCTGAAGACCTGGTACTGGACCGCCATCACCTGGGGATCAAGGAGGAGATCCTTGACCAAGGGGTCATCCTCCTCGCGCTGGTGGCGCGCCCTCAGCAGCCTCTCTGCCTGCCGGTGCTCCCTCTCCTCGGCCTTCGTCGCGATCCTCATGCCATCTGGCGCTAACATATGCGCCACCCTCCGCTCATCCTCAAAGTTGAGGATCGCTCTCGCCCCAAAGTGCTGGACCGCCGCGCAGTCGTAGGCGCGGGCCGCCTGCCACGGGCACCTGAAAGTACCAAGCTGGATCTTCCTGTGATCCACTGTGATCTGAGCTGCCCAAGTCGGGATCTTCGTGTGTCTCCGGTGAACACCACGAAACTTTCGCTCCGGCTCCGACATGATACTTAGTTAAGTAAAAGCATTTGATACAGGGGTTAGTCATATATGAAATGAATATATGTGAAATCTATTTCAAGCATTTTTATACCTGCACTCAAGCTCTGCTGCCACTAGAGTAGGAATCCTGCAAGCAAAGGGACTTTTTTTAGTCCAAATAACGAAGATATTATGGAGATGACTATGCATAGGGAACGTGGTTTTACATCTGAAGCCTCATATGTCAAAGCCATTAGTTAGCAAAAAGAGTGCCTACAAGAACGAAGTAGAAATAAATGCATTGTTCTTGCATTTACCCTTGGTTCTGTAGACAGTCTTCTTGCAAGCATAATGGACTATTCTAATCATCGGCTTGCATTAAGAATAGCCAAGAAGACAACATTATTTCTTTCGACTCATAAAAAACAGCAAATCACCTACACTAAATTTTTATACGACGATCATTCCAAATTGACTTAGCAAATTTTTCTAATAACATTTCTAATAAATTTCTAACACTAAATTTCCTAACACTAAATTTCCACCACTAAATTTCCTACACTACAAAAACAACACAAAAATGTACCTAAACTACACACCTAATTTATACTCTACCACCTTAGCAAAATTTCTACTAACACTTGGTCGACTAAATTTCTAACACTAAATTTCCTACCACTAAATTTCCTACACTACAAAAACAACACAAAAATGTACAAAAACAACACAAAAATGTACCTCGGGGCGGCGGGAGGTGGCCCGCGTGGCGGCGGCGGCCGAAGCGGGAGGCTGCGGCGGCGGCGGATCGAGGGCGGGGAGGAGGCGCACGGGATGGGGGAGGAGGCGGCGGCGGCGGATCGAGGTCGGGGAGGAGGAGGCGCACGGGATGGGGGAGGAGGAGGCGCACGGGATGGGGGAGAGGCGGCCGGGTCGGGGAGGAGCGGCCGAGGCGGGAGGTGGCCGGCGTGGGGAGTGCGTCGAGGCGGGAGGTGGCCCGCGTGGCGGCGGCGGCCGAAGCGGGAGGTGGCCCGCGTGGCGGCGGCGGCCGAAGCGGGAGGCTGCGGCGGCGGCGGATCGAGGGCGGGGAGGAGGCGCACGGGATGGGGGAGGAGGCGGCGGCGGCGGATCGAGGTCGGGGAGGAGGAGGCGCACGGGATGGGGGAGGAGGAGGCGCACGGCGTGGGAGACGTTTTTTTTGTTTGTCTCCGCTCCGACCAGGTGCTTGTACTAATTATTAGGGCAACCTATACGCCGACCATTTTTTATTTATGTCCCTTGCAATTTATTAAAATTAATCGAAACAGAGTAGTAGCAACTAAGATAGAACAAAACGTGCAATGTATACAAGTGTGTTGTGTGTTGTAAATGTGCAAGAATCTACTCCTAGGTGTGACCGACATCACCGGCTTCACTTTCTCTCTAGTGAGTTTCTGCACTTAGAGGTGAAAACTCCCCTTTCGGGCGAACCGGATGGAATCGTGTGTCGATTTGGGGTAGACTTTGGTTTCTCATGTTCCTATGGCCTAACATAACACAACCAAGCAAAAAAGTCCACTGGGCTACCCCCTTTCGACGCACGTCTATGGGGGTAGACGGAAACGTTAGGGTTTTTCCAGCGGATTCAGGGTTTCACCGAAGCGGGGCCCCGGAGCGTCGGAACCCCACCCAAACCTAGGTTGTGACATACCATATGTATACAAGTGAGTTGTGTGTTGTAAATGTGCAAGAATCTACTCCTACGTGTGACCGACATCACCGGCTTCACTTTCTCTCTAGTGAGTTTCTGCACTTAGAGGTGAAAACTCCCCTTTCGGGCGAACCGGATGGAATCGTGTGTCGATTTGGGGTAGACTTTGGTTTCTCATGTTCCTATGGCCTAACATAACACAACCAAGCAAAAAAGTCCACTGGGCTACCCCTTTCGACGCACGTCTATGGGGGTAGACGGAAACGTTAGGGTTTTTCCAGCGGATTCAGGGTTTCACCGAAGCGGGGCCCCGGAGCGTCGGAACCCCACCCAAACCTAGGTTGTGACATACCATATGTATACAAGTGAGTTGTGTGTTGTAAATGTGCAAGAATCTACTCCTACGTGTGACCGACATCACCGGCTTCACTTTCTCTCTAGTGAGTTTCTGCACTTAGAGGTGAAAACTCCCCTTTCGGGCGAACCGGATGGAATCGTGTGTCGATTTGGGGTAGACTTTGGTTTCTCATGTTCCTATGGCCTAACATAACACAACCAAGCAAAAAAGTCCACTGGGCTACCCCCTTTCGACGCACGTCTATGGGGGTAGACGGAAACGTTAGGGTTTTTCCAGCGGATTCAGGGTTTCACCGAAGCGGGGCCCCGGAGCGTCGGAACCCCACCCAAACCTAGGTTGTGACATACCATATGTATACAAGTGAGTTGTGTGTTGTAAATGTGCAAGAATCTACTCCTACGTGTGACCGACATCACCGGCTTCACTTTCTCTCTAGTGAGTTTCTGCACTTAGAGGTGAAAACTCCCCTTTCGGCGAACCGGATGGAATCGTGTGTCGATTTGGGGTAGACTTTGGTTTCTCATGTTCCTATGGCCTAACATAACACAACCAAGCAAAAAAGTCCACTGGGCTACCCCCTTTCGACGCACGTCTATGGGGGTAGACGGAAACGTTAGGGTTTTTCCAGCGGATTCAGGGTTTCACCGAAGCGGGGCCCCGGAGCGTCGGAACCCCACCCAAACCTAGGTTGTGACATACCATATGTATACAAGTGAGTTGTGTGTTGTAAATGTGCAAGAATCTACTCCTACGTGTGACCGACATCACCGGCTTCACTTTCTCTCTAGTGAGTTTCTGCACTTAGAGGTGAAAACTCCCCTTTCGGACGAACCGGATGGAATCGTGTGTCGATTTGGGGTAGACTTTGGTTTCTCATGTTCCTATGGCCTAACATAACACAACCAAGCAAAAAAGTCCACTGGGCTACCCCCTTTCGACGCACGTCTATGGGGGTAGACGGAAACGTTAGGGTTTTTCCAGCGGATTCAGGGTTTCACCGAAGCGGGGCCCCGGAGCGTCGGAACCCCACCCAAACCTAGGTTGTGACATACCATATGTATACAAGTGAGTTGTGTGTTGTAAATGTGCAAGAATCTACTCCTACGTGTGACCGACATCACCGGCTTCACTTTCTCTCTAGTGAGTTTCTGCACTTAGAGGTGAAAACTCCCTTTCGGGCGAACCGGATGGAATCGTGTGTCGATTTGGGGTAGACTTTGGTTTCTCATGTTCCTATGGCCTAACATAACACAACCAAGCAAAAAAGTCCACTGGGCTACCCCCTTTCGACGCACGTCTATGGGGGTAGACGGAAACGTTAGGGTTTTTCCAGCGGATTCAGGGTTTCACCGAAGCGGGGCCCCGGAGCGTCGGAACCCCACCCAAACCTAGGTTGTGACATACCATATGTATACAAGTGAGTTGTGTGTTGTAAATGTGCAAGAATCTACTCCTACGTGTGACCGACATCACCGGCTTCACTTTCTCTCTAGTGAGTTTCTGCACTTAGAGGTGAAAACTCCCCTTTCGGACGAACCGGATGGAATCGTGTGTCGATTTGGGGTAGACTTTGGTTTCTCATGTTCCTATGGCCTAACATAACACAACCAAGCAAAAAAGTCCACTGGGCTACCCCCTTTCGACGCACGTCTATGGGGGTAGACGGAAACGTTAGGGTTTTTCCAGCGGATTCAGGGTTTCACCGAAGCGGGGCCCCGGAGCGTCGGAACCCCACCCAAACCTAGGTTGTGACATACCATATGTATACAAGTGAGTTGTGTGTTGTAAATGTGCAAGAATCTACTCCTACGTGTGACCGACATCACCGGCTTCACTTTCTCTCTAGTGAGTTTCTGCACTTAGAGGTGAAAACTCCCCTTTCGGACGAACCGGATGGAATCGTGTGTCGATTTGGGGTAGACTTTGGTTTCTCATGTTCCTATGGCCTAACATAACACAACCAAGCAAAAAAGTCCACTGGGCTACCCCCTTTCGACGCACGTCTATGGGGGTAGACGGAAACGTTAGGGTTTTTCCAGCGGATTCAGGGTTTCACCGAAGCGGGGCCCCGGAGCGTCGGAACCCCACCCAAACCTAGGTTGTGACATACCATATGTATACAAGTGAGTTGTGTGTTGTAAATGTGCAAGAATCTACTCCTACGTGTGACCGACATCACCGGCTTCACTTTCTCTCTAGTGAGTTTCTGCACTTAGAGGTGAAAACTCCCCTTTCGGACGAACCGGATGGAATCGTGTGTCGATTTGGGGTAGACTTTGGTTTCTCATGTTCCTATGGCCTAACATAACACAACCAAGCAAAAAAGTCCACTGGGCTACCCCCTTTCGACGCACGTCTATGGGGGTAGACGGAAACGTTAGGGTTTTTCCAGCGGATTCAGGGTTTCACCGAAGCGGGGCCCCGGAGCGTCGGAACCCCACCCAAACCTAGGTTGTGACATACCATATGTATACAAGTGAGTTGTGTGTTGTAAATGTGCAAGAATCTACTCCTACGTGTGACCGACATCACCGGCTTCACTTTCTCTCTAGTGAGTTTCTGCACTTAGAGGTGAAAACTCCCCTTTCGGACGAACCGGATGGAATCGTGTGTCGATTTGGGGTAGACTTTGGTTTCTCATGTTCCTATGGCCTAACATAACACAACCAAGCAAAAAAGTCCACTGGGCTACCCCCTTTCGACGCACGTCTATGGGGGTAGACGGAAACGTTAGGGTTTTTCCAGCGGATTCAGGGTTTCACCGAAGCGGGGCCCCGGAGCGTCGGAACCCCACCCAAACCTAGGTTGTGACATACCATATGTATACAAGTGAGTTGTGTGTTGTAAATGTGCAAGAATCTACTCCTACGTGTGACCGACATCACCGGCTTCACTTTCTCTCTAGTGAGTTTCTGCACTTAAGGTGAAAACTCCCCTTTCGGACGAACCGGATGGAATCGTGTGTCGATTTGGGGTAGACTTTGGTTTCTCATGTTCCTATGGCCTAACATAACACAACCAAGCAAAAAAGTCCACTGGGCTACCCCCTTTCGACGCACGTCTATGGGGGTAGACGGAAACGTTAGGGTTTTTCCAGCGGATTCAGGGTTTCACCGAAGCGGGGCCCCGGAGCGTCGGAACCCCACCCAAACCTAGGTTGTGACATACCATATGTATACAAGTGAGTTGTGTGTTGTAAATGTGCAAGAATCTACTCCTACGTGTGACCGACATCACCGGCTTCACTTTCTCTCTAGTGAGTTTCTGCACTTAGAGGTGAAAACTCCCCTTTCGGACGAACCGGATGGAATCGTGTGTCGATTTGGGGTAGACTTTGGTTTCTCATGTTCCTATGGCCTAACATAACACAACCAAGCAAAAAAGTCCACTGGGCTACCCCCTTTCGACGCACGTCTATGGGGGTAGACGGAAACGTTAGGGTTTTTCCAGCGGATTCAGGGTTTCACCGAAGCGGGGCCCCGGAGCGTCGGAACCCCACCCAAACCTAGGTTGTGACATACCATATGTATACAAGTGAGTTGTGTGTTGTAAATGTGCAAGAATCTACTCCTACGTGTGACCGACATCACCGGCTTCACTTTCTAGTGAGTTTCTGCACTTAGAGGTGAAAACTCCCCTTTCGGACGAACCGGATGGAATCGTGTGTCGATTTGGGGTAGACTTTGGTTTCTCATGTTCCTATGGCCTAACATAACACAACCAAGCAAAAAAGTCCACTGGGCTACCCCCTTTCGACGCACGTCTATGGGGGTAGACGGAAACGTTAGGGTTTTTCCAGCGGATTCAGGGTTTCACCGAAGCGGGGCCCCGGAGCGTCGGAACCCCACCCAAACCTAGGTTGTGACATACCATATGTATACAAGTGAGTTGTGTGTTGTAAATGTGCAAGAATCTACTCCTACGTGTGACCGACATCACCGGCTTCACTTTCTCTCTAGTGAGTTTCTGCACTTAGAGGTGAAAACTCCCCTTTCGGGCGAACCGGATGGAATCGTGTGTCGATTTGGGGTAGACTTTGGTTTCTCATGTTCCTATGGCCTAACATAACACAACCAAGCAAAAAAGTCCACTGGGCTACCCCCTTTCGACGCACGTCTATGGGGGTAGACGGAAACGTTAGGGTTTTTCCAGCGGATTCAGGGTTTCACCGAAGCGGGGCCCCGGAGCGTCGGAACCCCACCCAAACCTAGGTTGTGACATACCATATGTATACAAGTGAGTTGTGTGTTGTAAATGTGCAAGAATCTACTCCTACGTGTGACCGACATCACCGGCTTCACTTTCTCTCTAGTGAGTTTCTGCACTTAGAGGTGAAAACTCCCCTTTCGGGCGAACCGGATGGAATCGTGTGTCGATTTGGGGTAGACTTTGGTTTCTCATGTTCCTATGGCCTAACATAACACAACCAAGCAAAAAAGTCCACTGGGCTACCCCCTTTCGACGCACGTCTATGGGGGTAGACGGAAACGTTAGGGTTTTTCCAGCGGATTCAGGGTTTCACCGAAGCGGGGCCCCGGAGCGTCGGAACCCCACCCAAACCTAGGTTGTGACATACCATATGTATACAAGTGAGTTGTGTGTTGTAAATGTGCAAGAATCTACTCCTACGTGTGACCGACATCACCGGCTTCACTTTCTCTCTAGTGAGTTTCTGCACTTAAGGTGAAAACTCCCCTTTCGGACGAACCGGATGGAATCGTGTGTCGATTTGGGGTAGACTTTGGTTTCTCATGTTCCTATGGCCTAACATAACACAACCAAGCAAAAAAGTCCACTGGGCTACCCCCTTTCGACGCACGTCTATGGGGGTAGACGGAAACGTTAGGGTTTTTCCAGCGGATTCAGGGTTTCACCGAAGCGGGGCCCCGGAGCGTCGGAACCCCACCCAAACCTAGGTTGTGACATACCATATGTATACAAGTGAGTTGTGTGTTGTAAATGTGCAAGAATCTACTCCTACGTGTGACCGACATCACCGGCTTCACTTTCTCTCTAGTGAGTTTCTGCACTTAGAGGTGAAAACTCCCCTTTCGGACGAACCGGATGGAATCGTGTGTCGATTTGGGGTAGACTTTGGTTTCTCATGTTCCTATGGCCTAACATAACACAACCAAGCAAAAAAGTCCACTGGGCTACCCCTTTCGACGCACGTCTATGGGGGTAGACGGAAACGTTAGGGTTTTTCCAGCGGATTCAGGGTTTCACCGAAGCGGGGCCCCGGAGCGTCGGAACCCCACCCAAACCTAGGTTGTGACATACCATATGTATACAAGTGAGTTGTGTGTTGTAAATGTGCAAGAATCTACTCCTACGTGTGACCGACATCACCGGCTTCACTTTCTCTCTAGTGAGTTTCTGCACTTAGAGGTGAAAACTCCCCTCTCGGGCGAACCGGATGGAATCGTGTGTCGATTTGGGGTAGACTTTGGTTTCTCATGTTCCTATGGCCTAACATAACACAACCAAGCAAAAAAGTCCACTGGGCTACCCCCTTTCGACGCACGTCTATGGGGGTAGACGGAAACGTTAGGGTTTTTCCAGCGGATTCAGGGTTTCACCGAAGCGGGGCCCCGGAGCGTCGGAACCCCACCCAAACCTAGGTTGTGACATACCATATGTATACAAGTGAGTTGTGTGTTGTAAATGTGCAAGAATCTACTCCTACGTGTGACCGACATCACCGGCTTCACTTTCTCTCTAGTGAGTTTCTGCACTTAAAGGTGAAAACTCCCTTTCGGACGAACCGGATGGAATCGTGTGTCGATTTGGGGTAGACTTTGGTTTCTCATGTTCCTATGGCCTAACATAACACAACCAAGCAAAAAAGTCCACTGGGCTACCCCCTTTCGACGCACGTCTATGGGGGTAGACGGAAACGTTAGGGTTTTTCCAGCGGATTCAGGGTTTCACCGAAGCGGGGCCCCGGAGCGTCGGAACCCCACCCAAACCTAGGTTGTGACATACCATATGTATACAAGTGTGTTGTGTGTTGTAAATGTGCAAGAATCTACTCCTACGTGTGACCGACATCATCGGCTTCACTTTCTCTCTAGTGAGCCAGGAAAAGTTTTTATTTGTTTTACATGTATATGTTGTTGGGTTGGGTTCCGGAAAACTCAAACCGTTATTTTACGTGGGTGGGATACTGAAATTGGGAGGGCAATTATAGGTCCAATATATATATAAATTACAACTACATTAAATATTATATAGAGAAATAAAGAAATGAATATTATATACGAAAATAAATAAAAAACAACTAAACGCCGACGGCAGCCGTCGGTGTATAATAACGCGTGTACGCCGACGGCCGTACCGTCGGCGTATCAACGATGTTGGACGGTCCCGTTATGCCGCCCGTTTGTACGCCGACAGGAGAAAGAACGCCGACGGCAGCCGTCGGGCACGTATGTCTACGCCGACGGCGCTTCGTACGCCGACGGCTTGCTCGTCGTCTGCCCTAGCCCGTGCTGTACGCCGACGGCCCCGACATTTGGCCGTCGGCGTACAATAAGGCCGTCGGCGTAGTGTGGCTTTTCCGTAGTGTAACGCATATACAGATGCATTTTTTTTAACAGATAAGGGTCCCGTAGGACTCAGGCTGATTTATATTATTTCATAGTGCAAATTACAGCCCTAGCAGTTAGCAGGCCACAAAGAACCCGAAAATACAGACATATCCCTTAATTTAACGAGGAGGATCCCGATGGAAAAATAAAAATTATGATTTTGTCCACTATTCAACTCCGACACAAAGACTAGCTAGGGTACAAACCAAGTATGTTTAGTTGAGCACTCATGACTATCCTCCGGTGATCTGTACAAGCACTCA
Organism: Poa pratensis; assembly: GCA_947311845.1. NCBI lineage: Eukaryota > Viridiplantae > Streptophyta > Magnoliopsida > Poales > Poaceae > Poa > Poa pratensis. The sequence continues at coordinate 20,124,594 of CAMZMU010000112.1, forward strand.
AATTTGTTATCCTGCATGCTGTAACAGTAGGCCTGAGTGGTGGCAACTGTGTTCTTGTCATGAACATAATAGAATCGGGTTCCGTTCTTAGCGCTGTTCTCCATGAAGGTGGCTTTGTATCCGTCCAGGAACAGTTCGTAGTTGCCAGCATTGGTCACCTTGAGCCAGGCAAGCCCGTCAGGCGCAGACCTTAACTCGAAGATGGTGAAGGCCACCGGCTGCGACGACTTCACGCTGGTCCTGACCAAAACCAGCTTGGTTGGCAGCGCAACAAGATGGACGTAATCGAAGTCGTCGCCGTCATTACCGAAGCCATACATCTTGTTGGCAAGGTTCGGCGTGTCCGGTGGAGGCTTCACTAGGTGGACGAAGTGGAGCGTCGTGGCGTCGAACACCTCCATGGCGCCGTCGGTCTCCAAGCCGTACATCTTGCCGTCGTGATACGCAAAGTCAAAGTAGCCGAAGTATCCGTCCATTAGTCTCTCTTATGTGAATGTTCAAACTCAAATCTGTGTATACGGGATTCTCATGTTTAATTTTTTGCCTTATCTTTTAGAAATAGATATGATTTCCTGCATACACCAGATGATACAAAGTGCTTTGCAGACGAGCATATCGAATTGAAATCATAGATCGATGATATTTCAACAGTACAGAACATGTGTATAATTTCAACTTAACATCATACCAAATTTGGAAGACTATTGTTGATATTTCAATTTTATACTCTAAAAGTTTATTTAAATGTGTGTACTTAATCATACACGAGAAACTACTATTAATATATTTATTTATTAGATTCTACAGGTCTCTACCATGATATTAATGTTATTAAAAAATTAAAATAGAGTTGAACACACATGCGTGTATACACACATAAAAATAAACAACATATAAGTTATGTACATATGAAAATAATTCATGGAGATTTTCTATTAAAAAGGTTTACATGACATATTTTTTATTGATAGATATTGGAATAGTATAATAAAGAATGACGATATAATTAATATTATCAACATTCAAATGTGGTTTACTATGACAACCGATTGATATAAAACTATACGTGATAAGATTATAGTTCGATAAAAGCAATTCACAAATAAGTATAAATTTTAGTATAGACATAATTTTTTAATTCGCCCCGGGTCCAAAATATGTTTCGACCGGCTCTGCTTCGATCGGTTGTCCGGGTCGCCGGCGCGGGGGCGGTGGGGAGGGTTCGCCTGTTGAGCTGGGGCGCCGCCTCCGAGGTTGCAGCGGAGGCCGTCGAGGACGACGAAGAGCTCGCCATCTCTCCGGTTGCTTGGTTGGTTGTGGGGACACAAAAGCCGGGCTGCTGAGGTTCTTCTCTACGGCTAGTTCTTATATACGGCCGAGCGGTCGGATAGAAAATTTGCAGTGAGGTCCCGCTCCAGACTTTCTTTTTACAAAACGCCCCCTAATTAGGACCGCGAACCCTGCTCCGTTGCCATTGGTCCTGCACCGCCGCCTGCGGGGTAGAGGGTCGAGCCGGACCAGGATGGGCCAAGTAGAGGAGCACCGGGGCGAGCCGAGCAGAGGAGGACCGGGTCGGAACCGAGCAGTTCTACTAGGAGGCGGATGAGATGCACTGTCGCCTCACCGCCGTCACTGCACACCGCTTGCCTCTGCTTCGGCGGCGAGCGCCCCGACTGCATCAGGTGAGGTATCTGAACTAGAGGAATCATGCTTGTGAGCCCGTGTGGTTTTCTGGGTGCGCATCTAGGCTCTTTGGGTGTATTGTTTTGTTGCACGCCAGGTGTTTGCTGAAATGTCCTAGCAGTTCTCTGTTTGCACTGCATATGGGATATAATGTGTTGAAATTTTTTAAGTAGAGGGAGCACTGGAGCTCGGGAGCCAAAAGTGGTCTCCGTATGGACATGCTAATCCTGGAACAACATATGGAAATTATGGGTCTGCGGGATATGGAGGAGTTCCTTTTGCGTATGCTGCTGGGGCTTATGACAATCCAAGTTTTGCTGCTTTTGCTTACCAGCGAAGCCCTACAGGTACTAAAGAGGAACCCTGGGGCAGTCAAGCTCCATCTGGTTACGACATTGGGGGCTATGGTGCATGGAATAGCTATTCTGCTGGTGGAAATGCACCCACTAGTCAGGCACATGGTGCAGCTGCAGTTTATGGAAACCAGGGTTATGGTTATGGTGGATACGGAGGGGATGGCATCATATGGTAATCATGGAAGATACGGTGCTTATGGGGAACGGGGAGATGGTGCCGGGAATCCTGCTGCTGCTGCAGCGTCTGGGTATGGTGCTGGATATAGAAGTGCGAATGGCAACTCTGGATATCCAAATGCTTGGACTGATCCTTCACAAGGCGGAGGGTTTGGTGGTTCATTCAATGGGGCTTCTGAAGGCCAATCAAATTATGGCAGCGGTTATGGTGGTATGTAACCTAGGGTGCTCAGTAAGAGAGGCAATTATAATGTCTATGAAGTGAACCAGGCCATTTGAGCAGCTTATGTATTATTGTGGTACTCTGGCTGTGCTCTTGTCCTCCTGAAGATCGTCCATTTTGCTGGTTACTTCAGTATTTCTCCTGGTTAGAATGCTTGATCCTTTCGTGGCTTAGTACTAGAACTTCTAGTCAATAAGTGGCTATTATGTCGAGTCGCTGTATCTTCATAATGCTTTATTTAAGTTTAGCTTATCCTTCGATGTGCATTGTCATGGGTGGAGTTTCAGGTTGCTCCATCTCTAGTTAAAGCTAGAGTAGCTTCACTGCTTATGGACCAAATTATCTAGTTGTATTCTATTGGACAGAATCATATATTTGTGTTTGACTGTAGTATTTATGCTGGGTACTCTCTCTCTCTCTGAAATGTTATCTTTGTTGATTGTGTAGATATGCGGTGATGTGCTTCCTCATCTGCTCCAGCTCACCTTGGAGTTAAGATGTTATGCCATTTTATTCTTTAATATTGATGGTTTGCAAAGATGTGAAACCTGGAAGTATGCTCTAATAGAGGTTTGATACTACACCTGATTTTCCAACATATGTTCAAGTGTAGTGTGCTTCTGTATGTAACTGGAATGTTAAGTCCTTTGTCTGATGAAGCTATGAGTATGCTTCTAAATTTTTTATATTACCTGAGCATCAACAAAGAGCTTATTAGCATCAATATGGTAGCATCAACTTCTAATTGTTGGCCGACCAGTCAGCCACACTCAGCTACAGGAGCCCTAAATGGATGCAGTGCATTACAATATCCCTGTGTCATGCATATAAATTTAAAACTCTTCTGTTTCAGGCATCTATCAAGATGGGATATAAGGTTGCTCTGCGTAGTGGGTGCCCCAGCATTGACCGGAAAGTTGTAAATTCTGGGAAGGATAATTGTTTCAGCATGCGTGAGATTTAAGTATTTAACTGAATGTTTGAAACAATTCCAACTGCAGATTCTGAATTTCTGATGAATGATGTTGGCATGTTGCTCAGGTGATGATCTCTGCTAGTTGAGTTCTGCAATATTGTTCCAACACCTTGGAAGGAGAGACAATGGCATGGCTGGATGGTTAACAGATTTATACACCCTTATTATCTTGCAGGAGAATGAAACACCGGGCTTCAGAAACTTCAATTTCAACACAGCATTTGAGCTGCTTTGCCTTGTTGGCTTTTACCTTGTGTGCATCTCTAGAAACCACCGTGAAATTTCTTAAAAACTTCTCTTCGTACCTCACAGACCATGAGTGGAACTGCATTGATCGGGCTGGCCGTTCCGTCGAGATGCTAATAGAGTTATACAGGTAAAACTTTGTTGGGAGCTTTCTAATAGACAATGATATATGTAAACTCAGAATTCAGAGTTTTGGTTGAGCGTCAGAACCTCTACCTTAATAGATAATTCAGAGGACTATGATCTAGTTCTAGTATCACCAAGAAGCGGACGGCGACACAAGACAAGAGTACTCTAGTAGATATGGCAGACCTGAATTATGAATTTATGTTGGATAACTAATCAAGTACCTGGAATCCCATATCCAAAAAGAAAAAAAACATTACTGTATGTAAGTTCGTAGATGCAGCAGTTTCTAGCAATTCACTGAGCTGCATGTGGCTTGGGTCCTACCTTCTAACATTTTAGCATAAAAAATCACAGGGTTTTGCCAATAATGTATAAATCTCCCCTACATGTTTTTTAATGTACCTCTACTTCTGTTAATTTACATTGAAAAGTTAATTTTACTGAATATTTGTTTATTTGGAACAACAGTGCAGTTCTGCTTTTGGATGAAGTGTAAGTTAGCGGCTATCTTTAGAGTTGAAATTATCTTCATGTTTGCGTAGTAACTTAAAATAAATTGTTCGTCTTTTACTCTTTTGTAGGTACTGGTCTCCTAAAGAAGCATTTGTTAAAGCTGTAGGCGCTGGGGTTCGATTTGGGCTGCATCGCTTGGAATTCCACCATGTTCAGTGGAGTAACATCTCTGTCTACATTGATGGAATAGAGTCTAGGACTCTGGAGGTTCTGCCTTTTCAAGCTTGATGAAATGCATTTGGTATGTATGGAGGTGCTGCAATAGATATCCCAGAAGAAGCTTTTACTCTACAGACAGTGGACATGCTCCATGGTCCGTGCGTGCGATTCCAAGGCCGGCGGCCCATTGGACATGCTCCGCAAGAACCACCGACCGTCGCTGGGAGTCAACGAGCCTCTGCGCCATCGCCACAGCCGACGATCTGGGCCGGAGGAGGCTCTGAGGAACTCGTCTTCAGTCTGATTGTGCTTTGGTGCTGTGATAAATCTAGAAAGGGGTTGTGGCGTCTCTATATGTACCATTCACATAGAAATTAGTGTATATTAGAAACAGGGGTGTGGGTGATGTGTATGTTGCTGTAACTGATTCTTTTGTTCATGAATAAAGTTCTCTTTTGAATTGTGAGAAGCTCTGGACACAGGTTTGTTCAATTTTTGAGTTTAGTGGCAGCTACTATCCCAGCCTGCTTCGGCTATCTAACAAGCTGACTTGATGAAAGCTTCTGGCAATTGTGATTTAATTTAACATGGAGACAAATTACATGGTCATCATCTAAATTCTGAATGCCAGCATGCTTGATACTCTGCCACTACACATGCACAAAACCTTACATAGAAACCAAAAGTTGAATGATATTCAAACAGCTCAATACCCAAACCTGAAGGCCACCTGATACTTGCCATTTCAGCTGATACTCTGTACAACACCCACCAACGGTGGCTAGCTTTGGACGTTTCGAGAGAGAAGAGAAGTGGCCCGCAACTGTAGTGTGATTGAAGCGCAATCCGTACGACGTGTTCGATTGTTGCAAAGATTTTGCCGAAGTCTAGCGCTTGCAGCGCAATCCTGCCGCCTGGCAGATGCACCTGTATATGTTAAAGCATAGATGTCACTCGAGCTTCAGCTGTTGCTGAATTCTAGAGCCCATTCGGACGTCCTCCGTTCCGCTTAATCCTCGACTCCGCGCTCCGCTTGTAGAATCCGAAGTTCTGAAACGTTAGGTCTGCAAACTATGAACTTCGATTCTGAAAACTGTCATCAACCTCGCCACCGGCAAGTCGTAGCAGGTCATGGCGCTGCGGAACATGCGAATCACCGGTCGCTGTGGGGGTATGCGAATAGCATAGAATGATAGAAATATGAGGGGAGTGCTTGCTTTCCTGGCTTGCTTGATCCGATTGTCAGTTAAGGGAGCACTTTTTTTCCTTTTGAAAATTGAAGGGGAGGATTTGGGGAAGGCATCAGTGGGGGCAAGCAGGCCGCCCAAGTAACGTATATGCAAATCGAAAATGCGAAGGAGTACCTGACGACGACCCTACCTAGAATCTCATCATCCGTTACTTTTCAGCCCACCATTCTGTTCTGTCACCATACCGTATCTCCTCCCTATTCTCGTTTTTTTTCTTTTGCGTATTTTGTTGGTTTATCCCTCACATTTGGCAGGACCTGTTGATTTCACGACCAATCAGTGGCATGGTAAACACTAATTGAACTTGTCAAACTAGAACACAGGTCTGCTTATCTCCACTAGCTTTATTTTTCACATGAATTTCTCACAGCCTCATGCAAATCTCATGTAAATATTTTTTACGTGAACATAAGTAGTTTGTCAAGTCCGTATTTTTCTATACTACTATTAAAAGAGCAAACTTGTGTTGATACATTAAAAAGAACGCTATATACAAGTACTATTAACGCTATGTTATCATCATAATTTTTTCTGAAGTCAATTTGGAGTCATTCCTTCGCCAAACGTTTTTACGAGTACAATACTTGATCATCTGTAATTACAAGAATGATTCAGAATTTTTTAACATTTTATTAAACTACTAAATTCATGAGATTCCTTTACAACATTTTTTCGTGAGAAACACATGCAACTTTATTGTAGAATTTTTTAAAACTCATGATGATTTATGTACAACATTTTTTGCGCGGTCGTACGAGCAGATACACTTAACACTGAGCGAGAGAGCATGGTCAGCAACAACAATTAATTCCTCCACCATGTGATAGATGTCCATATCCCGTCTTGTTCTAGTCACAACTCTTCCGCGCCTTAAATGTGTAATCTATTCCGTATTTAGCTGTATTCATAACTTTTTTGTTTTTATAAATCCACTAATAATACTTTGTTCACGAATCACGAAGATACTACCGGTGGTCAGGTACCATCCACGCTAGTCTCCATGAGTAAAACCTTCGCGTATCAAATTGTTATTTGTTCCATCCACTTTTTTTGCGAGATTTGTTCCTCCCTCAGTTCCGATTTTGTTGTCGGCATTTGAATACAAATTGCTAATCCCTCCGTTTACTTAAGTAAGGCGTATATTTTTAGTCAAAAGTCAATGTAGATTAACTTTGACCTATGGATAAAAATATGAACATTTCGAATACCAAATCAATATGAATAGACTCACCATAGAATATAATTTCATTGTATGTTAACTAAAATTTATAAATGTTCATATTTTTGTCTATAATAAGATTGGTCAAAATATACTATGTTGACTTTTGACTAAAATATACGCCTTATTTTGAAGAACGGAGGTACTATCAGATTAGCTCTCCCTCCGCGTCAAGAAAAACGGGACGGAGGACTAGGTCTTTAAGAACAAGCACTACTCAACATGGCAAGACAATATGCTTTCCTGTAGGGTCTATGAGCTTCTGGTAGTTGACCTTCCATCCTTATTCGTATGATGGAAGTTAGACCTTCAAGGCTGATCAGCCTATTACTGGATTCTGACCATGCATGATGCAGCGGTTAAGAAATAATGTAGAGAGGTGGAAAACGTATCTGTTCTGTTCTCCAAAAACCAAATGCCTGCAATGTGTTTAATCGGTATGTGTTTCAACCTCTCTTCATGTTTTTTCCCTGTCCTTCTCAAAAGAACCGTAGTTACCGGTAAATGATTATTTTGGGGTGCTCGTCTACTCAATCAAGAAACGGCTACCCAGAGGGGGACGAGAACGCTCACCCACTCAAGTCATGGATGGAGACGTCACTTCAGTTTGACGGATCTTGTAAATCCGACGTCAGAAACTTATCTCCAACTTTATGATGGTGTCAACGGAGGCGGGTAGAATAAAATGGAGAGGAGTTGAAGAAAGGGTCTCGATCTGATTTTAAGTGATGTGCGTTGGTGTGAGATTTGGGGAGACGGTCCCGATAATGCCCCCTTCATAAAGTTGGTAGGAGTAGCGACAGATATTGCCAAGAAGGTGGCTTCAGAGTTATCAATGTATTATTTTGTACGGTTTTGTTGAATAATTAATAATAAAAAATGATGTGTGCATCGATTCGATATAGAGACGTGGGTTTTAACCTATATTTCAGAAAAAATGAAGAAAAGGTCAATTTGTATGTTCGGTGTAATAAACTACTCGATGGAGAGCGGGACAAGTGCCGATTTCTACCGGAATCGGAGCCTTGCATCCATGGGTGAAGCTCCCCTTAGTCAAGGTAGGACGACCACCTTTGATTTTTAGTGAAAACACTCTTATGCATATGCATTTCTGAACAATATGAATGGTTATAAGAAATGGGCTATGCATAAGAAAGTTATGCTTGTTTTAGTAAACACTGAGCAAACTCGATTCCAGACCGAAATCCAGAACTAGATCTAGTTTATTTGGAAACTAACTCTTTCTCTTTGCGATGGCTAATTCTCAATCTAACAAAACCGAACTCTAACATTTTTCAGGTGTGGTATTTAAGTAGGGTTTGAGCATACTTTGGGCAGCTTATGAGGGCGAGTGGCCGAAACCAACTCTAGCTATGCAATATATTACATATAGGCTAAAAATTCAATTGTCTTAACTCAGTCAATATTTTTGTTAATAATGTGAGGAAATGTTTGATGAATTGGACACATGATGGTTCATAGCCCCTCTTCAAAGGTGTCAATTTGCGTAGAAAATGACATCACAATCCTAGCTATGGATGAAATGGTGACATTATATGGAAAAGGGTGTCTCGATGGATGAAATGGTAATAAAATACGGAAAAAGGAAGACACCGGGTCATTGCTGATTTATTTTTATAGTGTGGAAATCTTCTATATATCAGTAGACTCTTTTATCAGGGATTTGATCATTGCTTAAATGAGCTATCTTCATATTTGTTTGGTTGTCTTGACTCCAAACACTCATTTTCTATATTGTGAACAACCTTGCTCGTCTTACATAGTCTTAAGATTCTCTAATTAGGAACATACGCATGTACAAGATAATCTTGATCTACTCATTATTCATTCACTGATAATTGAAAATCTTAGAGATTGTCTTGATATTTTAAGGACATGTCATGTTTCTTGCGGTTCATGTTAAGATCAAGTCAAGTGAATCTAAACATACCTTTCCCACGTCAACTGTTTGGACATAAACACAACTCTTAAATGTGAGTCTTTGTCTTACCACCACGAGGTTATGGCAAAATAGAACATTAATGAAAATTTGGAAGATCAGTGTAGGAAAGGCTCACACAACTAAGGAAAATCTTATAGTCGGAACCGTGTAAGGAGTAGGTATTGCCACACGACGGATGCACCGAACAGAAACTTGCTAATGGTTTACACAATTTGGAAAAAGGTAAAAATTTCACCGAACAAGGTGCAAAAGTCAAACCCTTAACCATGATTGCATTGCATTGCATTGACCCATACGATCCCAACAAGCAAGAATCCAGCAACAAAACATGCAAAAGAACACACCAAAATCAAATCAAGCGAGGTGACGAAATATAAAAATACCCAACGCAGCATTGACCTCGATCGAAGCCATTGCCCATTCGCCCGGCCACATCCAATCCAATACAGCTCTCCCCGTAGTACATGGTATAGTACTAGAAGGACAAGACGCGTGTTGCCGCGTCCGTTCTAATACAACCGATGATAAATAAGTATTTTTTTAGCGAAACATATATATAAGTAAAATAATGGTAAAAATAGTACCAGGCTCACTCTTTTACAACACAATAATTTAGACCTTCTCACTTAAATATAGAGAAGTAGAGAAGAAAACACAATTATATCAGTTGTATCAAGGTTAAAAGTACACCGCTCAACAGAAAAAACACATGACCCCCCAAAAAGGTTAAACTCTCAAATACTTAGTTTGACGATCAGGATGCGACTATAATTATGAAATGTCATTAAAATTAAATTATGTACATGGTTCTATGAAGATTTTCACAAAATAATTGAACAAACTTTCGATAATCTATAGACAAACGATATATATGATGAACATTGCAGACTCAATAGATAGATTAGTCAAGACTTTATTAACCATCGAGAACTCAAGTTCAATTATTTATTGTAATGAAATCAGGTAGACTTTGCTGACATCAATTATTCCAAAATCAGTAATAGTTGGCATAATTATGTTCCGAAAAGTTACATCAATTGGATCGAATACAATCGATATTATGTAAACAGAAGAATATTCCACCGCTAGATACTAAATAGTGCACCAAAAAATAGAGCAAAGTGAGATTTTAAACGGTTTATGCCATCTTAATCTGTGAATCAGATCCAGATTATATAAAATAAAGTATAAATAAAAATAAATGGCATGAACACCACTATTTTTTAATATATCTAAGTGCAGGAATGCTCATCTCTAGTTGTCATGTTCGCCAAACGTTTAACAAGACATGCTATTTTATCATTTTACACTCATGAGTCGTGACTTTTCTGCACTCTAATTACTGCAGCGGAGGCTAGACACTCATAGGTCTTTTTCAGTGTATGCATCCGACCATCTACCAAATACATACACGTAGTTGCTTACATAATCTGTCTCGTTCTCTTAATATAAGTGAGAGATTAGTAAATATAGAGAAAACGTTCACGGATAGATACACACATCATCTTTCATTAATAATTAGGTGGCATCTAACAACGAGGTATCTAGCTTATCCTTCCACCCCCTTTCAGCATCAAGTTTTTGCTCATGGTCTGAACCGCAGCTTCCACCACCACCGAGTCGAGCACCACTAACAGCAACGGCGGCATCGGCGGTTGATGCGAGAAATGACATGGGTATCACATGCAACTGCTGCGAGAGATGTAGGAAGTCTTCCAGCCCACAACTTTGTGTGACCACCAGAATATGCACCGACGGGGAGCACACGTGGCTTGGAAGTTGACAATAGACTTGAGACACGACATCGGGGACCAAGGTGCCCTGTATTCCTAGGGGCTTGACAGATCCAAAAGTGTGTGTGGAGAGACGTGAAAAATTTACAGTGGAACGACTATTTTTGATAGAATACGGCTCGAGGGAAGCGGATGGAGAGAAATGGTGTCGCACATAGGTTGCGTGATGCTATGGTGGGCGCTGGCGGCAGAGAAAGGATAAGGGAGAGAGCTTTAAAATCTTTATCTCTTTTTTTTACATATATCGAAACGATATATCCAGATTTCAGATTTGGCAAATAAAGCATACAACTAATGTACCTATTGTACGTGCTCTATAAGTTTTGTAAAAATAATATTTTTTATTTTAAGCTACACAAAAAAAGAAATTTTTGAGTGGGAAATGGAGCTATTTTTCCTTTTCACACCATAATTTTCTTTTTTGTGTAGTTCGAAATACCAATTTTTTCACCGAAAAATTGGCAAATATATTCAAAACATGTGTATGTATCCAACAATTTTATTTTTTCTAGGTGTGAACTATAAAGAGTTGTGTATGTGTCACTACCCTATTGGAGGAGATGAGAAGCAAGGAGATGGCAAGGATTGTAGGGAGATTAGTATATGTAGAGATGGTCTCCTCCTTGCCGTTCCTCTCCGCCGCAACATGCAAAGCGTTGACGTCCCCGTCGCAACCTCCCTCCCTCGGCTGGATCCGAGCTCCCTTCAAGCCCAAACAAAAGCCCCACCAAACGATCAACAGCGAGACCCCGAACCACTCTTCCCCTTCGGCTCCTCGCCAACGACGACCCCTCACCTCACCTCTGTAGCTAGCTAATCTTCAGTTCACCACGCGCGCGCGCAAAGCGTTCATCTTGGGCTCCGGTGGCCAAGATACTATTGTCCGGCGGGTTACGATGAGCTCTGGTGGCCCGCCGTCCGACGGCCGCCCCAGCCCGGTGGACGGCAACTCTGTGGGCATGTTCAGCTCGGACCGCATCGGCGGCTTCGGCTACGGGGTCGGCGTCTCAGTCGGCATCCTGCTCCTGATCACCACCATCACGCTCGCCTCCTACTTCTGCACCCGCGCGCCACCCGCCGAGGACGGCACGCCGTCCCCGCGCCGGCGGCACCCGCGACGCCGCCGTGAGGCCGACGCGGACAGCGGCGGCGACAATGGCGGCGTCGACGACCACGACGTGGAGCTCGGTATCGACGAGGCCACGCTCAAGGGGTACCCGGAGGTGGTGTACGGCGAAGTCAAGGGGCGTAAGAAGAAGCTGGGCACCACCTGCACCTGCTGCTCCGTCTGCCTCGACAACTACGGCGACGGCGACGTGCTCCGGATGCTGCCCGACTGCGGCCACCTCTTCCACCGGGAGTGCGTCGACCCCTGGCTCCGGCAGCACCCGACCTGCCCCGTCTGCCGGACATCGCCGCTGCCCAGCCCATTGCCCACGCCGCTCGCCGAGGTCACTCCGCTGGCCATGGGGACGCCGTCTTCGTGACACCATACTGAGGTTCTCGCTTGGTTTTATTTTTCTTCCTCTCTGTTTTTTCCTTTTCTTTTTTCAAAGAGGGATCCATGAAAACAAAATGTTCAAGCTAGTTAGGCGATAGAAGCTTCTTTTGTTGGTCTTGGGTGTAAATTCGGTTTCAGCCTAGTATATTTTTCTTTTCTGATGAAAATGCAAGTCAGCCTAGCATTATGTACTGAGTACTGACACAAACGGTTGAGAATATTATCTCTGATTAGCAAGTTAAATCGACCTAGGCCAATTTCTGTTCGGAATGTCAATGCAGCAAGTAACTTACTCTGAAGAAACAACGAGTTGTTGATTTCAAGCTCGAAATGTCAATGCGTGCTCTTGCCGTTATGCTTTGGTTCATAAATGACAAGTTGAGTTCAGAATCAACGCTTTCATTTGATTCGATATACTTGACTTCCATTGTCAAGTAGAACAACGATTAGACTTGATAATTCAGATTCCAGCAAGTTGGTCCAATTTACAATTCCAGCAACACACAGCTGCGGTCTCTTAAGCCAGATGCATACAGCCCCCTTCCCCCAGGTTTGCTGGGTCAATTAATCCAAATCCCCTAGTTTACTTTTAGTTGTGGTTTGAAGTAACACGGATACCGATGAGGTTTCATGTTCTGATAGAGAGAGAAATGACAAGCCCCTTCGATTTCAGAGAACGAGGATTCGGCAAATTCTGCTTTGATACAGACAGAAGAACGGCCATCCACGTGACCTGAACTTTTTCTGTGCACTGCTGCTTAGAGTTGGGAGCTCGTTGAATCACCGGTATTGCATTGGGTCTCATTGTGGACTCAGGTGCGTGGAATACAATTCTGCAATTTTGGTTTGGCTGCTCGAAAGAAGAAAGAGTCGGTTGGTTTCAGAGGCATGAATGAAAATATGAAACACCGTATGATCGAAGAGGTAGAGAGGACTAGTACTGCTGTAAACAAGATTCAGGCATCGATCTGCAGGGTTATTGTCTGCGACAGTGCAGCGTGGACAAGCCGGTTATTAATTTGGTTACGATAGATTATTTAACGTAGACGACTTTCTGCTCCTTTAATTTTATTTAAGTGTACTAGCAAAAATGCCCGTGCGTTGCTACGGGTTACTTTAATACCGTTGAGGCAGGGATCAGCCATAAGCAAACCATGATTGGCGTATGCGCTGTCAGATCTGTGACGTCGTTGTTGGATTTGTGTCGTCACCATTCTCCTTCAAAATAATACAATCATGAGCTCTATTACTTCTTGATAAACAAATTATACTTTTTTTTTTGCGAGGCACACAATAATAAAGTGATTAACCAGATATTTGTACAAGAAACATGCATGTAGGAATATTTTATACATGACTCGCAGCTAGTTGCACATACATAGACATCTATAAGGCCAGGGAATCATCTGGCGAGCATAATATAACAGGCTGCCATCGGTTGTCTCGTGTAAAGAGACCAATATATTGCAAAATATAAGAGAAACTTCCCCTCCGCTCCTCTCGCGTGATACAGTGCAGAGAGGCGGATAAGGCTCTCCTAGTTCTCTTCCTCTCGCCGGCGGACCCGCCGCTCCCCTCCGCCTCCGGTCGCCGCTCCGGCGCCGTGAGGTGGGGGGAGCTCCGGCTCTTGCTCGTGCGTGTAGATACTTAGTAGGTTAGTAGGTGTGCGTGCCCTCCGGCGCTGTCGAGGACGGAGGCGATGGCGGCGGTGTTTTGGGCGTGGTGCTCCCCCTTCTTCCCCCGTTCCGGCGTTGTCGTCGGGGAGGCCGTGGAGCTGGTTCGTCGGGGCTCCTTCTCCTTCTCTGCTGCTCTGGCTGGCCGTGGCGGCATAGGGAGGAGCTGGTGGAGGTTGGAGTTCCCGTTTTGGTGTTCGTGTTGCAGGTGGTCTCCTTCGGTGCTTCTTCTCCGGCCGGCCGTGGTGGCGAGGGGAGGGGAGTCTGGAGGTGGTGAGGTGCCCGCGGTGGTGGTCCTCGACGTCGGCGAGCCGGCTGGTTGTTGGGCGGTTGCGGGGAGAGGAAGTTGTGGCTGTTCGCGTTCAACGCTCTTCGGTCCCGTCGCGAGGCGGCGGGCGGCTCCTGCAGCCATCTACAAGGTGTGGAGGCGGCCTCTTCCCGCCGGCGTGCGGTACGGCGGCTCGGCCGGCGTCTAGGTTTCTGGGGCGAGTCTGAGGATCTGATTGCGTTCCTTTCCTGTTGGTTGGGGGTGCTCAGTGCACTTTTCTGGGCCTGTTTGTGTTTTCTTTGTTCTTTTGGGCCTGTTTGTAAAAGTGGTGAGCTTCCTTATCTATGTATCAGATCCTTCCTCAAAAAAAAAATATTGCAAAATATTTTTATTTTGTTACAAATTTCTCTGCTGCCATACACAACAAATTCTCTCACATCTAATTATAGAACACCATGGCAATGCTTCTGAATACAAAATTCACCAAGAAATGACATCAAAACAGAGACAGCGAAAGAACAATTTTGTAAGCTGCTTGCTTCAGTAATTCTTGAATTGCTTCATAGCCAAATATTGCACCGGTGAAAACATAGCAAAGGAAGAGAAAGCAACAGAAACATGAACAATACACGAGCTAGCTAACAATCAGCCTCAGCAGGCTCCGATACACATGAATGAACTAATAAAACGTGAGTTACCAAGAAGAGATTTACCGGAAAAACCAATCAGCTTTGTAAACAACATACGGCCATACGGGCATACGGCTAATCCGACCTTCACCGCTGCCCTTCTCCCTAGCCATGTCACCAGCCTTGGCCCAACACCGTTGCTGAAGCCACCACCATCCAGCAGCTCCGTGCAGATAACAGGTAGCTGCTCCCCGAGCCCACCAGCGCATCTGCCTCCACATCGGGGACGGCTGGCGCTGGAAGCTCGCTGCGGCAGATGGGACCTGGGTTGCGGAGGGAGTGGAGGATGCCGTCCTCGGGGTAGACCTCGCTGAGTCGCTGGATTGAAGGAGGCGGCGGACCGGCGGCGCCGACTGGAGGAAGATGCGCATCCGGGCAGCGGGGACGGATAGAAGGTCCTGAGCGATGAGCCACGGCCCGAGCGACCGGCTGGGCGGGGTGGTCCTCGCTCGGATGCGCTCGATCGGGAACTGAATTTCTGGATCGGCCTGGTGGCGGCGGTGCTGTTGCTCTTGGGCACCAGCTTGCCAGTCATCCCTTGCCATGCGGCTCGCCCTCACCTTCGTCCACATCGGCAGAAACATGCCCAATTTCGTCACATAAACTCAGCCATTCGCCATGCGAGGAATCGCCGGACCTTCCCAATCTGGGAAGTAAAATTACCGACGCCGCAAGAAGTGGGGGATCCGTCTGCAGGTCCTTCATCTCCTCGAGGACTCGCATGGACGTAATCGAGGCGAGGGCGGCTTCGCGGGCTAAGCAGCGAAATCGAGATGAAGAAAGGAGTAAAACAGAGGGGATAGATCGACGGGCCGGGTTGCCGGAGGCAGAGGAGGAGACTGCGGGTTGAGACGGATCAATAAAAAACAAACGAACCCGTATTTAACTTATGGGTGGCAGTGGTGGGTAAATATGTGGTTTGGTGGGAGGGTAAAATCGGCAAAAAAATGACGTACCACAAGAAACCTTAATGCTTTTATTGCCAAGCAGAAAAAAGATTATTGTACTAGACTAATCAGTATTCCGATTCCAACAAGTTATCCAATTTACAATTCCAGCAACACACCAACTGAATATGTAATACTATATACAGCCTACATAGCTGTAGTCCTTAAGCAAGATACAATAGTTATAGTTTTTCTTGCGGTTTCAAGTAACGCGGACACACCGATGAGGTCTCATTTTCTGCAAGTCAAGATAGAGAGCAAAACGACACCCCCTTCGATTTCAGGGAACGAGAATTTTGCTCTTTAACCTTAACAAAAGAATGACCATCAGCCTGAACTGAACATTCTTTACGTGCACTTATGTGCTTAGATTTTGGGAGTTCGTTGAATCGCATAGGTACTACCTCATTGTGTTTAGTTGTTTCCATAAGCTCAGGTCAAATAAAATTCTGAACCTTTTTTATAAGGGCGAGAAAGTTGGCCAGTTAATTCGTGAGAAACCAGGCAAAAACGGGAACATACCCTCACCGACCGTCGCGAAGGCACACACAGCCATTTTGGCTACCAAAACTTTGGTTTGGCTGCTAGAAAGAAGAGAGGAATCGGTTGGATTCAGATGCATGGATGAAGCACGGGAGTGGTAGATGTGTACTGCTGTATCGAGATTCTGCGATAGTACAGCATGGAAAATCCGCATACGTTGGTTAAGATAGCCCATCATTTTAATGTAGAGGACTCTCTGCTCTTCTAGTTTTCAACTGTATGTATCGTAGACTCGTGCTACTGTTAGTGGTGTACCAGCTAGCAATCCAGATACAACCAGTGAAAATTTATGTGAAGGGCTCCATAATATAGCTGGTAAGAGCATCTCCAACCAGAGGCCCCAAACCCACCCCAAACGTCCGGGCGGACCGCCCGGACAGGGTTTGGCCCAAAAACCACCACCCAAAGGAGGCCCCCATAGCCAGCCCAAACGTCCGGGCGGGCCGGCACACCCCAAATCCAGCCCATATCTGGGGCGGGTTTGGGGGCGCCCGGGCGCGCCCGGACGCGTCCGCCCCGCACTCGCTGACATCGCGGACCCACGCTTTGACCGCCTGGCGGAGCGGATAAGCTAGCTTGACCGGCGTTGGCATTCATGGCGCACCGGCCGGCATTCATGGCGTACCGGCCACCGGCCACCTCCGACTATAAAGTGGAGGGGCCGGAGCAAACCCTACTCCGCACCGCACTTTCGCCGCCGTCGCCGCTCTCTTCTCCTCCTCCACATCCACCAGTGCCGAGTTTCCTCCTCCACCTCATCCACCATGCCTCGCCGCCTCCCCACCACATGCGCCAAGATGACGGCGGAGAAGTGGGCGCAGCTCCGCCGAGAAAAGGAGGCCGCGGGATCACGTGTGTCCGCAGAAGTGTTGGCGGCGGAGGGGACAGACGTCGGCTACGGCATCCTCCACGAGGGCTCCGACGTCGTCGAAATGACGGGTTCGGAGTACCTCCAGCAGATGCACGAATCGAATCGGGCGCAGTCGTCGGCGATGGCGGAGGAGTGGAATCAGCAGGCGGAGGCGGAGGAGTGGAATCAGCAGGCGGAGGCGGAGCTGGCAAGGATGCGGGCGGAGGACGAGGCCACGCGGGTTCGGGCGGAGGAGCGCGCAAGGGTGGCGGCGGAGCACCGTTTGGCCGAGAAGCAGCTCAAGGCCGAGGCCACGGACCGCATCTTCGTCGGACAGATGAAGAACAGGCTCGGCTTCGTCGAGAAGCAGAAGCGGGCGGAGGAGGCGTTCCGTCAAGGCTGCATCTACGTGCCAGAATCTTCCGGATCTAGCTCCTTCTACACCGACTCCGACGAGCAGGGGTCTTCTCCGGACCCTCCTCCAGCTGCGGCACAGGGCGGCTCCGGCTCCGGCGACGGCGCGGCAACGGTCATCCTCCTGTCCGATGATGAGTAGACTAGGCTATCCGGTCGCATGAACTGCACGTAGGATAAGTAGCAACTTGTATTCACGTTGCATGCTTTTGTAGTAATTTGGTATCTTAAATTAGAGGTGTGTGGTTGTAGCACCATGTTTTTGGGGGCTGTCCGGTCAGTGTCCGCGGACGCATCCGGACGCGTCCGCGGACACTATGGGGGCCGGATTTGGGGGCTCCGCTTGGAGATGCTCTAAAACCAACCAATTGTACACCACAACACTGAACCAAAAAAATTAGTAAATGAGAATCTTAATTTGAGATTTTATGTAACTTTCAGTATTGGTATCTTCACATAACTCGATATTTTTAGGAACCTTTTAAATTTCAACACCACAATGATACTTTCAATACGGTACAATATTTCATGTTTTAGCATATTTTGCCAACATGGCCTTGATCACCAAACTAATGCACCAAGTACCACCAAGACCCTGCTCACCAAAATAATACGGTACAATCACTACCGGAAAATCTGCGTTTCCCGTGAGGACAGTTCTTTGCCGTGTGCCCCCGCTTCTCGGAACACGGCAAAGAGAACTGTGCCGTGCTGGACAAACGAAGATCACGGCAAAGAAAGCCACCACGGCAGAGTACAGCAAAGGCACACGGCAAAGAAATCGGCACGGCAAACTGCACCAATTACACACGGCAAACAACCCTTGCTCGGCAAAGAAATCTTTGCCGTGCGTTTTGCCTCGAACACACGGCAAATTGGTAGGACCAGCGACAGCCAGAATTGGCAACTTTCCCGCGCTTCAAATAAACACGCGGGTAACATGTTTGTCGTGGCGGCCAATTTCCCGCGCTCTAAATTAAGCCTTTGCCGTGCGCCTCGCTACAGCCGCACGGCAAAGTTTCTGTTTGCCGTGTGCCTCTGTGTCAGCCACACGGCAAAGATAGTGTTTGCCGTGTGCCTCTGTGTCAGCCACACGGCAAAGCATGTGTCTTCCAAGAGGGGTTACATCATATAAACATCGAAGAGAGGTTTAGGCTTTCCTCCCTGATTATGTTAGGTTACATCGTATAAACATCTCAACCCAACTTTGGGCAAATGTTAACACATGATTCCATCCCCGACACCCGACACGGGAGTTTTCACCTCTAAGTGTCGGAACTTACTACGGAGTAAGAGGGGACGGTGAAGGGGGTCGCACCTCGGAGCTGTATCTTGGTGCTTCTTCTCGCGACGCACGGCAAACCTGTTCTACACGGCAAATTTTCGGCACACGGCAAAGAATCGGAGTCGTCGTTGACCAACTCTGGCGATTCAGCGGCGCACGGCAAACCTCCGGCGCCGACGCGTATTATGTCGTGAGGTCTTTGCCGTGCTGTTAGGCACGGCAAAGCCTTTGCCGTGTTCCGAGCGGTCTTTGCCGTGCGATTTGGCCGCATGGCAAAGTCTTCGTTTCCGGTAGTGAATACGAGAAAACGTGCAACAAAATCCCGATTAACTCAAGATAATAAATACATATTAGGTTCGATGAAGAATATGAATAACTGAGAATATGCATTGAGCCTCTAAAATAATATTTGGACTATAATTACATAAAAAAATCAACCGCATGAATATATGTTTAGCGACCAATCAATATATTTCGCTCATGCTTATAATTGGTTCCACATTAGTGATTAAAATTAAAATATTTGACTAACACAAATGAAAGATACCTATATTATGTATCAGGGATTAATTGAATGAGTAAGAAAAAACACATGAAAAATAAATAGAAAAATGTGACAGTGGACTTATTGCACCGTGAAACGATGTGACTGTGCATCCACATATGAGTCTCTCGCAAGGAAAAACTAGAATGGTAAACGTCAAATCTAGCGAGTAGCATAAAAATTTGTGTTCATGTGTTGTTGTTGTTGTTGTTGTAGAAAAAAAGATCGAGGAAGGGTGTATCTCATTGTATGTTATCACAACACAATATGGGTAGAGGATGTGTATGTTGGCCTTATAGCAAAGGCCGTCCTAAATATATATACAAGTTTGACACAATGGTTTTTATTGAATTTCTTCGGTTGTCTCGTTGGAGCACAACATAGTATTATGTTAGCAAAGCATCGTCAAAGGCTAAGCAAAAGGCTGGGGCATACTGCACTTACTCAACCCACTTACGTCGATCTGAGTCGTACCCGTCTTTTAGATCTGGTGCTAGGCTCCCGGGGCTCGTCTTGAAGTACTAGTACTCTCTCCTTTATTCCATTCAAGTGAGAGTGAATGGTATACATGCACTTGGAGGATTTATTTATACCCTAAAGGATTTTAACAAATAATCAAGACTACCCTTTATATTGTAGGTGGGAGGGATAGTGGAAGTAATCCTTGATCCATGAATCCATGGTAGACAAGGAAGAGGGGTTGCGCGAAGAATCTAAGCAGTGCATATAAAAAATGAGAAAACCCACCTTCTGAACATAATTGCAATTGACACTTTGGATTTAAAAGCCGAAAACACACCTCCGAGTGCTTTTGAGAGGGAGGCCACGAGGGGTGCTAATGATAAAATTGCTAAGCTCAGAAGAGAAGAGGAATCTAAATGGGTTTTGTGTGCCAAGGTTAGCATATACAGGATGGGGGTAATAATACCAAGTATTTTCATTTCATTGCTTGGGCCTTCATGCTAGAGTTTAGATGTCAAATCTCTCCACCTAGTAGGCTTCTTTGCCCTTCATGCTAGAGTTTTTTTTATCTTTCTTCTTCTTTTTATTTATTAACCAGGACTAGTGGTGTGGACATTCTTTGTAATTTCTTGACTTTGTTAACTAGCCACATAGTATTGATTGGATCCGGACAAAACTATTTATCCCCCGGCATACATGAAATTTAATTTCTACTCCCATAGGAAAATCAAGCAACGTAAGATAGTCTACTTTTCAACCGTGATCTTTCCCAATGATCATTTTTAATCTTAATTCTTTAACAGTTTGAACTAGCACATTGAAAAACATATACCGTCTTTCTCATGGCTCATGTGGTTTCACAAATGGTTTCGGTGAGGTGCAGGTGTGTTGCCTTGAACAAACAATTTGTAATAAACCCACAGTTCGATAAAAAAAGCTTCAACAAGGAATGCTAGAAAAATCCAATAGAAATGTTGAAACTTGTCAATTAAAATATTTTAAGAAGCACTTGGTGCAAATAAACCAGTGATCACCCACAGACTCACCACATTCACATGTCAATCTTTTTTTTTAGGTTTGAGACGGAAAGAGAAGGCTTTTAAAGTCAACAGAAGACGTCCATCCCGGCCCAATGAATCTAGAGAAAAAAAAATTCGTTTCAAAAAAAAAAAATCTAGAGAAAATTCCTTCTGTGACACTGCCTTAAAAATTTGTTCCTTATTTGACACTCCTAAAATTTTTCTTCCCTACATGACCTTTGTCCAATTTTTCTTTCCTCTGGTGACACTGCCGTTGGTTCCGTTAGTCTCTTCTGTTAATTTTTCTTATGGCGGACAAAATTACCCTCGTATGAAGGCAACCCTATCCATCCGGGCTGTCCTCCTCGTCATCGTCCATGGCTGCGCCCCCCGGCCCGTCGTCCCCGCCGCCGATGATCCAGCGGAGAAAGTTGCTGCTGTCCTGCGAGGGCGGCGGCGCCGCGTGGTCCGGCAAGGTGGCGGCTTCCCAGCCGGGCATGGCGAGGACCCAGTCGTCCTTGGCGGCACCGTTGACCTCCCAAGGCGGCGCCGGCGCGGGCGCGGGAGGCGCGATGTTCGCCATGTGGGCGGGCAGGGGCGAGGACGACAGCGTGGCCGGCGGGCTCGCGGTGGTCGAGCACCGACGCGGGGTCCCACAGGCCGCCGCCGCAGGCGAGCTGGTCCTGATGGCGGTGAAGCAGGTGGAATGTGGTGGTGGTCGTACCCTATTGCGCTGCTCCAGCTATGGGCATCCTTCTCCCGTCCACACAGCGCGGCGATCTGTACTCACCTCATCACAGGCAGCAGCAGGAGGAAGCCTAAACAAGAGCAGCAATGGAGTGGGGATGGCGTTTCCCGTGATCCTGCTCTGTTTCCCTTGGCAGCGAGTGGAGTTAACAGGAACAGGGTGACATGAATTAGGAGCAGCTGAGCACAGATTGATTGGTGTGCGAAGAAGAGCATGTGAAGCGCCGGCTCCGCGGGGCTCTGCACAGGCACTAATGCCAGCGCCCCGGTTACTCCTCCTCCTCTGCGATTCCTCTACCTCAAGCTGGTCAACGAGCTCGCCCTCCACGATCCGCCTCTACCTCAAGCACAGAGCGGTGGACGCGCAGGTCGATCTGAGCTCACACCCCATCTCCAGCGTCGCCGCCTCCGATGGCGGCCGACAGAGGACGAATACGACGACAGCGGGATCTGCGTCTACTGCGCCTCCAGGATGCCGGTCAAACCAATACCCGTATATATTATACTGTAGCTATTGACTTGTGTTGATACACATTATATGTCAGGGATAAAAATGTCTTTGCACGCCTCTGGTTAAAGAAAAATGTACTAAAGTGTCACCAAAGGAAAGAAAATTTAGACAGAGGTCATGTAAGGAAGAAAAAAATTAAGAGTGTCAAATAAGGACAAAATTTTAAGCCAGTGTCACAGAAGGAATTTTCTCATGAATCTACACCCGTCCCCCTTGAGTTGGCCGGGCCCACGTACTCGTCAACAAGCCTCGTGTCCAGTCCACCAGCCGATCAGTCTAGTGGCGACACCGCAGAGCTTTGCTTTTCAACGATGGCCAGCAACCGCGGCAAAATCGACAAATCTGACTCTGACACGAAAGTTCAGCACAGAATGAACCAACTTTGAAAATTTAGCCGGATCTAACCCTTTTTCGTACCGCTCAACATATAGGCGGTAGACTACACGGGGTACCGCCAATGACCCTGGCGGTACGCGTCCTGGTCCACGGTCCGCTCGTGCCGGTTGACTGCGCTGACGTGGTGATACCGCCGATGTCAGAGACGGTAGAGTTGGAGGGATACCGCCGGTGGATCCGGCGGTACCGCTCAGCACCATACCGCCCGGACAGACGGCGGTACAGACTGGGAACTTAACCTCAGTCGAGCCCAGCCCGTTCCCCACCGTTTCCTCACTTCTCCACCCGAACAGGAAGAACAGGGCGGCGGCGGCGCATCGGCTCCGCCTCATCCCTCTCAGTTCCACCGGTGGCGGCGGCGCATTGGCGGCGCGGCGGCGGCGTACAGGTAAATCTCACTCACCCCTCTCAATTCCACCATGTATTTCATCCGATTTGTGTTGTTTTGAAACCCTAGTTCATAGATGCTACTTCCACCATGGGTATATCTTGCAATGTAATTTCTTCTTAGGTTTGCTTAGTTGTTTGTGGTGAGTAGTAAATAAGTATGTTAGGTTGACTTGTGTGGTGGCACTTTTTGTGTATGATTTATGTGTACGTATGAATGGATGGATGTATATGTGATTTGTGAAATAATTTGTACATGGAATATGGAAGGATGCATAGTGATTTATACATATGTATATGGATGTGTGTATGGATGGATTGTGGCATCGAGCCAAATTGTTTTCGTTCATAAATTTGGCCAAAACTAGATGATTTGTTGAAACCCTAGATGATCTCTTTGCTCTAGATGGTTTGTTCGAACCCTAGATGGTATATTTGCTCTAGATGATGCCTAATGCTCTAGATGATGCCGAATCTAGATGATTTGCTATAGATGATGTCTTATTTGATCTAAATTCATGAGCATTTTTTAGTGTATGTAGATATTTGTGTTCTCAAATTTTTATGGTCATTTGAAATTATATTTTGAATTAGGATGGATGCCCCGCCGGAACGTTATTACCCCGGGCTTGATTTGGTGTACGACAAGGAACATCGTGCCCGGCTTATCGAGAGGGGAGATATGGACTTAGCTGAGAAGGTATGGCTTAATGTTCTTCATTTTTTTGTTGCAATTACAAAGATAGTGAGCACATCATGTTTGTTTCTTTCGCAGCCTATCGGTCCTATGCGCATGAGGGGCCATAGTGCGGAGGACATGCCCTACGATGATTGGTACGAGCCATACTTTGAGGAGGCTGGCCTTCTCCCATTTGTCCTTCAGTTCAGGCGTAAGCCTCTGATACGACTCCAACGTATCCATAATTTCTGGTGTTCCATGCTTATATTATACCATTTGCTACATGTTTTATATACACTTCGTATCACTTTTATGCATTTTCTGGGACTAACCTATTAACAAGATGCCACAGTGCCAGTTCCCTGTTTTCTGCTGTTTTTGGTTTCAGAAAGTTACTTCTGGAAATATTCTCGGAATTGCACGAAACAAAAGGCCAGTCCCTATTTTTCCAGCACGTACACGGAGTCCGAAGGAGAGACGAAGAGCCACGAGGTGGCCAAACCACCTGGCGCGGGCCCCCCGCCGCGCCTGGTGGTTTGGGCCCCTCGGGGGTCCGCCGACATCGCCCCTTCGCCTATTTATTCCCCGAGACGCGAAAACCCTAAAACACCGAGCCTTTCATCCAGAACATATTCGCTGCCGCCGCCGTCGTCAACCCTAACTCGGGGGGTTCTGAAGCTCTTCCCGGCACCCTGCCGGAGAGGGGAATCATCACCGGAGGGCTCTACATCGCCATGCCCGCCTCCGGAGTGATGCGTGAGTAGTTCATCCTTGGACTATGGGTCCATAGCAGTAGCTAGATGGTTGTCTTCTCCACTTGTGCCATCATGTTTAGATCTTGTGAGCTGCCTATCATGATCAAGATCATCTTATTGTAATGCTACATGTTGTGTTTGCTGGGATCTGACTTATATTGATACCTATGTGGAGCTGAATATTATATTATCATGTCTATGTCATTTGTGATCTTGCATGCTCTCCGTTACTTGTTGAAGCCTTGGCCAAGTGAATACTTGTAACTCCAAGAGGGGGTATTTATGCATGATAGTTGGGTTCAACCTCTATTTAACCTGGGATAGTGACAGCAAGTTCTAAGGTTGTAGATGTGTTGTTGCCACTAGGGGTAAAACAGCAATGCTTTATTCAAGGATGAATGTATTGTTTACATTACGCACATTACTTAATGCAATTGTCTGTTGCTTGCAACTTAATACTGGAAGGGGTACGGATGTTAACCGGAAAGTGGACTATTTAGGCATAGATGCATGCTGGATAGCGGTCTATGTACTTTGTCGTAATGCCCAAATGAATCTCATAGTAGACACCACAGCTCACACATGCATGTTATATGCACTTATCAATTGTCAATTGCCCAGCTGTAATTTGTTTACCCAGCATGTTAGTTATCTTATTGGAGAGACACCACTAGTGAACTGTGGACCCCGGTCCATTCTTTTACATCTGAAATACAATCTACTGCAATCATTGTTCTCTACTGTTTTATGCAAACAAACATCATTTTCCATTCGATACGTTTAACCCTTTGTTTTCAGCAAGCCGGTGAGATTGACAACCTCACTGTTAAGTTGGGGCAAAGTAATTTGATTGTGTTGTGCAGGTTCCACGTTGGCACCGGAATCCCTGGTGTTGCGCCGCACTACACTCCTTCACCAACACCTTCGAAGCAAACCTCGTTTTCCTACTGGTTCGATTAAACCTTGGTTTCATACTGAGGGAAAACTTACTGCTGCACTCATCATACCTTCCTCTTGGGGTTCCCAACTGACGTGTGACGTACAAGCATTGTTTCTGGCACTATTAACCTAGAGCCACCAACACGTTTTCTGGCGCCGTTGCCGGGGAAAACCGAATTGCTTCTGCAAGGGGAGTCTCTCACACCCAATCTCTTTACTTTGTTATTTGTCTTGCTTAGTTTATTTTTATTTAGTCTTGTTTGCTTCTTTATCAAAAACACAAAAAAATTAGTTACTTGTTTAATTCGTTTGATTTTGTTTTTCAAAATGAATGCTCCTGAAGTTGAAGTTCGTTCTTTTAGGCAACTAGGAGGTGAAAATTTGAAAGATGCTTGGTATAGAATTAGTGATGCTCATCATAGATGTACTAAGAAACACTCTACCACTATCCTCCTTAGGAACTTTTATGTTGGTATCTCTAGTTGGTATAGGTATGTTCTAGACACTCTTACAGGTGGAAATTTCTTGGGTACTCCTGCTTTAGAAGCCTGTAATATTATTGAAAGTTTGGTAGGAACACCACCCACTAAAGATATTAAATTGAGATCACCTTGGAGGATGTTATAAATAAGTTAGACTCTATGGAGAATTTTTTCCAAATTTTCTTGATTGTATTGGTAAGACTAATGAATCAATAGCCACCATCAATGAAAGAATCACTGTTCTTGAGGATAATAATATCCATGACACCCAAAATCATAGAATTGATGAGTTAGAGGAAGCTATTGAAACCTTAAGTTCAACCTTTACTTCTCTTAAGTCTAAAAAGGAGAAAGTTTATGTGGGTAGAGAGCAAAAGTTTATGTATGTTCCTAAAGTGCCAAAACCAAAGACTCATTATGAGCTTAAAATTGATAAAACTTTTAGTACGGTTAAAGGTAATGAAACACCTCCAGGAACATCTAAGATACCCATTGTTACAAGCTGTGTGTTGGAAGAAGCTTTTGATGATTTGAATGATTTGCCACTTGACAACACTTGATTTTCACTTTCTGCGCCTAGCTGAAAGGCGTTAAAGAAAAGCGCTTATGGGAGACAACCCATCGTTTTTATTTGCTGTTATTTTTGTTTTCTTTGAGTCAAGGAGTTTTGTTACTTCTGTAGCAACTCCTTTGTATCTTTATTTTATCGCAATGTTGTGCCAAGTAAAGTTCTATATTGAAAGTTGATGCAAGATTTGGATTTCTGCGCAGTGACAGATTTTTAGCTGTCACGGATTTGAGCTTATCTCCCTGTAGAAAATTCAAAAAATTCTGAGAAAAATCACGCATATTCCTGAGATATGTACGCAACTTTCATTATTTTAGGCCAGATCCATCTGAGCAACTTAAGTGCCTCGAAAAAATTCGTCATTCCAGACTGTTCTGTTTTTGACAGATTCTGCCTTTTGTTTTGCATTCGCTCTTTTACTGTGTTTGTGTGGATTTCTTTGCTCCACAAAGCATTGGTGGCTGTAGCTAATGTCCAGAAGCTTTGGGATTGATTGTATCATTACAGAATATGAGAATTTTTGATTATGCACTAACCCTCTAATGAGAACTGTCTTGAGTTTGGTGTGAAGGAAGTTTTCAAGGATCAAGCGAGAAGGGTGATATTATGTGATCAAGAAGAGTGAAAAGCCTAAGCTTGGGGATGCCCCCGTGGTTCATCCCAACCATATTCAGAGAGACTCAAGCGTCTAAGCTTGGGGATGCCCAAGGCATCCCCTTCTTCATCAACAAACTTATCAGGTCATCTCTAGTGAAACTATATTTTAATTCTTTCACATCTTATGCGCTTTACTTGGAGCGTCTGTGTGTTTTTATTTTTGTTTTTGTTTGAATAAATTCGGATCCTAGCAATCCTTGTGTGGGAGAGAGACACGCTCCGCTTTTTCATGTGAATACTCATGTTCTTCACTTATATTTGTTGAGTATTCTTAACTAGCTACTGCAGTGCTTTTAGCTCCTGTTTTTCATGCATCTCTTCGAGCTGTTAGCACTTGTTTATAAATACTCTCTTGCTGCATTATATTATCATTTGGAGAGTTTATGTTTAAATAAATTATTGGTGTTTGTTTGGAAGAAAGAAAATGCTACATGTAGTAGTTGGTATTGGAAAAGACATATGCATTCTTGTAGATCATTGTCTTGTTTTGATTTGATGCTTTGCAATTGTTTTGAGCTCTCAAGTAGATCATGTTTAAGCTCTTGCATCATGTAGTTAAAGCCTAGTAGTGGAGAACTACCGTAGAGCTTGTTGAGACTTGGGATGCATATTTGTTCTCTCTAAGGTCTAGATATTTTCTGGTAAAATGTTTGAGCAACAAGGAAGACAGTGTAGAGTCTTATAATACTTGCAATATGTTTTTATGTGATTCTTGCTGTACCGGTTTATACTTGTGTTTGCTTCAAACAACCTTGCTAGCCTAAACTCTGTACTGAGAGGGAATGCTTCTCGTGCATCCAAAACTTGAGCCAAAACCCATGCCATTTGTGTCCACCATACCTACCTACTATGTGGTATTTCCTGCCATTCCAAGTAAATATTTCATGTGCTACCTTTAAACTATTCAAAACTTTATTACTCCTTATTTGTGTCAATGTTTTATAGCTCATGAGGAAGTATGTGGTGTTTTATCTTTCAATCTTGTCATTTACTTCTGACAGACTTTCACCAATGGACTAGTGGCATATACATCCGCTTATCCAATAATTTGCAAAAAGAGCTGGCAACGGGGTGCCCAGCCCCAATTAATTACAACTTTCATTAATAATTCTCTTCACATGTTTTGCCCTGATTTATCAGTAAGCAACTTAATTTTGCAAATAGACACTCCTCCATGGTATGTGAATGTTGGAAGGCACCCGAGGATTCGGTTAGCCATGGCTTGTGTAAGCAAAAGGTTGGGAGGAGTGTCATCTATAAAGAAACTAAAATACATGTGTAAACAAAAGAGAAGAGGGATGATCTACCTTGCTGGTAGAATAACGTCCTTCATGGGAGCCGCTCTTGAAAGTCTGGTTGACAAGGGGGTTAGAGTGCCCACTACCATTCGTTGACAACAACAAACACCTCTCAAATACTTATTTTGTGCTCTCTATATGCTTTCGAAAACTTAAAAAGCTCTAGCACATGATTTAATCCCTGCTTCCCTCTGCGAAGGGCCTATCTTTTACTTTATGTTGAGTCAGTTTACCTACTCCTTTCTATCTTAGAAGCAAACACTTGTGTCAACTTTGTGTGCATTGATTCTTACATATTTACTTATTGCACTTGTTATATTGCTTTATGTTGACAACTATCCATGAGATATACATGTTACAAGTTGAAAGCAATGCTGAAACTTAATCATCCTTTGTGTTGCTTCAATGCCTTTTACTTTGAATCTATTGCTTTATGAGTTACCTCTTATGCAAAACTTTTTGATGCTTGTCTTGAAAGTACTATTCATGAAAAGTTTTTGCTTATATGATTCATTGTTTACTCTTTATCTATTTGTTAGCAAACTATAGATCATTGCTTTGAGTCACTTCATTCATGACATGAGCCTTGCAATATATTGATCAAGATTGTGTGAAAGCATGTCTCCTCAGAAATTATTTGTTGTTATCGTTTTACCTACTCGAGGACGAGTAGAACTAAGCTTGGGGATGCTTGATACGTCTCCAACGTATCCATAATTTCTGCTGTTCCATGCTTATATTATACCATTTGCTACATGTTTTATATACACTTCGTATCACTTTTATGCATTTTCTGGGACTAACCTATTAACAAGATGCCACAGTGCCAGTTCCCTGTTTTCTGCTGTTTTTGGTTTCAGAAAGTTACTTCTGGAAATATTCTCGGAATTGCACGAAACAAAAGGCCAGTCCCTATTTTTCCAGCACGTACACGGAGTCCGAAGGAGAGACGAAGAGCCACGAGGTGGCCAAACCACCTGGCGCGGGCCCACCCGCCGCGCCTGGTGGTTTGGGCCCCTCGGGGGTCCGCCGACATCGCCCCTTCGCCTATTTATTCCCCGAGACGCGAAAACCCTAAAACACCGAGCCTTTCATCCAGAACATATTCGCTGCCGCCGCCGTCGTCAACCCTAACTCGGGGGGTTCTGAAGCTCTTCCCGGCACCCTGCCGGAGAGGGGAATCATCACCGGAGGGCTCTACATCGCCATGCCCGCCTCCGGAGTGATGCGTGAGTAGTTCATCCTTGGACTATGGGTCCATAGCAGTAGCTAGATGGTTGTCTTCTCCACTTGTGCCATCATGTTTAGATCTTGTGAGCTGCCTATCATGATCAAGATCATCTTATTGTAATGCTACATGTTGTGTTTGCTGGGATCTGACTTATATTGATACCTATGTGGAGCTGAATATTATATTATCATGTCTATGTCATTTGTGATCTTGCATGCTCTCCGTTACTTGTTGAAGCCTTGGCCAAGTGAATACTTGTAACTCCAAGAGGGGGTATTTATGCATGATAGTTGGGTTCAACCTCTATTTAACCTGGGATAGTGACAGCAAGTTCTAAGGTTGTAGATGTGTTGTTGCCACTAGGGGTAAAACAGCAATGCTTTATTCAAGGATGAATGTATTGTTTACATTACGCACATTACTTAATGCAATTGTCTGTTGCTTGCAACTTAATACTGGAAGGGGTACGGATGTTAACCGGAAAGTGGACTATTTAGGCATAGATGCATGCTGGATAGCGGTCTATGTACTTTGTCGTAATGCCCAAATGAATCTCATAGTAGACACCACAGCTCACACATGCATGTTATATGCACTTATCAATTGTCAATTGCCCAGCTGTAATTTGTTTACCCAGCATGTTAGTTATCTTATTGGAGAGACACCACTAGTGAACTGTGGACCCCGGTCCATTCTTTTACATCTGAAATACAATCTACTGCAATCATTGTTCTCTACTGTTTTATGCAAACAAACATCATTTTCCATTCGATACGTTTAACCCTTTGTTTTCAGCAAGCCGGTGAGATTGACAACCTCACTGTTAAGTTGGGGCAAAGTAATTTGATTGTGTTGTGCAGGTTCCACGTTGGCACCGGAATCCCTGGTGTTGCGCCGCACTACACTCCTTCACCAACACCTTCGAAGCAAACCTCGTTTTCCTACTGGTCGATTAAACCTTGGTTTCATACTGAGGGAAAACTTACTGCTGCACTCATCATACCTTCCTCTTGGGGTTCCCAACTGACGTGTGACGTACAAGCATCGTTTCTGGCACTATTAACCTAGAGCCACCAGCCTCCGGCGTTCAACCACACGGCCATAACCGCCCTAATTGATCGTTGGAGGCCCGAGACACATAGTTTCCATTTGCCGTGTGGAGAGATGACGGTCACTCTTGAGGATTTTGCCATGATCACGACTCTTCCGATCGACGGAGACGCTCTGACTGGAGGGTGGATCTTGTCGGGTGGCGCCAGCGGGTTCTTGGTCTCACCGGCAGATTACCAGCGGTGCCGCCGAAAGGAATGAAAGATACTAGGTCAGCGGGTGTATCGTATTCGTGGCTTCAACAGTTTGGGCCATGCCCGGCGGATGCCGATGCACCGATGGTGCAGCAGTATGCCCGGGCATACATGTGGTATGTGTTAGCCCGGGTGATCTTTCTAGATGGGTCAGGGGACACGGCCTCGTGGATGTGGCTTGACCCATTACGTGATTGGAACGTCAAGTACAGCTGGGGGTCGGCGGGTCTAGCCTTTCTTTACCGTCAGGTAGTTTATTTGCATACCTTTCTTGTGTATGTTACTTTCATTGACATTTGACATGATTGTTATTGTGCAACTGGACCATGCATGTCGTAAGAAGGGAAAGGGAGCCTCGTTAAACGGCGCTGCCTGGCCCCTCACGATTTGGATGTGGGAGCGGATTCCGGTTGGACGTCCTCGCAAACTCCCACCAACTCAATGGGAGTATGATCTTGATGGTGATGACGAATGGTGGCTGCCAACTGTCGCGTACACATGGGATAGAGTGGAGGGGTACAAAGACTTGTCCATGGGCCGTTACAAGAGCTATACCAACGAGCTTGACACGCTGTCTTTCAACTTGGTATGCTTTGGTAACGTTAAATTTGACACTTTTGTGACATCTAGCATTGAAACTAATGATATTTGTTTTGTAGGTCATATGGAGGCCATACCAACGGGATAGGGGTTTCCGTCTCAACGCGATGTGTACGCGTGACGAGGACCTATGGCGCATTAAGTGTCCGATGATATGTTTCTATGCCGTCGAGTGGCACCTCCCACAACGAGTTGCAACACAATTTGGAAGGAGGTAACGAACCCCGCCGGCAATCCAGAGCACAAGTGTTGCTCTTCATAGGTTTGTGTTGGAAAGCCCGGGTACATATTTAACTTGTCAATATCAATTGTTACTGATATGTTTGGTATTTGTGCGTAGGATTGATCGGAAGAAGTGCCCAAAAGAGAAGGAATGGGATCGTAAACACATCAAGTGGATTGAGATGTGGAATGATAGAGATAAGTACCGTGAGATGGACGGTACAATGTTTAGGGAGAGTGATTATGTGGCCCACCTTGCTTGGCATGAAGAACAACACCGCCTTAAGCTAAAGCCCACTTGGACCACACAAGATTGTTTAGACTTGGGCACCGAAGATGGTGATAATGAATATAACTTGGCGGTTAAGGAGAGCGCGGGGACTTCTAGGGACTACGCACCCGTTTTCAACCGTGTGGTAAGACACAAATTGAGCTTCAATTTAATTTGTCATGTCTATTTGTGACTTAAATTTTCCTTCCATGTTTTTAGGGCTTGGAGCTTACTCGGAGCGTTAACGAGGCAGCATATTCTCTTTCGTATATGCCCGGTACGGTGGAGTCTGAGACGGCTCTTAGGGACGCCATGACGGTATGCATTTTTATATATCCATGAGTGCGAGTGCGGGTGGTGTGCACTATGGTAGTGATATTGATATATGCACACATTTGTTTGTCTTGCAGAGGTTAATGGAGCGGTCTCGTCGGCTGGCGGCTATGCTTGCCTGCCACGGTGCCAAGGCAACCGAAGCCCATGAGACAGACGACGAGGAGGACGAGGGCGAGGAGGAGGAGCAGGAGCACTCGGAGGAGGACCAGGAGCAGTCGGAGGAAGAGGAGCAGGAGCAAGAAGAGGAGCAGGAGCAGGAGAACTCGGAGGAAGAGGAGCAGGAGCACTCAGAGGAAGAGGACCCAAGCTGGGAGGAGTTGACGTTGTCACAGTTGAAGGATGCACCACAACCAACTCAGCCGAGCCAACCGCCCATGAGGCAGCGAAAGCCGAAGAAATTGTTCAGTCCAGTAGGACAAAGAGTCCCTCACCACCCCGCCGCAAGACTCCACGAGCTACCGAGCCAGCAGGACCAAGCAAGTTGGCAGCCAAGAGGGGAAGGAAAAAGTGATACGATGTAATAATTGTCCTATGTCATGTTTTAGTCGAACTATGTGATATATTTGCCTTGTGTAAAGTTTATGTCAAACTATGTAATATATATGTGCTATACATGCCCTGTGTCTTCTGTTATATGTGATATATATGTGATATATGTGCTATACTTCCCTGTGTCTTCTGTTATATGTAAAATCCAGATTTTTAGAACTGCCAGGACGGTACCGCCAGATATCCCGGCGGTACGGTTTGCAGGGGTACCGCCAGCTGACCCGGCGGTATGCCCTGGGCGGGACGGCCCAGCTCCTGTTTGTGGCAAATACCGGGCGGTACCGTGCGGGACTGTACCGCCAGCTGACCCGGCGGTATCACTTGGAATGTGGCAACTAAGGAGCTCCTGTCGTGGACATTTTCGCGGCGGTACAGTTCGGCTCCGTACCTGTCGAGGGGTAGATAACACGGCAGATGCTACTTTGGGGTAGCTTGAGTTTTTGGGCAAGGCGACACTGGCGTCTGGGAGATTGTTTAGCATTGCAGGGGACACAGGTTTACCCAGGTTCGGCCTCTCCATTGGAGATAAAGACCTACTTCCTGCTATCTTATTATTAATCTTGGTCTCGATCTCGATAACCCGGCTACGACAACAGAGCCGGATCTCGATCTAGGTTACAAAGCTTGTGTGTCTCTCTCGATGGTTCTCTCGCCTAAAGCTTGGGGATTATCAAAGTCTTGCTAGCTATGGCTCAGGGGCCGGTTTATATAGATACCGGGCCCTCTGACCGCGTACACAATAGAGCCGGGTTCTACCCGAACTCCAAGTCCTATCCTAGCTCCTTTATTCTTCGTGCATTCCAAGTCTCGAACCGCCTCTCGAACCGCCTCTTGTACCTTCCAGAATATCACCTTCCTTAGCCGGGTCACCGCCAAGATGCCGGCCCAGAAACATAACCCGGCCCGTGCTGAGGGCTAACTGGCCTGACCGGGCCTCCTTCCTGGCGGGTCACGTTTCCCTCTTCATGGGCCTACCGGGTTATTATCCCTCCATCAGTAGCCCCCAGGTTAACCAGGTAACCAGGTTGCCATGCTTTGCTTCCAACTTTGTGTCGCTTCCTTGATCAATGCTGGTACCCTGGCTTGCCGGGTTAACCACCTGAAATACAAAAACAACAAATACATATAATGCACTATTTTATCTTTCTGCTTAACTGGGCCAGCTCTTCTTGGCGGGTCATACCGTAACCCGGCTTTCTCATACTAGGTCAGATGTCTCCGGGTCTCTCACCCAACACTTAACGAAAATCTCAACTCAACTGGGCCACTTGCTAGTCATAACTGGAGTCAAAGAATATTCCTTTTGTCCTGTCTGTTTGTCGCTGGCTTCCCGGAGAAGATACTTATCTTATCCGCTCACTTTTACCGCAATACCCCTAGGGTTTTCACCGTGGCTATAAGTATCTGGCCACGACCCCCAGAGTAAGTTTCCCCATTCTCACGTTCATCCCCTACCTCACGCTCGCGTCACTGCCACCGCAGCCGCCGGAACTCCGATCTTCAATCGCGCCCTTCAATCTCGTTCAATCTCCAAGGTAACCTCGATTCTTACTTTTATCCATTCCGCGCATCCGATTCCAACCTTTATTTCTTCTAGATTGGCTCCGTATTTCATTATTCACATCCGCACCTAAAGCTAGGGTTCATAACGCCATTGTTGCGCTCTGTCCTCCAGAGCTGAAATCCATGACGAAAGAGAAGATAAAATCTGGAGGGCCCCGTGCGGCCAAAAAGCTCGCAAAGAAACCCTCTGGTACTGCTGCTGGTGCATCTGGATCCGCGGCTCCCGCAGCCGCTCCAGTGAACTGGACGAGGTCCAGCGCTACAAAAACGACCCTCCAATCCTTCGTGAACCGGGGCGAACTCCCGGCTCAGAACGAGATCCAGTGGCGCGCACCTGGGGAGGAGACCCGGCCCACACCAGAAAAAGGTGAGGTCGTTGTGCTCTTAGATCATGTGACCCGGGGTCTCCGCCCCCCGGGTTCCCTCTTTTTCCGCCAAGTCTTTCAATACTACGGGCTCACTCCCATGGATGTGGCGCCCAATTCCATTTTGAACATTAGCAACTACGTCGTTTTCTGTGAGGATTATCTCCAAATACCTCCGTCTCTCGACTTTTTCCTTGAAATCTTCTATTGCAACCCATCTCGAAAAAATCAACCTCTTGGTCCGTACGGGGCGTGTCTATTCAACGCCGCAAAGAATGCACTTTCCCGGCTCTTGCTTTGGCCAGCCACCCTAAGGGGTGGCAGAACACTTACTTCTACTGCAAGGATACCTCTCCTGAGCTGATGAGGCCAAATTCCCGGCCTTCAGAAATTCCCCTCTTGTGTACAATTCAAAGATGAACAGCTATGCTAGCCCGGAGAAGCGGGAAGCACTTGAAGGCATCCACTGCCGGGCCAGAGCCCTACTAGCCCACGGCCTTCGTGGAACTGATCTGGTGAAATGCTGGGTTGGTTGGTTCATCCAACCTCTCAGCATCAGGACCCGGCTCTTCCATGAATACACAGAAGAGACCACTGATGACATGCGTTACTCAGAAATCACACTGTTAGAGGATCAGATCGTGAAGAACGCCAAGAGGCTCCTTGGCGAAAAGAAGACTGATATTGCTATGAACGGGCTCGCCCCTTTCAGCACCAAGAACAAACCTCCTACGGTACAACTTGTCATCTACTCACTTCTTTAACTGTAACCCGGTATTTCTTGCAAACTATCTTACTGATACCTTCTTCTTTTTGTCAGGACCCCAAGTGGTGGAGTGCAGATTACACCCCTACGTCCTCTGCTGAGGAGGACACAGAAAGTGATGATCAAGATGAAGAAGAAGAAGGTGAGCCAGACTCCGTAGGCCGGCTCTTCCTCGAGCTGATTAACAACGAAGTCCCCAAAAAGGACTCTTCTGCTGACAACCCGGCTCATTTTATTCCAGGCCTCAACGACCCGGCTCCTGACGTACCGCCGGGTCCACAAGCTGTTGCACCAACTCCTCAAAAGAGGACCCGAGCTGCAATTGCAAAGGTGCCATTTTCTCGTTTCTCAACTTGCATGATGAACTCATCTCAAACTCAAATACCAACACAGGAAAAGGAACTTGAGAAGGAAGCTGAAGCCAACAAGAAACCGCGGACCCGGTCCTCTGCAAGCCATGTCACTCTGAGCACAGGTATCCCTCCATGTTCTTTATCAAGCTGGGCCAAATCGATCCAGAAGACGCCCAGCAAAAAGTATCCTTTGGCTGGCAAAATCCGGGTCCCTAAACGTTCTCGTGTATCAGATTCTTCCTCGGACGCTGTTAGCACGCCCGAGGATTTCCACATAAATGCCGGGTTAGAACTATTCTCCTGTCTTTTCAGTTTTCACTACTTTGCAGTCTTTTCTGTATCTAACCACCTTTCTTTTGTTTCAGTGCCAAAGCTATCGTGGAGGAAGACCCGGAATCTTCTCCAGCTGCCTCTCCTCCACCTGCTACAGCTGAACCTTCCCAAATGGAAGTACATGTTGAAGAGCAAGCCCAGAAGGAAGAATCTGGCGCAGAAACGTGATAGCCACACCACCAAGTCCTCCACCTGCTGCTCCAGAAACAAGTCCAGATGCACAATCACCCGGGCATGGATCTGGGACCAAAGATGTTGACCCGGAAGTCCAGATCACCGGGTCCAAGCAAGGCCCAGCTCCTGGCGTATCTACTGCCATCGCCAAGGTCACCGCTCCAGAAATCAAGGTGGATCCCAGTGCAAAAGGCAAAGACCCGGTTCCTTCTTTGGATTTGGCGGCTCTGAACTCCATGTCTACGCCGGCTTTGTGCGAAGAATATTTTTCTCGCCTTGCTCACCACAAAACCCTGGAAACTGAACTGGTCTCTCTGCTTCAAAAACGATACCAGGTAATCTCTCAACTTTACTTACCTTCTTATTTCTTGTGTAACCATACTCTTACTAGCCCCCAAGCACCAAGAATATCACTTGTTGATGAGCTTGGTGCTTTAACAGAAAAAAACTTAGGCAGAAATTTCAAATCCATAGCCCCCAAGGCCCGGGTTGTCTATGTATGACAAGCTGGGACTTAACACTTGCATTATCTAAAAAAAAACTGCACAGTGCACTAAAGAAATTTTGAACACTGTAGCCCCCAAGTGCCGGGTAGCTGCCCGCAGCAACCTGGGACTGTTTTTTCACACCTTTTAGTCCATACATAAATTAGAACTTCAAACACTGTAGCCCCCAAGTGCCGGGTTAGCTGTCCACAGCAACCTGGGACTATTACTCTTTACTTATAAACTTTTTAAACTTGTAGCCCCCAAGTCCCAGGCTTGATAATTCCTTGGCAACCTGAGGCTGAACTGTACACGTCTTTCTTTTCAACAGGAACATGTGAGCCAAGCCAATGAAGAAGTGGCCCGGCTCCAAGGAGCCTTAAAAGCTGAGACTGAGACCCGGGCTGAAGGAGCAAACCAACTTCAGGCCCTGGAAGAAAAAATAGCTGCCTTGACACAAGAAAATGCCGATCTGAAGCGAGACATGCAAGAGCATGAGGAGAACTTCCAGGAGCAGCTGACCAATCTTCAACAGAAGTTTGATGCAACTACCAGTGAGCTGACCCGCCTGAAGAAGATGATTAATGCCATGGTTGCCTCCCTTGTTGGTAAGCACAACCCTCTCAAACCCGGTAAATTTTCCTGTACCAGACCCGGCATATAAACTATGCCTTACACTGGTTTCCACTTTGCAGGTGCACGTGACGGTAACATCCGCAAGACCGCAATGGACAAAATCAAATGCATGTATACACTGGTGCGTCAACTATACTTTGGAAGCTGTGAAGTAATCAAGACCGTAAGGAATTGGGAAAACCCGCCCAGCACTTACACTGAAGTACTGGGTCATCTGTCCACAATGCCAAATTGGATCCAACTGCTGAAGAGGTCCGCGTGCAGAGCCGGGGCAATGCGCAGCTTGGCTTTGGCCAAGGCCTATTATCCCAACTTAGAACCGGGTCCCCTTGCTTCAGGATTTCCCCAGTTTAATGCAGATGGCACTCCCTTTGACAGGAAGTCTTACGGCCGGGCTGTGAAGCAAACCCGGCACGTGGCCACCCAAATTGCCAATGGTC
Source organism: Poa pratensis (assembly GCA_947311845.1). Classification (NCBI taxonomy): domain Eukaryota; kingdom Viridiplantae; phylum Streptophyta; class Magnoliopsida; order Poales; family Poaceae; genus Poa; species Poa pratensis. The sequence continues at coordinate 20,162,523 of CAMZMU010000112.1, forward strand.
TGAAACTGAACTCCATACAATACGGCTACAGCGAGACCAATGAGGAGATTATTGATGAAGAACCTCAGCGCATTGACCTCCTGCAAAGCTACAAGGAATCAATTGCTACAGACCCCAGTGCTCCTAGTGCTTCTGCTACGCCTAGCTCCTCAACTCCTACTGTGCCACCTCCATCGCGCGCACCAGTGGAAGATGAAGATGAAAACTACTTCCAATCTCTTCAGCTTGTGACATGGCGCAACAACGGAGCCCCCAAGACCCGGGAAGCAGAAGCAGAGACAAGCGCCAAGGACGACACCCCAGCTACAACTCCTTCCACTAACCCGGCTCCAGAAGCCGGCTCTTAACTTATGCAGATGCTGTGTCTCTGCTAGAAAACTTATATCATTCGGCCCTTGGGGCACTTTATTGTAATAACTTAGCTATTCTGATACCATGCCTGTGATGTGTGCTTTTGCACTTTTTTAAACTTTGGTGAAACTATGTGGAATCACATGACATTTGAAATATCCAATTGCTTATCTTCTGTGGTTTTGATGACCCTTTTGGTTTCTTTAACTGTGAGCCGGCTTTCGCATGGATATCCTGGCGCAACTTCTCTGAGAAAAACAGGGTCAAACCAAGTCCCAATGGGCTTCATGGTTGATTGAGTTTCCAGGTGTGCAATCAGGCCATATAAGTGCGAGTCACATCAGCTACACAGCAAGATAACCAAGAATACTAGTGGCATAAAAGCCGGGTCTTGGGATTGCAGCTACAGACTTTTTGCAGTAAGAGCCCCCAAGACCTGGATCAATGTTTATAAAGTAAAGGGCTTATGCCTCAGTACCCCATTGATCCAAAATACTGGTGGGACGCACTCTCTGGGCATCCTCAAAAATAAAAAACTTAAACAACTGCAACTAAAACTGAAACCCGGGGATACTTATGAGCCGGGTCCTGGGGAAATAACTTTAGCTATCTCAATGACAAGCCCCCAGGACCAAGCTTGACCAAGAACTGCCACAATACATATAGAACAAAGAAAAATAACCGGCTTATAAAACTGAAACATAAACTGAGACAAGACAAATTTCTGTTTCAACCTTCACTTTATTGATAGAAAAGGTTAGGTCAGCAAGCCGCCTCATTAAAAACCTTCCAGTCCCCTTAGGTACCCTGGTAAGGAAAAGAGCGCGTCTGAAACCTGCTGCCTGTTACATCGTGTGTTACATCTGATACATCTTTTTCATGCTAAGTATAATATGGGCGCAGCTGCGCAATGTTCCACGGCCTCTCACGCTCTTCCATAGAAAAGGTAGAGTGTGTTGAGTCATTGACTGTCTCTGATTTCTCTCTAGCGTCCACCAAATAGTATGAACCATTGTTCAATTTCTTGCTTATGATGAAGGGCCCTTCCCAAGGAGGAGATAACTTGTGCATCCCTTCCTTGGACTGCACCCATCGCAACACTAGATCACCTTCCTGGAAGGTGCGAGTTTTAACCCGGCGGCTGTGATACCGCCTCAAATCTTGCTGATAAATTGCTGATCTTTCCAATGCTTGCTCTCTATTCTCCTCCAGCAGGTCAACAGAATCCTGCCGGGTCTTCTCATTTTCTGTCTCCACGTAAGCCGCCACGCGAGGCGAGTCATGAATAATATCACTTGGCAAAACTGCCTCTGCCCCATACACCATGAAGAAAGGGGTCATCTTTGTGGATCTGTTTGGTGTTGTATTGATTCCCCAAACAACTGATGGCAATTCCTCCACCCACGCTCCGGCGGCTCTGAGACACGGGACCCGGAGACGTGGTTTCAATCCTCTGAGTAACTCCTGGTTAGCTCGTTCAACTTGCCCATTGGCCTGAGGATGAGCCACAGAAGCAACATCCAAACGTATACCATTGTTTCCACAAAACTTTGCCATCTCTCCCAAGGACATATTAGTACCATTGTCTGTGATAATACTATGGGGATACCCAAACCTGTGTATGATCTGCTTCAAAAACTTCACTGCTGTTGCCGCCTCACAATTTGTAACAGGCATGACCTCAACCCACTTGGTAAACTTGTCAATGGCAACGAGGAGGTGGGTTTTCTTACAAGGAGACATGCTGAAAGGACCCACCATATCAAGCCCCCAAACTGCAAAGGGCCAAGTCAAAGGTATTGTTCTCAACTCCTGAGCCGGCACATGAATCTGTCTTGCATACCTTTGACATCCATCACATCTATTCACCAAGCGCTCTGCATCTGCCTGGGCTGTGAGCCAAAAGAAACCGTGCCTGAAAGCTTTTGCAACCAAGGACCTGGTTGAAGCATGATGACCACAATCTCCCTCGTGAATTTCCTTCAAAATTTGCCGGCCCTCCTTTCCAGACACACATCTCTGATATACCCCTGAAACACTTCTCTTATATAACTCACCATCTATGACCACATAGGCCTTGCACCGGCGCACGATCTGCCGGGCTATGACTTCCTGCTGGGGCAACTCCCCTCTCAAAAGATATGCAAGATACGGTTCTGTCCACTCTGGAATTTCCCGGGTTACAGCCACCAGCTGCGAATCCGGGTCTACCAACTCTTCCTCATCCTGGGACTTGACTGATGGAGCCCATACTCGTCCAAGAAAACGTTAGGTGGAACCGGCTCTCTGCGTGAGCCGAGTCTTGACAAAGCATCTGCAGCATCGTTTTTCCTGCGGTCAATGTGATCCACCTGATAGCCTGAGAAGAACCCAGCTACTCTATCCACCTCTCGCCTGTAAGCCGCCATAGTTGCATCTTTTCTGTCCCAAGTTCCTGAAACTTGCTGCGCCACAAGATCTGAATCCCCATAGCACTTAATACGCTTGATGTTCATCTCCTTTGCCATACGCAAACCATGTAACAAGGCCTCATACTCTGCCACATTATTGGTACAATCAAAGTGAATTTGCAAAACATAACTCAACTTGTCACCTTTGGGAGAAGTTAACACCACTCCAGCTCCTGAACCTTGCTCTTGTTTAGACCCGTCAAAATGCATAACCCAAGATTTGAGACTCGGGGTGAGAGGTGGTGCATTCAACTGTGTCCAATCATTAAGAAAATCTGCCAACGCCTGAGACTTGATAGCTGTGCGAGGCACATAATCAATGTGATAATCCCCCATTTCAATTGCCCACTTGGCAATTCTTCCTGTAGCTTCGGAGTTTCTGATGATATCTGCTAAGGGAATAGAACTGACCACCGTAATTGGATGCTCCTGAAAATACGGCTTCAACTTTCTACTAGCCATGAAAACACCAAACACTAGCTTCTGCCAATGTGGGTATCTCTGCTTTGCTTCTGATAGGACCTCGCTGACATAATAGACCGGCCTTTGTACCGGGTTCTCTTTTCCTTCCTCTTTTCGCTCAACCACCACCACGGCACTCACAGCTTGAGGCCCGGCTGCAACATACAAAAGCATGGGTTCCTTGGGACCCGGCGCCGCTAAAACTGGCGCTTTGACAACTGCTTCTTCAAGGCCTCAAAGGCCTCATCTGCCTCTTGATTCCACACAAAATTATCTGTCTTCTTCAACAGCTTATACAACGGAATAGCTTTTTCTCCAAGCCGGGAAATAAACCGGCTCAACGCAGCCACACAGCCTGTCAGCTTCTGAACATCAGCCAACTCCTCTGGCCTTTTCAAACTCTGGATTGCACGAATTTTTTCCGGGTTTGCCTCAATTCCACGCTCTGACACAATGAAACCAAGTAACTTGCCCGCTGGAACCCCAAACACACACTTCGTAGGATTAAGCTTCATCTTGTACTCTCTCAGATTCTTGAATGTCTCTGCAAGGTCATTAATAAATGACCCGGCTTTTTCTGACTTGATAACCACATCATCAACATAAGCATGCACATTGCGCCCAATCTGATCATGAAAACAATTCTGGATACACCTCTGATAAGTTGCTCCTGCATTCTTCAACCCAAAAGTCATGGTCTTGTAACAAAAAGCACCAAAGGGGGTGATAAACGACGTCTTCTCCCAATCTTCCTTGTTAAGTTTGATCTGATGATAACCTGAATACGCATCCAGAAAACACAAGAGCTCGCTGCCTGCAACTGCGTCAACGATTTGATCGATGCGCGGTAGTGCAAACGGATCCTTGGGACAATACTTGTTCAAACTCGTGAAATCAATACACATCCTCCACTCATTATTCTTTTTTAGAACCAAAACCGGGTTAGCTAACCACTCTGGATGAAACACTTCCATGATAAAGCCGGCCTCCAAAAGCCGGGCTATCTCTTCTCCTATAGCTTTCCTTCTCTCTGCATTCATTTTTCTCAAACCTGTTTCACCGGCCTTGCCTTAGGATCAACATGTAAGCGGTGCTCAGCGAGTTCAGTTGGAATGCCTGGCATGTCACTAGGTGTCCATGCAAAAACATCCCGATTCTCACGGATGAACTCGATGAGCGCGCTTTCCTATTTGTCAGATAAGTTTGTCCCTATGGCGAACTGCTTGGAGGAATCTCCAGGCACAAAATCCACCATCTTTGTATCCTTTGCTGCTTTGAACTTTGCCCTGTCATCTTCTGTCATTGGCTTCTTGAGTGCCGTGTTATCCTGTGGGTCAACATTTGATCTATAAGCTTTCAACTCCTCTCTAGCACAAGTTTGTTCTGCCAGGGCTGCATCCCCCTCATCGCATTCTGCTGCAATCTCTCTGTTACCATGTACTGTAATGATCCCCTTGGGACCCGGCATTTTCAACTGTAGATACACATAACACGGCCTTGCCATGAACTTGGCGTAAGCCGGCCTTCCCAATAACGCATGATAAGGACTTGGAAACTTTACTACCTCGAACGTGAGCCACTCTGATCTGAAATTATGGATAGACTCGCCAAAAGCAACCTCCAGTGCAATCTTTCCCTCTGGTGTGGCTGATTTCCCAGGAACTATACCGTGAAAAATTGTTGACGTTTTCTGCAACTGTGACTCCTTCAATCCCATACGCACAAATGTATCCCAGTACAGGATATTAATACTACTACCACCATCCATCAGAACTTTTTTCAACTCGAAATTGTGAACTTGAGGAGCCACCACAAGAGCTAGCAGACCCGGGTGCTCCACCACCTCTGGATGATCTGCCCTACTCCATGTGATGGTGTGCTCTGACCACCTCAGATATCTTGGCACCCCAACAGCCACTGTGTTAACTGCTCTCTTGACTAACTTTCTCTCTCTTGGTAGTGCCACTGGTGTATATGTGATACTGGCCCAACTGCCTCGGGTTCTGAGAAAATCCTCCCTGATTACTTGTATTCTGGTTCTGACCCTGACCCGGGTTTCCAGTGGGTACCGCATTTGCTCCTGTTAGAGGCCCCGCAGCCGGGTTACCACCCTGGCCGGGTCCTCCACTTCTGTTTGCTCCCTGCAGAGCTCTCTGCACCTCATTATTTTTCCACCTATTCAAATCCACACACTGTGCCAATGAATGATTGGATGGTCTCCCATCTTGCTATGGCGAGGACACGGCATCCTAAAAGCTTCCTCAGTACTCATTGGGCGTGTTCCCTGGTAACTACCTCCACTATTGTGATTCCCACTGTTTCCCTGATAACCCCTGTTGTCCTGGTAACCTCTATTTTCCTGATAACCTCTGTTTTCCTGGTAGTTCCCGTCCATCCTTTGCCTCTGAAACCCGTATTGGTGTTTGCTACTAACTCTGAACTTCCATCATTATGACCTCGCTTATGCTGACTGATTATTGTTATTGTTGTTTCCCGAGCCATTATTGTTCCTTCCACCATTATTTGCCGTGCTTTTCCCCTTTTCCTCCTCAGGCTCATCCTGAGTTTTGTCCGTGGCTGCGTGCCTATTGCAAGCATCCATCAACTCTGCCATGGTGACCGGCTTAACCCGGTGCCCTTCCTTCATGCGACCCAGCTTCTGGACAAGTGGTGCATACTTACAAGTTTTCTCCATTGATGAAATTGCATCCTTGGGCTCAATACCAGATGAAGAGTGCAGGATCTCCGTGACCCGGCCCATCCAATGACGTGCTGACTCGCCTTTTTTCTGTATACAACGATCAAGATCCTCAATGGAAAACAAACGCTTGCACGTACCCTGAAATGCTTGGTGAAAACCGCCTTCAACTCATCCCAGGAATTAATGGACTTCTCTGGTAGATTTTTAAACCACAACTTCGCTGCTCCATCGCTCATCATCAAATACATGTACTTGGCACAAACATTCTCTGTGGCATTGCGTATACACATTGCCATCTCATAACTGCTCAACCAGCTGGCCGGGTCCATGCTGGGCTCATAATTGGATATCTTGCTTGGCTCCTTGAACTTCTCAGGGAAAGGCTCTGCTCTAATGGAATCTGAAAGACATTTTGGCCCGGCTAAACTAGAAGAACTTGCCGAAATATTGATATTACCGGGTGAGCTTGCAGACGCGGCTGGTGCAGGACCCGGTCCTCCTTGTGGTACTCCTGCTGCAGGTACTACCGGGTTTGCATTGCCCGCACTTCTCCCCGCGCGTGATCTATTGACTATCTGCTGAGCTATGGAAACTGCTGGGGCGGGTTGATGCTGCTGATTGTTTTGATTTTGATTTTGCTGGGGCGGGTTTTGCTGCTGTGCCGCTACAGGCCCGGCCAATGGCGGGTTACCTCCATTGCGACTCTTGCTACGATACGTTGTGGAATGCAATGCACTTTTCTCCCTTGAATACTGAGTTTGCTGGACAACTGCAGTGCGTAACATGTCAATGGCACGCCGGGCTTCAATCTCCGCTGGCGTGTCTCCCAATGGAATACGATCAAGCGCCAAAGTTGCTGCATACACGTTATCCGCCGGATTTGAATAGTGACCCGCCGGCGTGTGGAACCTTGGTGTTCTGGGCGGCAGACCCGGATTTCCCCTGGCTCCCCCAGCGGGCAAACTCGGCGCTGCTGCTGCCACGTTACCGGCTCTCCCCGTTCCTCCGTTTTGCTCTGTACTTACTCTAGCCACTGGTGCCACCTGAGCAGCGCCAATGGGCTGATCTTCTGGAGTTCTGAACAGCGCTGCTACAGGCACTGCATTTGCTATATTTTCTCCATGGGCCAGCCGGCTCTGGTGCCTCCTCCGGTGAACCCGGGTCGCCTCATTGAGGCGATTTTCCTCCTCTTCTATTTGCCTCTTTCTTGCTTCTATTTCTTGCCTCTCTGCCTCGGCGTCCCTGCGCATCTGCTCCAGCGCTCGGCGTGCTGTATCCAATTCCATTGCTCTAACTGCTGCGTTTTCTGGAGTAACCAACCTTGTAAGTGCTGATGGATCTAAGACCAGGCCATTGTTAAACAAGGCCGGGGCAGCTGCTGTGTTACTTCTTTCCTCTCCTTGGGCCCGGTTATGCAGGAACCCAAAACTGTTTCTGTATCTTGCCGTATCCTCGCTTTCCTCTGAGACCGAAGCCGGATCTCCATCAACTCTCTGTTCTGCCAACTCCAGAATCGGGGGCAGCTGCTGTTGACCCGGGGTAAAGGCCGGTGGAACAACAGCTGATGGTGATGGTTGTATGCTGGACGAAGGCGCGGTGTACACCGCTACCCTACGAACCGGGCTTGGACTTGACTCTTGTTCCTCATCATCTTCCTCTTCTGCATCATACCCGAACCGGCCTTCAAACAGGGGCAAGATTGATTCCGACCCGGCTTGTTCCACCGCGTCACCCGGGATTTCTGCCGGGTCATCCAGCCGTTCCTCCAGCGTGTTCAGGACCTCCTCAACTTCAGCTGTGCCAACTGATTCCTCTCCATCAGATTGAACAATTGTGGGGGCTCCTGACACAGATTCATAATCTCCATCACTAGCAGATCTAGTTGTAATCATGCCCACAAAAACATTAAATTTGCCAATTGGAATAACATCACCTGATTCAAGCAGATCAGATTCCGGCCCCCAGCCAAAATCATCGACGATGGATTCTCCTTGCTCATTGACTGTGATCTGGCCAAAAACAAAGTTTTCGGCCCCTCTCTTTGCTTCTCCCATGATGGTGACACCTTTGGCCGCGATTCCCACAGACGGCGCCAACTGTCGTGGGGTAGATAACACGGCAGATGCTACTTTGGGGTAGCTTGAGTTTTTGGGCAAGGCGACACTGGCGTCTGGGAGATTGTTTAGCATTGCAGGGGACACAGGTTTACCCAGGTTCGGCCTCTCCATTGGAGATAAAGACCTACTTCCTGCTATCTTATTATTAATCTTGGTCTCGATCTCGATAACCCGGCTACGACAACAGAGCCGGATCTCGATCTAGGTTACAAAGCTTGTGTGTCTCTCTCGATGGTTCTCTCGCCTAAAGCTTGGGATTATCAAAGTCTTGCTAGCTATGGCTCAGGGGCCGGTTTATATAGATACCGGGCCCTCTGACCGCGTACACAATAGAGCCGGGTTCTACCCGAACTCCAAGTCCTATCCTAGCTCCTTTATTCTTCGTGCATTCCAAGTCTCGAACCGCCTCTCGAACCGCCTCTTGTACCTTCCAGAATATCACCTTCCTTAGCCGGTCACCGCCAAGATGCCGGCCCAGAAACATAACCCGGCCCGTGCTGAGGGCTAACTGGCCTGACCGGGCCTCCTTCCTGGCGGGTCACGTTTCCCTCTTCATGGGCCTACCGGGTTATTATCCCTCCATCAGTACCGCCCCTCTGTGCGGCGGTACTCCCTGGAACTAAATCAATGGAACTAAATACATACATAACAAATCTTACCAGATCCGGCGGTATCCGAACGAGCCTTGGACTTGAGCTCCTGCTGTGTCGCGCGCTGGCAAAAACCTGACAAAACTGTCCCCGATACGGACTCACGGCAGGAAAAACTGACCAAAACTGTGTCGCGCGCTGGCGAAACCTGACGAACTCGACGAAACACTGAATCCGTATCCGACCCGGAAGCACGGCAGGAAAATTTGCAGAAACTGTGCCGCGGCAGCGCGCGCTGGCCAAAAACTCGACGAAACACGCGATCCGTCAGTGAAAACACAGTGAATCGGAAACACCTCCGGATTGAAACGGAAACTTTACAAGTTCACACGAAATAGATAACTAAAATCCATTACATGACCAAATCCATTACAAGTTCACAACGAAATAGATAACTAAAGTCCATTACTGACCAAATCCATTACAGTTCACACGAAATAGATAACTAAAATCCATTACATGACCAAATCCATTACAAGTTCACACACAGCCAATGTCCACAATCTCTAAGACATAGATGTTGAAGGCTCTATTGAGTCCAACGAGGATACTTTCCCTTGCGCTTTCCCGATGCTTCATCCTCCATAGCACGACGAGCTATTTCCACGTTTGACTTCCCGCTCGGCCTCACGAGCCTTGGCCTCTTCACGCTTCTTCTTCGCTTTCCCTTACGTTCCTTCTCCTTCTTCAACCTCAACTTCTCCTCCCTCTCCTCATCTTTTTCCTCTCCGCCATGTGCTTAAGAGCAGTCTCTCGAGCCCATTCGACCTCGTTCTTGAAGTATCTATCTTGGACCAAGTCTATCCATTTGAAGTGGAAAGGGGAGGCGGTGAGGTCGTGACTACAAAAGAGACAATACACATTAGCAATTATTACACAAATATACGTAATTTGTCATGCGTAAGGAGGAAACATACCTTGGGACGGTCATAAGCAGACTTGGGTTCTTCCTTGTCCCTACAATAGTTGGGACAAACCAAAACCTTCGTCCTCTTGTCTCATCCCAATCATCGGACTGTTGGCCTTGCAAATGTCTTGGCAAAAAACAATTCGGTGGGTCCTCTGGGCTGCTGAGTCGCCTCCTCCATGCCCACGGCCTCTCCAACCAGTTCGACGACCCATACCTACGTAAGTTAGAAAAATTGTTAGTACAGTTAAAATGAACAACATTCGAAATTAAAGACAATAACCAAATAATTTACGTTCATACCAATCATCTATGACTACCACCGCTACGCCTTCTACGAGCACCCCCTCTTAGTCGTCAAACATTGATGTTCGACACCACCACCACCGCCACACCACGGTGGCTTGTGCTACCACACCACACCACCACCGCACCACCACGGTGGCTTGTGCTACCACCACCACCACCACCACCGC